>OX467285.1:16626861-17226861 GCA_950108345.1 Malthinus flaveolus | reverse complement strand
CAGATAATGGTAAAAAAATTGAAAGTGTAGTAACTATAAACATTCCATTTTCAATTCGTAAAAATTTTATTGTAGAAATTGCAGACTTGCGGACTTTATCAAACAACCTATTGTGGCTTGTGGCAATAATTATTTCTCCGACTGTACATTGTCAATGGCATTGTACAATCGCGCATGCACATTCTGGTAGGCAACATCGGCAGCATTAACATTAACCATTATCTTAACCTTACTTTACAATGTGCATGTATTAATTATTATTTAACATTTTTGTTAGAAAGTTATTTAAGACTTTGTTGGTAAAATTGGAACTGTTGAAGTAGCATTTAAAATTGAATTTATTTTACAAAAATAGTAATGGCAAAATTTGGTTATTATTATGGTTTGTGCCCACTTATCGATCAAAAGAATTTGCAAGGAGTCTCCGAAGATGTAGAAGCTGGTTGTGCCATTGTTACTCTTGGTAGAAATATTGCTATTAAGTATAGGGTAAGTTTTCTTATTTTGATTTAATTTAATCTAAAATTTTGTGTAGCTTTCAGATCAAAAGCAGCTTCACAGTTGGAGAACCAAAGACAAGTTTAGTTCTCCTGTTGTTTTTGACGTCGAGCAACAAAAATATGTGGCTGTTTTTAATCAAACTTATATAAGGATATGGGGAGGAGACGAAGAATATTTGGATAAGTTGAAGAAATACAAAGTAAGAAAAATTGACGTGTATTATCTTTTGTAATATTTGGTATTTGATTTCAGTTTAATAAACATATTTATACGTTAAAAACATGCGCTAAAAAGGCCTATGTCATCTTTAAAGATGGCGAAGTAGTTACTTTAAGTTGCGCCATGGCTAATCGCAGAGATTATCAAAACGATAAAGAGGGCAATTCAGAACTAACCATACTTACAGCAAGTTTAAACGATGACGTATATGTTGGAATTTTATCAAAATCTGAAGAACAGTGGTCATTTGTATGCAATATTTTTAATGGAGATGAAAAAAGGTTGATCCAGTTTGAAATGGTTCCTAAACAGAATGAAGCACTTATGGGACAAGTTTTGACTCTATTAGATAATAGAAGTACTGTATATCTTATAACTTTATGTAAGTTGCTTTGTTATTTTTGTATTTTTGTTAATTGTTTATTTATTAGGGTCTGATGGAAAACTATTTGCGTATCCAATTTGTATCTCGGACGATAGTGCAAATAAATTAAGCCCACCAGGTGAAATGTTTGGTTTGGTAGAATCGTTATCGTGTAAACTTCCTGTGGCAATGATGTCATTAAGCTCGCATTATATTTCCATGTACGGTGCAAACCGCACAGACGAAGGTTCAACTTTAATTTTGTATAATACTCAGTTCAAAGTATCACAATATAAACAAACTTTGAAGCTTCTCACAACAGGATGTTACTTGTGGAAAATTGAAAATAATTTGTTGTTTTGCTTAGGACAAAATTTAGCCGTAATTTCGTTCCATTTAGATACCGAAAAGTTATCTAGTTTGGTCGGTAGTCACTGCATCAACCTTACAGATTCGGACATTATCGTTGTGGAACAAATGTCCATTGGGAATTGGAGAAGCGACGATTTATGTGAGCTGGAATATCAGTCAATTCCAAGTTGTATTAAAAAGCAGGTTTTGAGATACTCGAATGAGGGGATTTGTGAAGGTTTGATTTGTGAAAAACTCGTTACACAATATTTGGAAAATAGCGATGTAGCATCTATTATGAGTTGTTTAGACTATTTTTGTGATGTACCCGAACACATTTTATCTAAGATATTGATCTTTGCCTTAACCTTAGATTTTTCGGCACAGACATCCCAGTTCTTAGATAAGATTTTAATGTGTTCGTTCAGTGAAGTAATACTGTTACCTTATATTGTACATAATGAACTAGATCTCGACGGTTCTTTGAAATTGTTGGAGTACATTTCTAATCTATTATGCGAAGATGACCACCACACTCTAGTTGCAGAAAGTGCAGTTGTGCTGGAAAGTAAATTACTGAAATGGAGTTGTTTGATTTTAGACGCAAACTATCAAAATTTTTTGCTTTCCAAAGATGAGAAAGTATTGGAAATTTTAAATAAATATAATACAGTGGTGTGTAACTGTATAACAAGTTTAAAGGAATCTGACGAAGTTTTTCCAATCATAAGTGAACTGAGTAAAGGTAAATCATTCACCAAAAATGAAAAGAATCAAAATTACCAAGTATTAAAAGAGTTTATTTTCTAGTTTTTATCTTGTAAATATCCGATTTAGTTTTGTTAATAAATTGTTTTTTAATACAAATTGCGTATTTATTTAACTGATACAAGTTTTCAAGCAAGATGTGCAGGTTTTGAATTTACCGCGTATAATAGTTCCAGGTACTTTTGACGGCTGCGTCGAGTTGCTAGCCTATCCTCTGCCTCTACATTCATGTTTCTGATTTTTCCCAACTATTTACAATATTATAAGTGAAATTTATGTAAAGTGTAATAAAGTAAGTAATTACTCATGTATTTGTAAATGCGTTTGAATAATATCTAGACACGTGATGCACGTTCATTTAGTAAATTAAATGTTGAATTCTAAGAACTTTTCCTTCCTGTGCAACTGTCAAATTTCACAAACTGTCATCCACTAATCATTTATTAATTTACGTACTGTGTGTGCAATTCCGTGTTTGATGAGTATTAGTTAGTCTAAAATATTAGTTTTTTATTTTATATGTTTATATATATTTGCAATTTAAAATAATCGTAAGAAGCCTCCTTTTGTGATTTCTTTTGTGTAAGGTAGGTTAAGACGTACGAAGCTTTTATCTCTCGTCAGATGCGTCATGATCCAGTTAACTGTAAATGTTTATCGTGTTAGTTGGTCATTCTTTCATCTTTGACCTGTTGAATAGTCTTTTTGGATTCTAAATTTTGAAAAACCTGGTTTTAAACATTAAAATAGTCAGCTGATTGAGACATTTTGAGTGCCCTTGAACTAGTATAGAAAGCAAATTTACGCCCCTTAACTTTTGTGATAACCGTAAGCCTAATTATGTCTAGATGAATATCTAATTACATTTTAAATGCTTTAAGTTGATTTTTATACAGAATTTTTTGTCTTTAGAAAATGGCAAATAGGACGTCAACAGCCCAAAGACCAAACGGTTCGACTCAAGGTAAAATATGTCAGTTCAAACTGGTGTTATTGGGAGAATCGGCTGTTGGAAAATCCAGTTTAGTACTACGATTTGTCAAGGGACAGTTTCACGAGTACCAAGAAAGTACTATAGGTGCTGCGTTTTTAACACAAACTGTGTGCTTAGATGACACTACTGTTAAATTTGAGATATGGGATACGGCTGGACAAGAAAGGTAATTTCATGTTTTAAATCTCGTAAAAATTCAGTTCATTATTTGTTGATGTTTGCATGCACTTGACATAAATTAAACAGGTTGCTTCTAGCTCATTTTTTGTAAAGTCGGCACAGTTTAAATAGGAACTATCAAAATTGTGCAAGTACATCGTATTTTAACGGTTTGTTTATGATTTTGTTTACCCACAAACAAATTACTTTACCATCTTACCAATTTTTAAAACTAATTTATACTTGTTTATTGTGCTTGCAGTAACTACGAACCTTTTAGTTTATCTTTCTTGCAAACTCTTTCGGGTTTTTTCTAAAATGAAATAATTTATAGGTACCACAGTTTAGCTCCTATGTATTATCGAGGTGCTCAAGCTGCAATTGTTGTTTATGATATTACAAATCAGGATACATTTGGACGTGCGAAAACATGGGTAAAAGAACTTCAGAGACAAGCTAGTCCAAATATTGTAATTGCCCTTGCCGGTAATAAACAAGATTTGGCAAATAAACGTATGGTCGAATACGAAGAAGCCCAAGCATATGCGGATGAAAACGGTTTGCTTTTTATGGAAACTTCTGCAAAAACAGCTATGAATGTAAACGATATATTTTTGGCAATAGGTGAGTCTCATAGTTTTAAAACTGAATTTTAAGTCTGCGATTTTATTATTTAGATTTGTTTAATAAGGTTGACATTAAACGTTTAAATTAGTAGATAACAAATTTATATAAATTAACAATGTTTATTAAACAAATATTAAACTTTCAGAGGAGGTTCTTAATAAGCATAGTCTTTTTGTTAGAGGAAATTTATTTAATTAGTTCTCGAGTTTTGAATTTCAGATTATTAATAATGAATGCAACAAAGCGGCTCAATAGTTGAATTTGTTTGTTTTTTATTGGCAACGCAAAAAATTAGTAAATATAAATGCTACGTAGTAACATTTGTCTGTGTTTCTATTATGTTTATAGACCGCATGTATCAAAATGTTGCCAACTTCTCAGTTTTTGAGGCTCGTTAACTTTCTCTTTTTAAATAGAACACCCGGTGTTTTATTATGTCATTTTGTAGACTTACTTTTTGTTAAGGGTGTATTATAATACTCGAAGTGTTTACTTTTTGGACAATTAAATTTTTGCAAAATTGTATAGCACTTCTAATTTCACCAGTAACCTATGACACAAAAAGCAATTGTTTTGTGACGGGAACAGTATCTCTTCTTATAACCAACAAGATGTTCTCTAACCATTTAAATTTTTTCAATCGCCATCAGCGTGAACATTTCCAAAGAAATAATTTTTGCGGGATCAAATTTGTCTCATAATTTCTGCTGTAAGATACTTTTAAAAATATCAAAAAGGGCTAAAAGTCGACAAAATGACATGCTATATATTCGACTATTGGACATCCTGTATATTCGACTATTGGACATCCTGTTTTAATAATTGAAATTTTAAGGTAGAAACCGTTTACTCGACTAATGACTTATCTTATCTCTACAATTGTTTATTAACCTTTAAATATTAAAAAGAAACCTTTAGTCTGTAATGTGTACAGGTAATCTTTTAATTGGTTTAACTTGGTTTAACTTAGCATGACGCACCCTGTCTATTTTAGAGTAATGCCGTACTTGTTATTGATTTGTTGTTGTTGAAAAATTAACATTTTTATGGTCTATGTTTGGTAGTTCTTGATTATTTCTGAAAAAGTTACGTTAACTTAATTTGAACTGTTGACTGTTGGGGATGACTTGCTATCTCGTTAGGTAGAACAGGTTCTAATAATGTTAGATTGATTATAGAACTAATAGACAAGTTCTATAATATTTGAAAATAGTTTGTTTTACACATAACAATAGAAATCGTACATACAAAAATTAAAAATGCAACTAATTTTGTACTTTAACTTTAATTTAAAAACTTTTTTGTAATCGGTTTGAAGTAATTAAAAGAGAACTTTTACATAAAAAAGTAGGGATCGTTAATAAATTATTAATAATAAAGCTCTGTTTCCCAGTTGCTAGTTGCACTACAGGGCTTGGTCTGGCAGACACCTTTTCTTATATCGAATTTTTAATTTAAAATTTATTTCTGTACAAGTATAAATTTACAAGCTTTTTGCTAATATTATAAAATTTATGTAAAAAATGGTAGATTGTTCAACCTGGAGTAGCAATCAGCAGTTACTGTGCGATTGAACAAGCAAATAATACCCTACTAACAGAAATAATTAGTAATTTTCAAATTTGATGTAGAGAGGGGACGGGATGGAACTTTCCAAAAATACTCTTTTAGAAAAAGAATAAGCGATTGCGATCTTCAATTTTTAGTAACTGGCATAGTATGTAGGATGTAGGTAGTATGTACTGTATTTAATGAAAGCAACCAAATCAGTTCTAAATCTAAAAGAATTTTATATCTTCGTTAAGGGTTTTCAATCTTATTAAAAGAAGTTACAAGTTTCTTCTTCAAATTATTGTGAATTTTTTAATTACTGTTAAATATTTTGAATTGCATCATTAACGTTAGTCTAAAATAAAAATAAGGAAAATAATATTAATCTAAAATTTGGCCCAATTATTGTCTTTGATTTGTTCAACAAGCGAGAGCCAGGTTTTAATTTATAGCGAGGTCAAAAGTATAAAATAATGAAGCTCGAAATGAAAGTGGTGGTGGGTGTTGGAATTTAAAGTGTGTTAATTCGATAAATTTTTTTTGTTTAGCAAAAAAGCTGCCGAAAAATGAACAGACGGTGGGTCCAGGTGGTAGCGGTCAAGGTAGACGACTTGCGGAAAGTGATACAGGAGCCAAGACGGCAGGAAACTGCTGCAAGTGATGGCCCCCATATTTTGGGCTTGTAACCCTGTTATCTGATAAAGGAATGAACTGCGTTGGTGCGCTCTAGTGATATATCAGTGTAATAATACAGAATACGGCCCCTTCTTTTAATAACATTATGAACTCTTATATATCAATAAGTAAATTTCTTACGTTAATAAACACTTTGACGGATTTAAAATTTGTCTGAGCGTTTACTCGTGTGAGAAACTCGAGGATGATTTAATTTGTCAAATGTTGGAAAACCTCGTCGGTTTTGGTTTGTAATATTTTTTTAGTCTTTTAAAAAAATTTTAATGGCATTTATGAATACAACCAATCATGATTTATTACCGCAAGCGAAATTTTTAATTATCACTTTTAAACTAATCAATGTTTGACTATTGTAATCGTCATAATGTGGCATCTTATCATTTTAATTTATATCTGCTGCACCGAGATTACGAGTCCTTAGTACGTGATCGCAATCAGATTAATTTTTGGATCGTTACAACTTTTCTACATAATTATACTTAACGTAGTTATCAATCTCAAGCTATTTTCGAAATATGTTTCAAAATGTTAGTTAATTTTTGTTTTAATTTATATTATGCATTTTTTATTGTAAATGTTATTTTATATATGTAAAACTCATTTTGTGCAACAGATTAATATTTATTGTTTTGTTTTGCTTTCATTTAATACCTATTATGTAAGCAAAGGAAAGCGAATGTTTTTATGTTTATATTGTGAACATGAATATCCGATCAAATTGAATTTAAGTACTGTTATTATTAAGTAGATTAAGTAATTATGGCAGTACTTCCGAGTAATTAAGAAGAAAGTTTCCTCTCCATTATGCAGTTGTGTGTTTTTTTTAATGGCTCGAGTTTTAAAAATAATTTTCCAAACTAATTTAACATTATTAATAGACTTGATTTATGCAGCTTCAAAATTGTAAATATGGCTAAATATACCAAACTACAGTTATTTGATAGGTAAAACTTAGATTACCTAAAAAATTGTAAAAGTAATTTTTTTAATATTAAGTGTATAACAAATTTCATTTTGAAACAAATTTTGTTTGAGCTGATTTTTTATGTATCTCTTTATTTGTTTGTACATTAAAGTCACTTTAATATCTGTTATTTATCGCTAATTAAAATCACTTCTGTAATTTCGTAGATGTTCATGTAGTGAGGTGGTTGTACAGTAAGTTTTAAAGTGGAAAAAAAAGTAATATTGGTATGTATGAACGTTTTTATCCATTAGTTAAATAATTGTATTATAATATATTAAAACTATAAATGAATTTATTATTTCCATTATGCTTGCTTATATATGGTTATTATAATTATTCTGTATGCACAGAAACAGATTGTACAGGAATAAATCATACTCAAATAAAGTTATTACAATATTTTTCTTTTTTATACTGTTACTTGTATACAGCATTAGATTTAAAATTGCGTTTGAAAAATTGCCTTGCACCTTTGTTTCTGTCCCTAAAATTCATTTACGTTTTTTTTAGTTAATATAACAATTATTTCTAGTACTATTTACCTTTACAGGAAGTTTCGTAGTTAGGTAGGTTAAGATAAGCAGCATTTTAAGTTTGCATGATTGTCGAGGTTTTTCTAATAAATAAATTTTTATTAATACACAGATCAATGGCATCGGGTGCAAATTTGAAAACCCTATACAGAGACGTTACGAGGAAATGGAAGAGTGTTCTCCAAAACTAGCCACAGCAAATTACTTGGATGAATTGTTAGTTATTCGTAGAATGCAGTATTTCGTGAACGGCTATTATGAGAAAGGTAAGATTGTAAAAATGATACAATTTAATTTACCGAACTGTACACAGGACATGAACCAGAAGTAGAGGGGACTTGGGTGCGCAATAGATGTTTAAGTACCGCCCTCATACTCAAAAGCCGAGTTAAATTAAAAGTAGTAGTGTGGCAGTGGCTTGATCTGTAATCGGAATTCGTCGTCACTTATCGGGATGCGCTAACTCTGGTTCATGTCTTGTGACGCGACCAGTAGCAATTGATTAAACATGGAATTGAAATTGAAAAAAGTTAGAACAAATTGAAAGCCGTTCATAATTAATTAATAGCTTTGTTGCAATGTTCATACTTATAAGTAAATTATTAACACGGCTAATCGGTTTTTCAAACCGAGCTTTGTTGCGAACAAAAAACATGTCCTAATTCGCTAACGGCGTTCGGCTCACTAATTGGAATGTGGTTTTTGCTTGCAACGAGGTTTGGCTCGAAGCTCGGTTCGATAGTCTAGACCAGGGGTCGGCAAAGTGCGGTTCCAGAGCCGCATGCGGCTCTTTGGCTCCTTGAGTGCGGCTCTGGCACAAATATCCACGGACCCGGGCAGGCGCATCGCGCCGAGGGAATAGACCCCCACACACGTACACTACGGAGCGACAATATCACGCGCCGCTTCAGGCTGTCGCGTCGTGCAGAAAAATCTCATGATAAAGTGCGCGGCAAAACCGTTACCTTCCTTTCGGATTTTGCACGCGGTACCATCGCTACAAAGTGTACGTGTGTGGGGGTGACTTAACGGTCGGTTGACGACTGCAGGGTATGCGGCGCGGCGCGTTATTATTGCTTAATAACGAATAAATCTTTATTAAGTGTGAAATCAAGTTTTATTCAGTGTACCCGTAATTTAATGAAGGTCTAAAATTATAATTAAGGTTTACTAAAGTAAAAAACAGATTTGGCTCTCAGAATTTTTTGAATCGTTGTAATGTACATATTTGGCTCTTTGGCCAATAAGTTTGCTGACCACTGGTCTAGACGCCGCTTTAGATAACCGAGTAATGAGCTTTTTTGCTAAAAAATAATTTAATGTAGTTATTTAACATTTTTCTTAGTCAGAGACTCGAAGAAATCAATGATCTGAGCTCTGGAAAGTCCCATGTGCGCCACTGTATTTTTTTATTTTGCCAAAATTTTAATACGGCATACTAATGAATTACATAATACATGTTTTTTTAAAGCCTACTGTATTGAAATAAACCAACTGATTTTAATTAGATTGTATAAATAACAGATCAGACTCTGCATTGCATATCCACCAAAAATGAATTCTTACTCTATAGTTTATTTAAAGATTGTTTAGTACATTGAGTTAAACTTGACCACTTCTTGTCTTATTTGAAATTCTATAATCCAACTCTGCTCATAAAGCTATAGCCTTTTGAGCTCCCAATTTGACTGTTTCGATAATGTCATGGCCTACTATGGTTTCAATTTAAAAAGGAAATCAGTTCTGCTCACTGCTCAAATGTGAGTGAACTAAATTAAAAATAAATTTTAATTTCAAGCCGTGTTCTCAAAAAATGAGAAAACAGACAGATTTTTGAAAGCTCGGATAGTAGAACCACTAAATTGAAATTATGATTGATAATGATAAGTCATTAGGATCACGTGATATTTTGGTTTATAAGTCTTAGATATTGTTTGGATATCAATCCGACTTGTTCTCTAATAAAATAGCAAAGTTGGAGAACTTTAAGATGCTGCAGTTAAAAACAGATGTAATATCAGGGCAGTCAGATACTTCTGTAATAGCAAGTTTGAGAGCCTTAAAAACCTGACACGAAAAAGTCTGAGAATTTTGATATGTGGTTTCATATCAGTAATACAAATTAATCTGCACAGTAATTTTAAATTTTGATTCAACTTCCTGGGCTTTCTATATGTAGATGTGTGCCCATCTTTTTATAGTATTAAGACTGATTACTACTTCGTAAATATTTGTATTTTTTTGTTGAATTTATTTGTACACTCTCAAAGAGGTTTCGCGTTAATTGTTAATTAAAAGTTAGCCTAGACCTAGACCTACAACTTAACGTCATTATTAACAAATTTAACTACTCGTTAAGCGCGTTGATATATAGATAAAAATGATATTTTGCACTTGAAACATCAAGTAATGTCCAATGTGTTCTACTTTTTAATTTTTTCTTCCTTTCACTTATCAAGTACAAGTCTAGATTATACTTTTTGAACTGCTACAAAACGTTGACATTCTGGTTTAAAAATATCCCAACACTGCTTTACTCTTCTTAAGGGGTAAATGTTTATTTTTATAACAAATTTAAAAATAGTGTAGCAAGCGTGGCAATAGCAAGTAGAAAGCTGTGAAAATGTCAAAATAATGGCCCAGCAGACATAAAATTTTCAAATTTTAAAAGTATACAACAGTTTTACACAAATTTTATGTGATATAAGTGCTTTAAAAATTAAAAATGAGTACCCTTAATGACAGGCCGTGTCCTGTAAAAGAAGGTAGTGAAATATGCGGCGAAACAGAAACACTGGCAATATTCAAAGAATTTCAACGGACGTACGAAGCCAAGTTAAATATATACGAGAGAAATGCTGGAGGAGATAACGTACCAGGATTACAGGTAAAATAAACATCAATTTAACTGCGTGGGTTTGCGATACAAAAACTAGCGGGAAATTTAAATCTTAATTCGTTCTTAGGCAAAAATTCGTTTTCAAACGAAATGGATTAAGAATCTAACTGCCCAAACAGAACTTTTAATAGAGGCTGTTGAGAATCTTGAAAAAGTGGCTGTAGATAAAACTATAAAGCTGAGAGAAACGTTACAGAATATAGATGCAGAAGTAAGCGTTACTTTACTTCTTTCCTATCTACTTAAGTCTAGTACCTAAAAGTCTATAAGGATGTTTGTGCATTCCGCGTTGTTTAGTAATTATTAATAAATTTTTGTGCGCTCATGTGTGTTTGTTTTCAAATAAAAATCATGTTAGTTTGGGGTAAGTAATAATGATAATAATATTGTTTTACATTTTTTTAAATAATTTTTAGAAACTGGAAAATCTTGAGAATGATATACAAAATTTAATAAAATTCGTAAAACGAATTCGCGACGAAAATAATTGGACAATCGATGGACTTAAATTTTACACCGTTAACTACCAGGATTTATTTGGAGAGTAGGTGTTCATTTATTGACGTGTTAAAGTTTTTTAATGACTTTTGTTATAGCTTGGGAATGGAAGCTAAAAAAGAGAACGATAAAGTTAGAGTAACGTTTGAAGTTATTGAAACGATTCATAGAACAGTATGTGAACATCCTGTCGGAGTCGATAACTTTAGACTTGAATATCCTATAGATGTAGATCCTGAAAATAAACAACTTAATTTACAATATTATTATGACAAAAATATATAAAGTTTTATTATTTAAGACAAACGATATAAATAAATTGTAATAGTAGATCAAAACTGAAAAGTGTATTAATTTGTTCAATTCAACAGCTACCTACTTATTTTTGAATAAGTACATTATTTGAATTTTTAATTTATGAAGCCTTTGAAAAGGCCAATGAGAACTTTTTTTTGAGATCTCTAAGGGTTCTTCTTTGGCACTCCTCTTATGCCCGATTTAGTTTGACGGTTGTGCCAAATTTTATTTACTAGCGCTCTGGGCTGTCTATTTTATATAGATATACGACGACTTTACAATTTACACAAATAACGAAAATCCTTATGACCAGCCAAGCTTCTCCCTTTAAGTCATATATGAAAAATTTTTGTCAAACCAGCTCTGTTCTGTATTATCTGAGAAACTGTACGATAACTTGAACTTCTCCAGCTACGATGATAAAATAATTTTCTAGTCTCCAAATTGATGCATTGTTTGAACGCCATATTTTGGAATTTGCTATTGTGTGGATTGATTTTCATCAAAGGAATAATGGAACTGGAGCGTACTGGCTCTGTGTTACATAAATTCAGTTTAACTAAACCTTCGTATGTTTAGTTACTGAGAATAAAAATGCAAGAATAATTACCAAATCTCGGACTTGTTTCATCTTCAACAACTGACAACAACTTCTATTTGGTCTCCCTTGATATCGCTCTTTTTAATATTTTTTTTTATACCTAAGTACGGCTCTTCGGTGTCAAAATACACTTGAAAAAGTAATAAAATTACAGCTAAACAGCTATCATAAAAAATGTTTAGTTACTGGCCTATAACTAAGAAATAATAATAGAATAAAAAATTTTGTTGTTATTTATGTTGTAAAATAATTTTGTTTCAGGCTTCAAAATCTTCCCAATGTTGTGATACGTAAATTAAAACTAATCGTTAATTGCCTAATTAGTATACATTGATAAATTTGTAGGCGCGTGAAGAAGTTAGAACAGATGATTCAAGACAAGGAGAATCAAATAAAAGAACTAACGGCGAAATTGAAAGAGTTAAGCAATAAACCAGAAGTAGAGCTCGTTGATGGTTTGCCGTCATGTAACCAGTAAGATTAAATGTTTCCTTTCATTTATTAGTCAGTTCTCGATAAAAGGATTTAAAAAATTTATTTTAAGTTTAGTGTACCTTTAAACAAAATTATTGCATGCATCTTTTGTAGGAAGGCAAAAGAATTAGCAGATCTGTTAAAGAAAAAAGAGAAAGAGATGAATGAGATGTCAGCAAACATCCAACAGCAGATTAAAGAAGCAGTTGCAGCTCAATCCGTAAGTTGCAAGTTGCGGCTTAATAAAGGCAAAGTTTTGATTCGTTAAATTTTTTAGGCTGCTTCTAGTAGTACCGCTGCTTCTTGTGATGCGTAAGTTCAGTTATAGATCAAAGTTAAATTATATAAAATTGTTGGGGTGACGTATTTTTGTAGGAAATTGAAAAAATTAGAAGACATGCTGAAGAACAAAGAAAAAGAGATGCAAGAGATGGTAGCAAAAACGCAACAGGAGAAAAAAGAATTCCTTGCAGCTCAATCCGTAAGTTGTTATTTAATAGAGAATAAGTTTTGATTCGTTAAATTTTTTAGGCTGCTTCTAGTAGTACCACTGCTTCATGTGATGCGTGAGTTCTGTTATAGATAAAAATTAGTTATATAAAATTATTGGGAGGACATATTTTTGTAGGAGATTGAAAAAATTAGAAGACATGCTGAAGAACAAAGAAAAAGAGATGCAAGAGATGGTAACACAAACGCAACAGGAGAAAAAAGAATTCCTTGCAGCTCAATCCGTAAGTTGTTATTTAATTGAGAATAAGTTTTGATTCGTTAAATTTTTTAGGCTGCTTCTAGTAGTACCACTGCTTCATGTGATGCGTGAGTTCTGTTATAGATAAAAATTAGTTATATAAAATTATTGGGGGGACATATTTTTGTAGGAGATTGAAAAAATTAGAAGACATGCTGAAGAACAAAGAAAAAGAGATGCAAGAGATGGTAGCAAAAACGCAACAGGAGAAAAAAGAATTCCTTGCAGCTCAATCCGTAAGTTGTTATTTAATTGAGAATAAGTTTTGATTCGTTAAATTTTTTAGGCTGCTTCTAGTAGTACCACTGCTTCATGTGATGCGTGAGTTCTGTTATAGATAAAAATTAGTTATATAAAATTATTGGGGGGACATATTTTTGTAGGAGATTGAAAAAATTAGAAGACATGCTGAAGAACAAAGAAAAAGAGATGCAAGAGATGGTAGCAAAAACGCAACAGGAGAAAAAAGAACTCCTTGCAGCTCAATCCGTAAGTTGTTATTAAACGAAGAATAAGTTTTGATTCGTTAAATTTTTTAGGCTGCTTCTAGTAGTGTCGATGCTTCTTGTGATGCGTAAGTTCAGTCACAGATTAAATTAAATGCAAAATTATTGTTATCTACATTTAAAACGTTTTGTAGGAAACTAAAAGCTTTACAAGATCAATTAAAGCAGAAAGAGAATGAGTTCCAGGATAAATTATTGCAAAAGGAAACGCAGTTGAAAGTCTTGACATCTCAGGTTGCCCAACAAGTTGAGGAAACGCATTCAGTTAGAAGGGTAGGTGTCTTATGTAATAAGAAAGGATTTGCAAAGGGATCGAAATATAGTCGGGTCCTGTTATAACGAGCAAACAAGAATGGTAGTGCCAAAAAAATGTGCTCGCTATATCCGACCACTCTCTGTAAAAGTTTTGGTTATAACCAGTTTATTATCTACTGTATTTAAGCTTCATTAGAGTAGAGTAACACTGAACAACAAGAAACAATGACTAATGGCGACTGTATGTGAAATATACTTTTAAAATCGCTTACGAGGAGTTCCACGACGAGCTACAATAAGTTTGTTATCATTATCATGCTTTATTTTAGAAGCTGACTCATCAAATCTTCTTTGTAATTGCAGCAGTTAAGAATGTTTTTTAACGTATTGGAAATTGCCTCGTTATAAGTGAAGTTATTCCGCAGTTTGACCATGTTTGTCAAGGGAAATATGTTTGTTATAACAGATCTGCTTGTTGTATCAGAATTCAAAATGTATTAAGTTAAATGGTGGATTTTTAGTGCCATGAGAAATTACTCGCTAAAACCGAAAGCTTGCGATAAGCAGAGCTTGTTATAACCGGACCCGACTGTGCTTGAATTAACGCAATAATTACAAAATTAAAAACATGCGCGTCGTCGATTCAGATTTAGATTAAAAAAAATTTTTTTCAATAAATTTAAAATTGTATCATAATCTAAATTTGAATCACTTGTAGTCATTAAAGGACACGCGAAATTCTCTAACAGTCGAAGTGGCAGAAAAACATGACGTTATTTTAAGTCTGCGCCGTGATGTGCAACAATTGGAAGAAAAATGCCGTATATCTAACAAGCAGACTCGATTTCGTGACGATATTATTAAGGAATTACGCAAAGAAATCAAATCGAACAAAGAGAAGGTAAGTTTTGAAAAAATTATTACTTCACCGAAGGATGTGTAAACAAAATTAATTTCATCACTAATATCACTTTATCACAATAAAATCACTGGTAACCATAAGAAATTGAAATACTAAGTATTAGTTTGATCACAAAATGAGAGTAATATCAATGGTTAATTTTGTTTACAGTTAGCATGACTATCTATAACATATCTATTAAAGCCGTTTTAAACTCAAAATTGTTAATTAAAAATTATTTAAATGCTTTAGACAAGTCCTAGAAACCAACGCTCTCCCAGAGGTCCATCCCATCCTATCGAAGCCTTACACCAATGTTGCCCCTATGTAAAAGACATGTGCCCAATATTTAAACTTAAACATATACAAGTAAAGACCAAAAACAATCAAATTGAATTTGAAGAAGACGTAAATACCATCGTTAATAGTATTGAACATTTTGAGGAAGAAGAAAGTCCTACACGTGATTCAAAAGAATCCGACACGGCTACACGTGTTTTGAAAAAAACTGAAAAGATAAAAAACGGCGATTTAACTTTGGAGTCTAAACATTTTGTATTTGTTAAACAGCTTAAAACTCGCTCGAAATTAACGGCGAAAAATATTTTAAACGAATATTACCAACAGAATTCGATCGAATCTAACAAAACTCATACCAGAAATCGAATTAGTGTTCCTCGACATATACCGGTGAAAATGTTTGTAGCTAATTTAGAGTGTCCAAAGAATACACAAGACTAAAGTGAAAGCGAAGAGATAGTATTTAATTCGTTTTTATCGTTTATTGTAATTAAGGTTGAAAAATATATTTATAATTTAATTAGAAATGATTTAGTCTCTACAATTGAATGGGTAATTTGTTTGATTAAAAATGAGGGTAATAGTATCGCTATTTAGTTTCGGTGAATTTTAGGAATCTGAAGAACGAAGCTCCTCACTAGTGTTGTACAACCGGGAATTGCGTAACGAAATTCACATATTAGTAAGTTGTTTATAATTATTGGGCCTTTTCATAAAAACCTCACCATAAACTTTCAGAGAACGCAGTTTAACAATTTTAAATCGGTTACAACTGATGACATACCCAAAAAAAGGAAGTGTTGCTGTTCGAAAAGTCAAAAAACAGTTTCTCAAGATAAACTGGACGAAGCGACAAATGTCAAAAACATCCAATCGACGAGAAGCTTTCAAACTAGAAATTGCGCTGAAATGATACGCATTGAAACGATCGATAGTAGCACTACTACTTACCATTCTTTAGATGGGAGTAGCAAAACTGATTGTCAAGTAGGAACCGATTATTATTCTTCAAACAAGAGTGCAACGTTGTGTAATTGCAAAAATAATCGACTTCAGTTATCACAAATTGAATGTTTTGATAGTAGTTCTTCTTATGTTTCATCTGGTGATGACGAAGAGGCATCACAACTTAAAAGAGACATAATTCGTAGCATTGAAAACTCTTTAGGCGAACATTCGAGGGACAAGTTGGAAGTGCAAAAAGAGTACCTTACAAAAGAAGTTGCCCTCGATCCTAGCACAAGTAACACAGAAAAAGAAACAGACCTCGATGATATGGAAGGTATTACATCAAATGAAAGGCAATGTTTTACATCTAACAACGCGGCTAACACTTATTTGAATGAAGAAAAACGCCGACGTGATATCGATACAGAAGTCGAAGAGCTCAGAGAACGCGCTCAAATGGACTGCAATTTTTTTTATTGCATGGGAACAGAATTAGATAGCTTACTAAGAAACGTTTACGAAAAAGATAAAGAAATTGAAAGTCAAAAAGATGTCATTAGATATTTAGTTGAAAGACTGGTTTTGTTTCATGAAAGATACAGCGAACTAAAAGATTTTTATACAGGAAAAGTAGAAAGGACTTCATTTAAATGAGCATTTGTAAAAAATTGTCATTTTTAGATGTGCAGTGTTACAGATGGAAGATGTCAGTGCCATGTGAGAGAAGATCAACGTTTTCATCAAGCCGTAGAACATGTAAACAATGATTTACAAATGTTGATTATTAAAATACAACAAGAACGAAGTTCGAGCAAAAATTAATAATGTCTTCGTAAAACGATTCTATTCACAAATTTTGTAAATAATTTCGGATTTGCAATAAACGAATAACTACTTATTGAATGAGACTTGTTACTGAAGTGTGTCGTTTCCTTTTTAAATTTTGTTAATTTTCTTTTACTTCCTTGCAGAAGAGCCAGCAGATCCAAGGAGATTGTCAGTCCTTAAGAGATCGAGTATGTATTAATTTATCTTCTATTATTTACGTCTTTAGCATCTCAGGTTTTTTAGTTCATTTTTCAGCAAAGCTTTGAACAAATTGATAGTCGGCTGAAACTCTAAATTCTTTTTTTTTCGATGCCTTGGACCTTAGCCTTTTCGCTTAGGCTAGACTACTGTACATCCTTGTCATGTTATGGGTTCGTCCGTAGTCCTATCTCCACAGTGAAAGTTACGAGCCTGCTCGGATATTCTTTGTATGTTCACTGATTTTGAATAACAGAACGGGTATCTGTCGCAGTGCTGCAACAGCTGACCATCTACTTAAAATGTGTTGGGAAGATTTGTTTTCATCACATGTTCTGTCTCACATCTTCTACCAGACACTTTTCTTCCTTGTTTTCTCCTTTCCACAATTTGTTGTAAAAGCCTGTATTTATCCTGGTTCCTCATTACATGTTCGAAATAGACGAGCTTTTTAGTTTTTATGGTGTCCACAATCTCTATCTTCTCGAACTGTTTTTAGAACTTCTTCATTCGTCTGTCTATCCAGCTAATTCTGAACAAAATCACAGTTTTTTAAAACGCCCCAAAAACGCTATCTTCACCCCTGTGGGCGTTGGAGGCTAATGGGGCGTTATTGCCTCTAGGAGAAGCTGAATACAAATTCAGCCGACGATCAGTTGGTTTCGGGCAAATTCCTAAAATACCTGGGTTATTGCTAAAGCTCTGTTTTATGGATTTTAATAATTATTGGAATTAATTGATATAAATAGGTTTTACCTCGCTATTATAATAATGGATTTTAATAAAAATTTCAGCTTAGTCAGTTGGAAGCAGAAAATGCAACCTTTAAAGCAGCTAGTGAAAGAGATAAAAAACTTTTGGAAACCGCAGAAAAACAAAATCAAGACCAGGTACGAATATATAAATTAGAAGATTATATAAAATTAATAAACTTTTTTTAAATTGTAAGGTTTTGTGTGGTGTCTCTAAAAATGTATTAGAACAAGCAGTTGCTCAGATTTCCGCACTCAGTGCTGAGGTAATCTAGAAAATTTGTTTTTTAATCATTTTGTAATGTGGAAATATTTTAGAATGCATCACTTTACGATGAAATACAAAGACTTAAAGCTGCAATAAAAGCCTGCGAAGAAAAAGAAGCTGGCAGAGGTGGCAAAAATTTAGAAACATGTTCTGACTATCAATCTGCAAAATCTCAAGCAGGAGTTCTTGAATGTTCTTCTATTTGTCCCAATTCCAAATCGCCCGCTGCAAATGCCTTGGCAATCTGTCCAGCAGAATCGTGTCATTCGCAAGCTTCTGCATCGACTGCAACGTGGAAGACAACCGATTCTACAAAATCGGCTTTCGAGGAAGAGTGTGAATGTCACGAAATCGAGTGCGAATGTACACTTACTGTAATTAAAGCTGTAGGGGTAAGAATATTTTAATAGTGTTATTTAGATGTTATTTTAAGTTCATAATAGCATATGGATTGCGAACAACGAATTGCCGAACTAGAGGAACAATTAAAGAGGGTGAGTTAAATTAATATTGTAACAGATATATTTTTAAATAGTACTTTAGGCTATGAAAGAGAGAGATATTGAAAGATCGAAACATCAACAAGAAATGGTCAATTTTAAACAAGCGATAGCTCAGATGGATCAAACTTCTGCACTTTCGTCATCTATTTGTACGTGCAAAACTGAAAGTGAACAAAGTGTGGTAAGTAATAGTAATATAAATGCTTCTTTTATGTAGAAAATGCATTATTGTAAAAGCAGTAGAAGCACGGTAGTTATTAGGCTCAATATTTTTTTAAATCGTTTGAATAAAATCCAGTAACTTGAATTTATTTAGAAAGTTAAGGATTAGGCAATAGGCATGCCTAGTTCTGTTTTTAATAAATAGTTTTTACGGATTTGAATTCCTGTTTTTAAAGAACTTGAAAAGGAATAAGTTAAATGGCGAGAAATTTTGTAATTGTAAATGTATTTATTGAGTAGATAAAACAAAAATATTTAATCTAAACGTTTTTTGAAGATTTTACAACAACAGCAGACAATAATAAATCTTCAAGAGGCACTTATTTTAACTAAAAGAAATTTAGAGGACTTACAACAAAAATCAGCAAAAGAAGTAAGTTTTAGTTGGGCCTTTAGATGGTTCGGTAGTTCACCAATCGTTTCTAATTCATTTAATATGAAGAATCATTATGTGCATGATATTTAACGTTGTGTTTTAAAGTGGCATGTTTTATTTTTGTTAATCTATAATTAATAGTCAAGAACAAAAACTGTGATACACAGGTGTAGTAAATAATAATATTAATTTGCAAGTATTGAGTTGTATTTCTCTATATGCGCTGTACCAAATAAATTTTTATAGGTGTTGCTTTTTTTGAAATGTATTAACAGACGAAAAATGTTTTTTTGTGTGGTTTCTTTGTTAACTAAACTGTTTGATTTTTGTGAAACTTTGTGTATTTTGAAGAACGAAGAGTAGCGCAGGGTATGCATTTCATTTTTCATTTGTATGTAAGTGATACGTTTGAAACAATTTATTGTAGGTATCTATGTACAATCGAGATATTAACCAATTATTAAAAGAATATTTATTAAACACAGAAACAAAGTGTTTATTCTTCAATACTAAGGTATTTATTTCTTAATATCTTGTTTGGCATAACTATCGGTCTTTTAATTTTGTAGATTGAAACTTTAAATGATACGATCGAAAGCCTAAGGGATACAAATTTAGATTTGGAAATTGATAATTTTAGTTCTAATCAAGATCTAGCAATATTAGAATCGAGGTTATTAAAATATCAACAAAAGTTTAATTTTAATGAGGTATTTAGGAATCTTCTTTAAAGTTTTTGGTGCTTTGCTTTTGATTAGAGCTTTGTAGTTTTAAGTCTAGCGGACTAATCAAATTTTCAATTGTAGGAGTGCGGATCATTTAAAAGTGAACTAGCAAAACTACTGAAAGAAAATAAAAGTCAAATTTCTGCCAATGCAAGTTTACAACAGCAGCTAATGTGTTTGACCAGCGAACTTCAAGAAATGCAAGAAATTGCCGTAAGTGTATTTTTTCAGTAATTGAAGATTTAAACTTTTTAATTGAATAATTGTGCAGAACGAAGCCAAAGATTTACAATTAATACTACAAAGGGCAAACGAAGAAATGCAAAACCAAGCGGATTTAGCACAACAGCAGATAGTCTACAAAGCAAAACCTACGAATAAGGTCCAAGTGGCACCTTTAGATTGTCGTTGTATACAGAGTGACGGTCAAGTAACGGGAAATCGAACCAGAGTCGTACCTAGTGAAAAGTGCGCTTCATTAAACCAATTACAGGCTGCCAAATTCCAACAAGCCACAGTGTCTAGCGTCGATGCTTATGCAGTCTGTCCTTTGGCAAATGTAGATTCAAGTCAAAACCAGTTATGTAGAAGCACTCTAGAAACTTACGATAATGTAGATCCACAAGATATAATGGCTATAAAAGTTTCAATCGATAGAAAACAGCTAGAATTGGATCAATTTGAAGAACTGCTACATGAGACTCAAGAGAAGTTAGATTTCTCATTAGAGCAAAACGAACAGTTAAGAAACGAACTTCAGCTACTAATTTGTCAGATAAGAGGTCATCAGAATCAATCAAGCACTGAGGACGATTGTACACTTTGTTGTGATCTATATAGAGAAAATTTGTGCGAATTAAAAGAGAAGTTTACGAAAGTGAGAGAATTACTGAGTGAAAGAAATAAGCAATTTAATCATCTGGAAGCAAAGTTTAAAGAGCAGTGTGGCGTTAATGCGTGTTTAAGACGTCAATTACAAGGTACCAGGTTGCAATACGAAGGAGAAATCGCCTCTTTGCAGCAGACTGTAAGTGTATATTTTTTAAACTCTTGCGTTTTATTACAGAAAGTGTATCTAATCTTAATAACGCTTTTTTTATCTTACAAATGCTTTTGAGATGATACTTCTTAGATCGAAAAGAGCGGAAACCTTGCAATAAAAGAGTCAAAGAAGTTTTATTAAGAATAGCACTTTGTACACTCTTCATTTTAATGTTTAAAATCTTAAGGACTAATGGGCGGGTACTTTTAGCAATCACTGACAATAAGTGTATCAAAATCCTGAAATTAATATCTTATTTAATAATAATGAGACTACTCTCTTGAAATTGGATGTGATGTGTGTATTGCACATTTTTTGTCACTCTACTCTCAAATTTATCAGTTTCCACCCCAAAGGTGGAAAATTTAAAAAGAACACATCTTTTTAATTTCTAAGAAAATAGTTTTCTCAAACAACTCGTTTTCGCCGAGTTATTGCTAAAAGTATATGCCTTGAACTAATTAAATTATTGGGATCTTTACCGGCAGAACACAGTGTTAGAAGAAAAATTAAGAAACTACGAAAAGAACAGCAAATGTTTACAAGAAGAGGCTATCAGAAATCAAGCTTTACTAATGGAATCAAATAAGCGAGAATCTAAACTTGAACAGGAGCTTTTATGTAACGAAAAACAACTCTCAGATAAGTCGCGTTCGATTCATTCTAAAGAAGAGCGTTTATGCCTGTGTATAGTAAGTTTAGAAAAAGAAAACGATAGTATTAGACAAGATGCAAATTCGGCATATCGAGACTTAGAATTAGCCAAGTGTCAATGTAGTGCTATGAAGAAAGATGTGCATCAAATTGTTCAAGAGCAGAACACTTTGAAATTGCAGGTAAAGTAATTATAGTTTATTAAGAAGGTACCATTTTTTTGTGTTATTTTGTCTTGTAGAATGAACAGCTTCATGCGTGTCTTGCTACGGCACAAGCTAGCAGCATGAAATTTGAACAAAAGTGCAAATGTACTGCACAAGACCTAAAGCAGTGCTCACGTGAACTTACAGCATTAAGAGACGAACGAAATTGTTTGGAGGAAATTAATAAAAAACTTAACGAAGAATTTAAAGTGCTTAACACCGAATATGCAGCTTTGAATAGGGATTATGAACAAATTTCAGAGTCAGTAACAAATTTAGAAAGTGAACTTTCTAATAGTAAAGTTAATCAAAAAGAGCTTTGTCTCGAAAGCCAAAATATCGTTAACAATGTTAGAGCTTGGTTGAAAGATCAGACCATCGCTAAAGATAATATTACACATAAAATTAAATTAGATCAATCATTAATTTATAAATTACAGCAACAAATAGCGTAAGTGACAAACTTTTTTAAATGGCATTGTTTGATTAATTTTTACTAACTAATACATACTAATAGTTAATTCTAAGTTCTGAGAGGATATTATCCAACAGTAACACAACCAAGTTGTTAAATAGACAAGCAACCAGGGCTTCGTTTCTCAACAACTGCAAGTTAAAATTTACAGGCTTCCTATAGTTGTAAATTTATAAGTTTCGGTGTGACTTGTAGTTTTGTGATTCTGGGCCCTGGTCGCAAGCATCGCCTTAGTCCTAAACAAAAGTTAAGTCATTGGTTCTTAGAAGAAACGTCAATGCAAATTTCTATAAATCTACTAATTTTTTGGCTGTAATATTTCCTAATTTTACTTAACTGTTTGTTCTAATGTTTTAAAACTTTTGTATACTGCGCTGTTGGTGATTTATTGACATTTTTAGGAAGTTAAATGAGTTCTACAAGACATGCAAGTGTGGTGCTTTCAGGCAACGCGGTGGAGGTAATCCTGTCATAAAAAAGCGTCATAAACAGAAATTTCTTTGGAGTCTTGGCTCTCAGGGTACAAGTTCACTAGTTAGTGAATTTAGTAATAATCCAGAATGGTCTCCACGCGAGGTAGGTATTTAGTAGTATAGTCAGTTTTTTTTTGTAACGTTCTTTTTAACTTACGCCACCTATAGAGAGGTTACAATAGTGAATAGAGGCCTCCCTTAGAGAAGTCAAGTAGGTAGGTAATTGTTAAAATCTGCGTAGACCTGCATTGGAAGCTCAGGTCTCAACCAAATTTAATTTTTTTCAGCAAAACTTGTATTTAAATATAAAATGTGGTTGTATTTGAAAAGACATCTGGGGTGTCAGCCAAGTAAATATTTTCTGTAGGCCATCGCTTTATATTTTCTTGCATAAATGCACTACCAGCGGCCCCATAGCGGATTTAGTTTTCGTAAATAAGCGGCAAAAATCCTTAAAGGGTCTAACGAGATTTCAACAATTACCTACCTAGTTAACTTCTCTAAGGGAGGCATCTATTTACTATTGTAACCTCTCTGCTGGTGGCGTAAGTCAATAAGAACTATAAGAAGTGGCCTCACCATACTCCACACTCCATATTCATAAAATAAAGCAAATAATTGGGAAGTGAAGGAATTATTATATTATGTACACGCCTTAAAAAATTCACCAAAAAAAACCGAGTCAAATGGGAAAATTGGTTTTGGGTCAAAATACTCAACAATTACAGTTTTACCCAAAAATTTCATCAGACTCTTTTTGAAGCTTATAAAATTTTCTTTACTGTGGTTTACATTTTATTCATGTAAGATAAAAATTAGCCAAGCTAGAATATTTTGAAAGTGCGGATTTTTTACTCCATTACGTATAATATGCTTTATTTATCTTCGTAATATTAACAACAGAATAGCTATTCTAGGTATAAATCCAAAAATTTTGCCGTTTGAGTTAACTAGAAAATAAACGAAATATTGGTATCAGTTATTATATACCCATATTTCTTCAAATCCAAAGTTGTCCACATTTTATTTTGCTTGAAAATGTTGGCTAAAAATCTATTTCCCCCATTGCCATTCTACAATGGTACTATAAATAGTCCTTTTAACAGTAATAAAAAAATTATAGGATATCGAAGAAGATAGTTATACAGATGAAGATTCTTCAAACAGTTGGTTACATAAAGTTGAAGGCTTGACTAAAGAAATTAAAAAATCCAACAGATATTGGAAGAGTAAAATATTGGATGATCATATGGTTACCAAAGACAAATAAGCGTTAAAAATATTTATTTATTTTTATTTCTAATATAAAGTATCATTTTATACAAAATATTTATCTTTTCGTCTGCAATAAAAAATAATTTTTAATTCGAGTATAAGTTATTTTCCCTTTTTGTTATCTTTCTTTCCCAACTTTTCAAAGAGATCGGGTACTTTTTCATAATTTAAATCAAGTGCGAAGTTCGGTAAAGTTAATATTCGTATCAACGGAATATGTTTGATATAAGTACTACAAAAATACGTGGCTACATCGGCACTCTCTTTGTAGTTGAATATTTTCATCGAATCAGGTGGGCACTAAAATTATTCTAGTAGCTATATCTATGAATTTTACAATTAACGTGTAACTTTCAAGCAGTTTATGATTGAACTACAACTAATAGACTTACTTCGAAACAATGTGGTAGCATAATATCTTTAAAGAAGCCATAAGTCTTTTCAGAACTACGATAAAGGGAGCTTAAGAAAAATTGGTGTGTTAGATAAAATATCGATAATAAAGTTCCTAACTGCTGGACACTAAATTCGGATTTTTGACAAAATCGTACTACCGAGTAAAGCATTTCAGTTATTAATAAGCGACCGATGCCTTTTGGAATTTCTTGTTTAATGGCTTGATCTGAAAGTAATTTTTAAAAGTCAAATTTACTATCTTTATGAATTTACCTAAGGTATATCTTATTTGCTCTCGATTTTTGATTTTTAATAAATTTTCAACTTGAGGTTCCATCATGAACATCCATACGCATATCTTTGGTTCTGATACTGTTTGATCCTCTGTAAAAGCTATAAATTTTTTTGTAGCTCTTTGATAAGCTAATTCAGCCTCTTCTCTGGCTAATTCTTCTGGATCCCTTTCTTCTTGTTCTTCCTCTACGCTAGGTTCACTTACAATAGACAATTTATTTTCCTTCTCATTTTGAGCTTTTATCTCTAGACTTATTCTAACTTGGTCTTCTAATTCCTTTAACTTAATTTTTTTATTTGCGCCGCATGATTTAATTTTTACACAGGACTGTAGTTTCTTAATTTGTTGTTCTATCAGAATTTCTTGACTGGTTTTTGCTTCTGTAATAATTTCTTTTTGGCCGTGTAGTCTATTAGTTGTTGGAGAAGGTAAAATATACCTGTCTAAACGTATTTCACATTTATTTATATTTTTAGTTATAGTTTCAAATAATTTTTTATCCGGCATGTTTAATTTCGAATAATTTGATTTTTAAATCTGGCGCACTAACTACGTCTCGATGACATCCGATGACGTCAAAGATGTCGAATAATTTTTGACAATTTCTTAACCCTAGTTTGGCAGTTTCTCGATATATCGTGCTTGGTGTTTGTGGTATTTTTAAGTAATTTAATAAAAATGGTTGAAGTAATTGAGGATTTGAGTATGGATTGTATCGAGAGTGACGAAATAATACCTAAAAGTCCCGAAAAGTGAGTAGATGTAGATTTATTTGCTAATTATAGGCATCAATTGTCTTTACATTTGTTGTTCGTTGTGCCTTGTTCATTCATTATGAATTGCTAAACTTGTCAAAAATATTCAAGTGTTACGTGCTACTTAAAATTTAATCTATTTGAATCGCAATTGTGTACTTGATTGTAAAATTACAAGTGTGACATTCAACTTTAATTAAAGGATGCAATTGTGGTGTTCAAATCGAGATGAAAGTAAATTGTACCAAGGTGGCTTTTTTGGTTGGGTTAATTTTGTTGTGCGCTAAATTAAACGTCATAAAAAATATCTGGATTTGTAAATTGCGAAAACATGTTGGTCCAGACTTAATATTATGTATGCCAAACATACTGAAAATGCATTTAGCGAATCGTATGTTACAAGTTATAACTTCTTATTAGAATCGAGTTATTTCGTAGCGTTTTGAAAACAGAAATTATTATTAAAAATATTTAATTATGCCTAATTTTTATTTAGATTAGCGGAGTTAAAAAAAGAAAACGGCAATCAATTATTCAAGATTAAGCAATATCGTTCGGCACTTCCATTGTATACCGAAGCAATAGAATTATGCCCGGAAACAGCAGCTTATTATGGTAATCGAGCTGCTTGTTACTTAATGATGAGCAATTACAGGGAAGCTTTAGAAGACGCTCGTAAGTCCGTACAATTAGATCAGTCATTTTTAAAAGGGTATCAAAGAATCATAAAGTGCAGTTTAGCACTTGGCGATACAAGGACGGCAGAACAAGCTATCAAAAAAGTTAAAGAATTAGATACCACAAACACTACAAGCATTCATAGTGAAATTAGAAGTCTCGAAATTTTGAAGCAGTATGAAGGTGAAGCAATTAAAGCATATGAGAGGAAAGATTACAGGAAAATTGTATATTGCATGGACAGGTGCTTAGATCAGTCTCCAACTTGCTCACGATATAAAACACAAAAAGCAGAAAGTTTAGCATTTTTGGGCAGGTAAGTTAATACTACGCATTGTAATCAAAATAATAATAAAAGGCTTGGGACACATTTATAATATGACAGTTCTTTGTTATGTCTCGTCATATTTTGTGACCATTGCCCTTAGTGTTTTCGATATATTTACGTATTCTAATTATGGTGACTCGGTAGTTTGTAAATTATTAGAGCTTTTCTTTCTCCACTACAAATGGTTTTACATTCTTAATATTTGAATAGATACCAAGAAGCTCAAGAATTAGCAAACGGGATCTTACACTTAGATCGTGGAAATGCAGAAGCAATATACGTTCGTGGAATATGCCTCTTCTATGATGATAATATCGACAGCGCTTTAAATCACTTTCAACAAGTGTTACGATTAGCTCCAGACCACAACAAAGCAATGGATGCATATAAACGCGCAAAAGCTTTAAAGAAAAAGAAAGAGGACGGAAATGACGCTTACAAAAGCTGCAAATTTCAAGATGCTATTTCATTATATACCGAAGCTCTTGCAATCGATCCATTGAACAAAAAAACAAATGCAAAGTTATACTGTAATCGTGCTACAGTTTTGTCTCGACTTACAAAATTTAAAGAAGCTATTGCCGATTGTACGTCGGCTTTAAATCTTGACGAAACCTACCTCAAAGCTCTTTTACGTCGTGCCAAATGCTACATGGATCTTTATGAATACGACGATGCTGTTCGCGATTACGAGAGAGCTTGTAAAATGGATAAAAGTAGAGAAAATAAAAAGTTACTGCAAGATGCTAAACTTGCCCTAAAGAGATCTAAAAGAAAAGACTATTACAAAATATTAGGAATCGACCGGTCCGCTACAGATGACGAAATTAAAAAAGCATATCGCAAACGTGCTCTCGTACATCATCCAGATAGACACGCAAATGCTAGCGACGAAGAGAAGAAGGAACAAGAAAAGAAATTTAAAGAGGTCGGCGAAGCTTATGGTGTGTTATCCGATACCAGGAAAAAGGCAAGGTACGATAGTGGTCAAGATATGGAAGATTTTGACGGAGGAATGAGTGGTAAATAATTATTATCTGTAAGAAGTTCTTGCATAATACTGATTTTTCTTATAGCAGATATTGACCCCACTCAAGTATTCCAGTCGTTTTTTGGTGGCACAGGTCACGGAGGTACAGAATTCAATTTTTCGTCAGGTGCTGGTTTCCCCGGTGGATTTACTTTCCAGTTTAGTTAAATGTTGGTGCAATATTGTTTTTTAAACATTTTATGTTTATTAAAAGTAAAATGCTTTCCAAACATTCCTAGTTCGAAAGTTTTTTATTACATCTTGAATCTACTTCGGACTCAAAATGCCTCGGCGCATGACTTCATTTATTATAATGAGCTAAGTTTAGGTTTTGTAAAAGCTTGTAAAGTTTGTTCAAATAAAATTGTTTGGAAAGTTTCTAAACATACACTTTGTTCATAAAGATGTAGATAAAAAAATTTCGTAGTATTTATGAGTTGCCTTTCTTTTGAATGACTTGTCTATTTTCGAGTTGCTAGAGTAATCCGTTTTAGTGTCACATGCGCTGATATATTTGTTACCTTTTTAATACCTATCGAAGTATAATTTTATTTGTGTAAATGGTAGTATATAAAGAAGGTTTTTTCCTTATACATTGATGTAGCGATTACATTTGTGCACCATGTATATGTACCAAATGGAAATTGTTGAATTTTCGGAATAAAATAGTCTATAATTAATTGTATTATTATAAAATAATTTAAGAAATTATAATAATGCTAGAACTCTCATATTTACGTACGTATGTATGTGAGAAAGCGTTTAGAAAGTGAAAAAGGCGGTTAAATGAAATGGTCATAAAAGTTAAAATAGTTTCCAATTAGTAAAGTAAGTATGTAATGTAAAGCAAGTAATGTAAATGAACGAAAGACTGACTTATTAAAATGCCATGGATGCGTCATTTCGTCAGAGGACCGGCAGGACGAGTCTTTGGGGAAGGATCGGGCACGCAGAGTCTGGGCTGCTCAAGGGCTAGCCTTTCCACTCGCTTGTCACACCTTCCTGGAGGCTATATTCTTTGGGTAGCCCTGGCATCACAGTGACGGAGAGTTATTTGTAAAAACCTATGAGCTTTAAATAGCTCTTCCCTTCGTGACTTTTATTACGTTGTACTGTAGGGTCTAATTTTTTTCGCTCAATTTGTATTATTTGGCTGGCTTTTGTGGCTGTTCAGTAATTTTAGATAAAACGTTCTTACTACCTATATGTATATTTATAAACTGTGGAACATGAAAGTTACAATTTCGATTATTTGAATTATTTGTCTGGCTTCGATTCAGGTTTTTTATCATCTTTTTTTTTCCTACAGTGATCTACTTTACTAGAAATGTTTTGAAATCTGAAAAGGATCGTTTCAAAGGTTAGAAAAACTTATATACAGAGTGTGATTAAAAGGTGCACTTATAACTTGCGGGATTTCTCTCGGAACTATATGGTCAGATGCATACCTCAGCAACCACGCGATACCTGAAAAATTGCTTAATTTTGATGTGCTACTAGATTATCTTTTCTGTTTGTCTAGTATGAGGGATCTTAAATCCACTATTGGATTTACCACAACTTGTGGTCCACAAGTGACAAGATACAAAAGTTATAACTTGAATAAGCATAGTGGTCTTATTGCTTTGCATCATCTCGATATTTTTTAAATTCCTGAAACCCACTGCAAAGTCTTTCGACGGAAGGAATACTTCTTATTTCGTAGTATTCTTTCTAATAAAACTAATGATTTTTTTTCCCCTCATCTTTGTTGGGATCCCAGCAACTAAGAAGATATTGGATTACATAAACCTTTTTTTAACGAGAGAAGTCACACAAGCTGTTGGTGTACTTTTTAATCACCCAGTAGAGGTAGCTCATACTTTTGTATTTTAATAGGAGCCAGTTGTATTTCTTTCGTTTTTGGGTTACCAAACTGATTAAATACAATTCCACGTTTAAGAACCGCCTCGACCTTTTGTTGGGTAGTATAGGTATCTTTTTCGTAAACAGCATGATCTCTACTCCATATTCTTTGATACTCATTTGACATGATGTAAGTCATCTTCTCGAAAGGTTCCTAAAGGTGGTTATTTTTATTCAGTTTAAGGAATGTTTAAACACTGAGTTTTGTATTACGTTTTCGTACGAAGGTGTAAATGTAGGTTGGCCAGTTTCTCTGGCTTTCGAAGACATTATGTTATCTGCTTTATAAATTGGGACGGCAGGAGTCCATTTAACACGATCTTTCTTCATGATGGTAGCTTTATCGAATTGGAAAAATTTTGTACAAAATTTATTTATAAAATGACGCGCAATTGACGTACAGTGTTTATCTAGCTTTTGTTTAAGTGGGAGTTGTTAAGGAAATGAAACAAATAAAATTATATTTCTTTTTGCTTTGTCTAAGTACCCCCACTGCTGAAATTTGAATGATGGATCTCCTATTATTTTGAAATTTTACTGACGTTTATGAGGACGTCTAGCAAGTGAAAAAGATGGCCAAATACGAGGCGAATAAAATAGGCGTAAAATAGTTGTCAATTAGTAAAGTAAGTTACTCAATGCGAATGAACGACAGACTGACTTGTTAAAATGCCATAGATTTAAAGAAGCGATTGTAGCTGTTCAGTAATTATTCAGTAATTAGTTCACATTATTTATTTATACATAAAAGTTAGTTTCGATGATTGTTTGAATTATTTGTTGGGCTTCGATTCAGGTTGTTTCTCATCTTTTTTTTCCCTACAGTGATCTACTTTACTAGAAATGTTTTGAAATCTGAAATGGATCGTTTCAAAGGTTAGAAAAACTATAGGGTGATGAAAAAGTACACTTATAACTTATAACTCTCGTGCCACTCTTAAAAATTCCAGGTTGCTGAGATATCGGCCGAGACAGATGGGACAAGGAAAGAACTGAAAAAGCTCAAAACTACACAATTTTGATGTGCAACAAGAGTATCTTTTCTTTTGGTTTTACCACAAGTGATATGAAATATGATGAAAAAGTTATAACTTGAAAAATCAAAATGGTTCTATTGTTTTGCATCATCTTGATTCCGAAAACCACTGAAAAGTCTTTCGATTGGAGGAATACTTCTTGATTTTTTTCACAATCTTTGCTGGGATCTCAGCAACCCGGAAGATTATGGATTACATAAACCTTTTTTTTCAAACGAGAGAAGTCACTTCCCACTAGTCGTTGGTATACTTTTTAATCACCCAGTGGAGGTGGCTCATACTTTTTTATTTTAATAGGAGCCAGTTGTATTTCCTTATTTTTTGGTTTGCCAAATTGGTTATACACAATCCGACGTTTCATATTTGTAGCTCCCGACTCGACCATTAGCTTGGTAGTATAGGTATCTTTTACATAAACAGCGAGTTCTCTATACCAGATTCTTAGGTACTCATTTGACATGATGTAAGTCATCTTATTGGAAGGTTCCTAAAGGTGGTAATTTATTCATTTTAAGGAATGTTTAAATACTGAGTTTTGTATTACGTTTTCGTACGAAGGCGTAAATGAAGTTTGGCCAGTTTCTCTAACTTTCGACGACATTATGTTATCTGCTTTATAAATTGGGACGGCAGCAGTCCATTTGAAACGATCTTTCTTCATTATGAGAGTTTTATTGAATTGAAAAAGTTGGGTACAAAATTTATGAATAAAATGACATGCAATAAATTGTAAAATTGACGTTCTTGTATTGAACTTTTGTTTAAGTGGCAGTTGTTAAGGAAATGAAACACAATTAAAATGATATAGGTACAACAATAATTCAGTTATTTAATTCAAATATATTGTACATTACCGAGTTAATAGGTATGGTTGTAGGTAAATTTATTATATGTAAGGTACCATTTATAGTAGTAACAATAAATGTTTAAAAAATAAATACATAAACTCTGCATTATCTTTGGTATACATATTTATGAATCTTGTTTGTATTTTATACGCGCACAATTCTTTTATTACGTAAGTATATCCTTTCTGTTATTTTGCAATGTTAAATAAGTCCAAATAAAGATTGAGTTTTACAATTTACTGTTGGACCTATAAATAAATATTTACTGCCCTAATACACGAGGTGTGGTGGTGTCGTATTGTCTTCGATGCATAGAGAAATAGCATGCCGAACACATTTTCCCGAATATTGGCTCCCCCGTACATGCAAAATTAATTTTGTTTATTCATTTAGATATAGAATTTTATTCGAAAACTTGTCTAAAATAATTAGAGAAGCTGGAAGCTCCAAAAGAACAATTTTACATGGTGTCAAATCCTATACGACCGAGAGCTATGGTAACCACCCTGTATATTATCACCCAGTTCAGTAGATGTTTATACTTTTTTCATGTTATTTCACTGTATTAAAAGCATTTATAGTTTAACATTTGAAAATAACAACGAAGATACATACTATCGCAAAAAACCACATCGAAAGGATACTTTCAAAAATATTCTGCCCCAAATTTAAGCAACAGTGTGACAACAAATTTTTAATTATGCTTATCGAACAGGAGAATTTAACATTTATATTTTCAACACTGACGTCGGATTATTTTTACACAATTACAATTAGTAGGTACTTTTGGCACCACAGCTTGTATTTAAATTATAAATTAGTTAATCGTTAAAATAAATTAATAAAAGTGTATAATAACAAGAGCACCAACAATTAGATTGTATAACTTCGTAAGTTTATTATAAAAAGAAAAATCGTAATATATGGAATGCTTTTTTTCTTTGTAAATACGTTCTTGCATTTTAGCATCATCTTTTCACTTTCACAACACAAGGCACTGATTTCAAACACCCTGTTTCATCTGATATGACTTAAAACTCTTCTTACCTTATTGTATAAATTGTCTCATCAAAACCACCGAGATTTTTCTTTTATACTTATTAGCAGTCGATTAATTAATATTATTCGTTATTCGCTTAACACTTAACATTACCTATTTACGTATCTAAACTATGTCAGTCGTGTACTACTGGTTGAATATCTAAATATTCTACAGGCTCTTTAACTACGTTCGGTAATAAATAACCATCGCGATCCAAAAGATCAATTTTTGACGTAATACTAGTTATTAACGGTGGTGGTCTTGGTAGCTTCTTCATGGTCCCCATATTTGATTTAGTTTCAGTTTCTGAACCTAGCCTATCTGATGGTTCTCTACCGTTGTAAACTTTTTCTAATTTTTCGTAAATTTCTGGAAATTTAATGCGATCGCGAGGATCTGTTTTCCAACACGATTTCATAAGTTCGCATATTAAAGATATACAATTGTCTGGTGGTATCAACATTATGCCTTGTAAAATTAATTTGACCACTTCTTCGTTGGAATGTCCATAGTATGGCTGCTTTCCATAACTGTAAATTTCCCAAAGGATAATTCCGTACGACCATATGTCGGACTCGAGCGTAAATCTTCCGTACATTACGCTTTCTGGTGACATCCAACGCACTGGTAATAAACGCGAACCTCCAATCTAAACAAATGTGCCTTTCTTAACAAAAAACGACAATTGAACCAAACGCACTCACCTTGTAGTAGTCGCAAGTATAAACGTCTCTGCTCATTCCAAAATCTGCAATTTTTACGATAGGTCCTTCCGCGACTAAACAGTTTCTACAAGCCAGATCTCGATGAACGAATCTTTGCGAGGCCAAATAAGTCATTCCGCTTGCTATTTGCATCGAAATTAGCATGAGATCTCTAGAGCACAACTGAAGAATCGATTGCTCGTCGTTTTTGGGCGCATTCTTTTGAGCCCTCAAAACTTCGGCCAAGTCTCCATGTGGCATGTATTCGAAAACCATCATCGGGCTGAGTCCCGCGTCTGTTAAAATAGGAAACATTAAAATTTCCTATAAAGGAACAAGGGAGGTAGGATTTTTTCCCGTTAGAAATTCGACTAACCTCTAAGGACGACGCCGATTAATGATAGAATGTGTTTGTGTCTGAACGCGCTCATAATATCGACTTCTCTGAAAAAATCTTCTTCGATTTCTCTACTGGCCGATTCTTTCAAAACTTTGATTGCTACAATTTCAGGTTCACTGATATTTTCATTTTGGAGTTCGCCTGTAAGGAAGAAAGATCGACAATTAAAAACGAATCAAACAATTATGTTCTATAACATTAAATTATAACGTATACGAGGTATTTTTCACACAAGCCAAAGTATTTATTCAAATTTTTAATGTAAGGCTTTGCAAAGTTTGTATATACGACATCCACCAACCTGCAGTCTCCTATATCCAGGGCATTAGGCACAAACAGAAGATATTTTCGAAGTTTTCAACCAGGCAGGAAAGACTCCTGCTGTGAATATCTCGTTATAAATAAAACACAGCGGCTACTAGGCCTCGAGACACGACATACAACTACAGTCCTTAACAAAAAAGTAGGAACACTGTCAGATCCCGTAGTGAGGCTAGCCTTCAACCTTCTTATTGCAATTCTGTGGCCACCAACGCCAATAACAAAGCCATGAATGGTTTTTTCAGGTTTCCCAGTTTCGGCATCACTGGAAGCGACCCCACCACCATCATCAGACAAAAAGACGCTGCCAAAGTGCTCAACAAAGCCGTCGACTATCTGTTGAGGCGACGAAAGGGACGATGCATCATAAGTCATGTGACCAGTAGAGTTCCTCTTCGCGTTAACAAAATTCCACAACTCTCTAGGATTTGACCTGACATTATAGCTTCAGCTGAACGAATAAACCACGCATAATCACGCCTAATGCCACACTTTACAGTGCGTTTCAGATCTCCTATCCTGTCTCTTCACGCCAATAACTTATGCTACGAGATTTCTACAATACCAGCTGGGGAAACATGATCTGCCAGGCACACATTTGGTACAAACTGGTCTATACGGATTATTCATGTAAACGTTGTTTTCATGAGTCCACCGAGATTCAAATTTGGCCACTTACAACGGCCAGGATATACTATAGAAGTACAGGATTACGATTAAAAAATATTTTGTTACTCGAGTAGGTAGTACAATAAAGTGTAAAGAAGTGTTCATTCGGATAACGGTATGGCTGGCTGCCTAATTGATTCTTTAATTAGAGTATTGGAGTTTTTTTCTTAATCCTACTTTGGTTCTTATGGTAATTGGTAAATAACATGAAGCCTCGTCATTCGTTCAAGTAGGTACCTTTTGTTTAAAAAGATTTTAATTTCTATTTTCAGTTTGTTTATGTTTGAAAAGAACCTAATGAGCTCTTTGAATCCGTATCGTGTACAATTGAGGATTGGAAAATTGAGCAATTGAATGAAAAAAGAAAAACGTTTGTCATGATACATAATTTTTCAGCTCTCCTAATTTTCAAATGGAAGCAAATATTAATTTAAGCTCCTTTTATTATGAAAATCTTGGAAATAATTCTCAAAATTAATAAAACAATTGCAAAAATTATAACAGCAAAAAAATTGTAACAATTTAAAATTAAATTCATCGCTCATTTGATTCATATTTCGAAATAAACAAAATTCGCGTACCTACTGATAATGCAGGTGTTGGGTGTTGTTTATCTTCAACACATTTTGTTTTAAACTTCGGCCAAATTAGTAAGTGCAAATACGCGTTCGAAAGTGATTAGTGCAAGTTCGAACATCGTATTCATCAAATGTTTCACTATTGTAATAGAATTACTTCTTTTTAAAATCGCGATCGGGGGTGATTGGTTCCTTATAGATCGAAGGGGTTGATTTTGACGTACTTTGAAGGTAAATTTAGTAGTAAAAGCGGGTATGTTTAACAATTCTAATTAAAATTTTCCATTTTGTTATAGATAAAGACACATAAGCCTAAAACGGAGCAGTCGAAGTTTATAAAACAAAAGGTAAGTCCTCGGTATTAATGGGGCTTTATTACTTGATACTTGCATGTCATCTTTATTAGTAATTAACGGTTGCGAAGAAATTGCGAAATTACACTAAAATTATTTATTATTGTATAGTTGTGGGATACCTATTAAAAAAATTTTAACTGAAAAAGGTAAAATGAAGGTCGATTTACAAATTTTTGTGTGGCCATACATTAATTATTATGAAATACCTACTTTTAGGTACAAAAATAAAAATTGTGTTTTTTTGTAAACCGGAAATTATACTAGATTCTCGCTAGAACACCGATAGAAAGATTGAATAAATCCAGTGCTGTATTTACAGTGTGGTAGATACATTTTAGAAATTATATATTTTTCTCCCCAAATGTAGTTATTACCTTATTACATAAATTTCTAGTTTTTATTTGAATTATATTTTGAATTAATTTTACAAGTAGGTACAACAAACTTTGTTATTAATTTTTTTGTAATTAAGTACGATAAAAATTAAGATTTCATTTTTTGGAGGTGAGGCTTGTTCAATTTTCTTCAATCGAACTCTTTCTACGTCATTGTAAGTTGAGTTACGCGTTCAAATTTTTAGAAATTATCAATCTGTCGATAATATCCAAAACAATTGAAAATAGTCGTGAGATCTTCAGCTTTTATTTTATTTTTTTGTTACCTTCGTCTACTTTGGAAAGGTAATATGATCGAAAATTGATTTTTTAAAATTTAATTTCTAGAAGTTTCGGGCCCCCTGAATGTATGTAATGCCGTCAAACAAAAACTACTAAAGCGATTTTGTTGAAATTTGGTTTAGGTCATTTTAGCAAAATTTCATGGACAAAATAAGCTTTTAAACGAAATCGATACAGGGTGGTCCAAATTAAAGAGGTTATTTTGGTCGCATTTCGGAAAATCTTGACTCACAGTACTTAGCTATAAGTTAGTACACATCGGTCCTAATTGAAAAAATACTTTTTCAAATTTTTTAATTAATTTGAAATGGCGGCCGTTATAACAATCGTTCCATTTTCTAGTTTTGTTATTATAACTTTGGAGATCATTATTATTATAAAAATCTATAAGAACAGGAATATATAGGCAAAATATAGGGAGTTGGTTTTAATATAGTCGATTTTAAAAATACTTTCAAAATTGACTACTTTTAAAAGACCAAAATTGGATAAAATTTTAAAACTGATTTTCTCAACATCGGCTTTAACAATTTTGTCTATTTTTGAATATGTCCTAGATATTGAATTTCTTAATTATATCACTTAGTTTCATTTTCCGCTATAAGCTAGTTTCAGAGCTATGATTTTTTGAATTTTTTGATTTTATGAATTTTCAAAAATTGATAGCTTCTTTTGTAATTCAAATTTCTAATTGAAAGTTGGTATATTAATTTAGTTCACAAATTTCTATTATTTGTTACCATTTTGATTTAAAAAACACTTCCGGTTAAACCGGAACTGAGCGAAGCAAAAGAAGTTTTAGAAAACATCCTGTGTATTTTATGATTTTTTAAATATTGTAAAATTAGCTGTCTCATGATACCAAACATGTTTAATTTTAACTCCGGTTTAACCGGAAATTGGGTTTGCTTTTCTATTTTAAATACAACACCCTGTATATTTTAAGTTCTTCGGAGGATTGTAAAATTATCCATCTAGTGATACGAAACATTTTATATTTTTACTTCCTGTTTTACCGGAAGCTGCTTGCGGAAAGCTTAGCTTTCATTTTTAAAATAGAAACGCCTCGTCTAATTTTGGTTTTTTGAAATCAGGGACAGCTTCTGAGCGTACTATTGTAAGGTACTATTTCTGATGTTTTTAAATATTTTCAACAATCCGAAAAAGTTCTGTTATAGCCTCATCAACCGCTTTTATATCTGTAACATGAAAAGTGTTTGTGCAAGCCCTTATTTTCACTTTGGTTAGCTTTTCAAAATTAAAATTTCAGAATTATAAAATATTTTTATTGGGGCTACTTCATATCAAAAGAAAAGCATTTTTACAAAAAGACAAAAACAGTCGCCAGGTCTTCTTCTATAGACTGCATCTACTATTACAAACGGTAAACTGAAAAATAAACACAGAAAGCCATCATCACATTTGTACACTTCCCTTAGAATTTAATAAAAATAAAAATAACATAAAGCACAATTTTAAAAAAAGTTAATGCATGTGCGGATGTTTTATGTAGCATTACATCGAGACGTATCTAATTACATTTTTAACGCTTTGGAAGCAGAAATACTTTCCACATATACTCGTGATATACCGGATGTATTCTTACGTGATAAGTACAGGGATGTCGCTTATCATAAGAGATCAAGATTTGGTTAAATGGAGAAAAATGATCCCTTAGTTATGTTTAATAATCAAAATCAAAAACAAAAGTTACTCCCTCCATAACGTTTCTGAAGAATTTGAATTTTGAATTTCTTTCCAAATAACAAAAAGTTCATAGCCATTACTATATTATTAGAGTTCGGGGCTTACCAGTGGGGTAGGTCCTGCAGTAGGTACTATTATTAAATGTACTAAACTTTTACTTAAAACTACCCTAAACTAAATTAACTTTTAACTTGATTTGTTCCGAAGGCACAGCCACCATTTTCAGTATTAATTTAACTTCATTTTCGTTCATCAACTTCAAATTAAAGTTCTTAGAAATGTCAGATATTAAACTCAGTAATTGACTTTCCGCAATTTTTTTACCAACACAAGAACGTGCACCTAAACCAAAAGGCATAAACAATTTTTGTTCACTACTACCGTCTCTCAACCAACGATCTGGACGAAATTCGTCTGGATTTTCAAAAAAACGCCCGTCTCTACCGTTAGTGTACGCCGAAAATAGCACGATCGTTCCCGATGGAATATTGTAGCCGGCCACAGTAGTTTCTTTCGTTAGAATCCTCGATAAAAAGGGCGCCACTGGATATAAACGTAAACTTTCTTTCATTACATTTCTTAAAAACGTTGGTGAAGATTTGCGCAAGTCTGTCTGAAGAGTGTCGTCTTTGGAAATCGAGTATAAGGTCCATAGCATCGTATAAACTGTCGTGTCGCCAGCAGCCAAAACTAAGTCCACAGCTATCCGACTCAAGTCAGAATCTACTAAGCCATCAGTCTTTAATTTCGTCAACAAACCGTCGCTATCGGGTACATCGTTTAATAATTTTAAAACGAGCCGGTTCGCCAAAGTCAAAGTCCTCGTTGTAGTCTTCACGTACTTTTTCCAAGAAGGCGTATTCCACTTGTAAGCTAACGAGGCCGGAAAGACTTGGAACTTGGTGCTCGCTTCAAATATCAAATGTACAATCGACGCGAGCTCTTCCAAATCAGCGTCGAATTTATTTCTGCAATTTTCGTAACCTCTCTTTCCCAATAGGACCGCAACCGTTGTATTTAAAGACCACCTATAAAGTTCGAGTTCAATATTTGGGACCACTTCACAAGTGGACGCAATATTTTTCAAACGTTCCGTCAGTTCTTTGCTCGTACTACGGCTAGCTTCGTCTATCCAAGTCAAACTACCTTTGAGAAGGTGCTTGTTCGTAATTCTTCTAAAATGCAACCATTCTTCCCCATCCATGAAAAGCAACCCTCTCGAGCAGTCGTTTAACTTATTGTAAATCATCCAAGCTTCCGGTATAATGTGAACCGGATATTTTCCTTCTTGAGCGAAAACTTCACGCATGTAATCGGGATTTGAAACAAAAACGGTCGACATAGGTCCAAGTTTATCTTTAAAAATTGGTCCGAGTTGTTTGTGTTTCTTATCTGCATAAACGTGTAGATAAGGTGCTCCTCCTACAGCCAAGATACCTAAAGCAGAACCGACTATTGGAAGGCTTTTCGCCGATGGAATAGCTTGGTAGTTTGACACAACTGCACTCAAATTTTTAATTCCACATATTTTTAAAAGTCGATTGTAATTCGAAGGTATAATTTTGTTCAACCGGTGAGCCATATTTTCTCTCTCACGTTACTTACTATCTTACGACCGACACCAGACTAAATAAACAAATAACGGAGCTCATCTTTTCTGGCGTTAAGTATCGATTCGTTTCACAATAATGGTGTTTAATTCCACCACAGTTGTATACGCATTATTTTAAAATTACAAACGTAATAATTACTTTACGCGAGTTGTACTGTACTATAATTAAACTCCATTTCTTATAAATTTATAAGTTAATTCGCGCTCGCATCAAGATGTTAATCTTAATACAAATTTGTTTATTTGTTTTATAAGCGCATCGAGAATAAACCTAAACCCGTATAATAATTTAAGTTGCGCCCAGTTATTTTTATTAATTATCAAGGTCAAAAGGCATGTAAATGGAGATTATTGAATTGAAAAAGAGAAAAACAACGATTAAGTTTTTTAAGTATCAAACAGGTCTGGAGTGATTAAACCGATAAACAAATGATAGTGACAAATACAAATGCAAATGTAACTTTTACGTGTGTAGCAGTGTAGTAGGAATTTTCTATTTTCGATTCAACCGCCGAATGGTTTTGTGTGAACGCCAAAACAGAGAAAAAGGATGACTTGTAAAATTTCTGTCTGTCGGTTTGGGCGCTATAGTGGAAGTTGTGGAAAGCCCCAATAGACGAACTGCAAAACTTTAGCAATATACCTACTGGTAAACGGGGGTTAGATTAGCCCGGGAGGCAGCGAACATTTTACTAAACTATAAAGTACAAACTTTTTGACTATGAAGGATGAAGGAATATTGCAAATGGTCAGGGGCGGACTGGGCCATCGGGACACCGGGAAAATTCCCGATGGGCCGGTTTCTCTGGGGTTTAACTAAAAAATTGTGGATGCGTTCCGACGAAAAATAGTAAAAAAACTTTTAATTTAATTCGCCAGTGCAAACAGGGGAAAGTCCTTGTTTTAACAAACCTATAGTGAGTCGATATTTTGTTTTGTGAAACACCTTTTTTTGAGACATTATCAATCCCTACTAAAATTTCTGAACTTCATTTTAAACCGTTTGACCTTGAACAATCCAAAACTTGAGGCGCTTTACATTTTTTAAATAAAATCAATATTGAACTTTAGTCTCTCGCCAAAAACTATACCAACCGCCACTGATTACCCTGGGTGGTAAAATAAAATTGGGCCGCGTCAAATATTTCCCGGGCCGGTCATTTATTGCCAGTCCGCCCCTGCAAATGGTTAATAAAACCGACCGCCTGTCCTTTAAAAGCGCCATTACGTTGGGGTAGGCTCCAGAAGGGTGGAGTTTGGCTCATTTTTCGGTGTTTTGGTTACAACTCGAAAACTACACACTTTTAGTGAATATTGTTTATAGAGTCGTTCCATATGAAAACGTCTAATCGTAAAGCCAGCATATTTTAGATTTTGCTCAAACTTTGTGAGAATCTTCATTAGGGATCAAAAGAAGGAAATCCAGCGTAATTTAATTTTCGCATGTGTCAGTTCTCCCCTACCCCAATTAAAGCATTTAAAAAACGTCATTTTTATGCTTTAGGATTTTGAGCTGTAAAAATTTTTCTATTGCAGATATCTGCACCATCAAGGTGGCATTTCAAAGCTAAAAGATAGTAGTTTTTGTAAAAAATATAAAAATTCACACAATATTGTGTTATTTCGGCGAATAAATATGCAGACGAAGAGACATATTAGAACAAATTGAGATGTAGAGGCTGAAGCACATTATTCTACAAGGGATTCTAAGATTTTCGTTTTCCAAAGTCAAATCTGCCGCATAGTCCGTAAGTTCTTGAATAATGTGAGCTGAAATGAACTTTCCCCTAACCATGAAAACCGAGATCAATGAAATTTAAAAATAATAATAACGAGATGTCTGAGACCACGGCTATTCTAGAGATGTAAATTATACAAATCCCTTGCTGAACACAAAAAATTTAATTTATATTATTTTATCGATGCAAGCGACTTCGGACGAACTTGATCACGCGTGAAATACAAGGGAATTGCAAGGACCGAGATAGCTTAGCTGGGAAAGCACCAAGCGCAATATGAAGACTCGGGTTTGATCCCCGATCGTGCTCCAAATTTCTCCCCTGAACTATTAGCGCGTCTCGGACGTCTCCATTCACGACTACATAACGCGTGCTAAAATGGTGACCCCGCCGTGATGAGATAGCAGTGCTTGAGGAGAGTCCCGATTAATAATTATATAAGAACGCAGGGCACACTCATGGTATCGAGACGAACGATGTCTCTGAAAAGGAGAGCACTGTAGCAAGTCCGGACTAACGTGAGCACACGTGAAATACAAGAGAATTACAAGAAGCGAGATAGCTTAGCTGGGAAAGCACCCGGCTCGACGCCGTGGAGACTCTGGTTCGATCCCCGATAACGGTTCAAGTTTTTTCTTCGGATCATCAGCGCATCTCGGACGTCTACCGTCTACGACCACTAGGATCGAGTTTTTCCGGAGGTAACATGGTCATGAAACGCGTTTTAAAGGCCATTTCCACACGGTTTTATTATAGCGACCAAGTAGACCCAATTATGGGGTCCCAATAAATTTTTTTAAAATCATTCCCAATTATAGTTGTTCTATGCGTTACGTCTTGCATTTTGATAATGTCGGTTGTTATTCCATTTTTAAATTTCTTCTAGTGGACTGTATAATAATTAAGATTTGTTGAGATTGAATAGAAACGACAACATTTGAGATTTTGTAAGTTGATTTTATTGTAATGGTATGTCCTTCTCGGAGCTTACATTGATGTCCACTGATGACTATATTTTTTCAAGATTTGAATAAGTAAACCCACCCTATAACGGTAATTTTAACTGTACTTGGGTGGGTCGTAAAAGATTAAAATACCTTAAAAGTACTAACAATAAAAATATTTTAAAGTAACAAAATGATATTTTACATAATATGCGGTCCACATGCTCATATTACGGCTTAAATAATGCAATTTTGAAAATTTAAAAATTTCAAGCAGTGATATTTTTGTAAAGAGTAGGCCGAACGAGTCAATTATAGGTTCAACTTCTTTCACGATATGTGCACTTGACCTCTGAGAAATATTAGCTGTGTGCATTCAACAGTCGAGACACTAAAGTCAGTTAAAAATCACGAAAAATCAGTAAAATACGCGTATTTTCAGCAACGTGGTATTTTTACCACGTTGCTCATCTCATCTCATCACGGCGGGGTCACCATTTTAGCACGCGTTATGTAGTCGTGAATGGAGACGTCCGAGACGCGCTAACAGTTCAGGGGAGAAATTTGGAGCACGATCGGGGATCAAACCCGAGTCTTCATATTGCGCTTGGTGCTTTCCCAGCTAAGCTATCTCGGTCCTTGCAATTCCCTTGTATTTCACGCGTGATCAAGTTCGTCCGAAGTCGCTTGCATCGATAAAATAATATAAATTAAATTTTTTGTGTTCAGCAAGGGATTTGTATAATTTACATCTCTAGAATAGCCGTGGTCTCAGACATCTCGTTATTATTATTTTTAAATTTCATTGATCTCGGTTTTCATGGTTAGGGGAAAGTTCATTTCAGCTCACATTATTCAAGAACTTACGGACTATGCGGCAGATTTGACTTTGGAAAACGAAAATCTTAGAATCCCTTGTAGAATAATGTGCTTCAGCCTCTACATCTCAATTTGTTCTAATATGTCTCTTCGTCTGCATATTTATTCGCCGAATTTTTAGCACTTTTTCTTAGGTCGTTTATAACTTCTCGAAGGTTTCAAACTCATGGTGTGCGGCTTCTCTTTTTTCTAACTTTACTATCTACTACTTTGCATAAAATTTCACAACGCTATGAATTTACCTTTTCTCTTATTCTTTCTTTCCTTGATGCTGTCGTTTATTTACCTTTATGTACTCGATACCGTACTATCTGAGCTATTTGGCGAATTACCAAACTTTTGTAGATCTTTAACTTTTTTATTATCTCTGCCTCCAATTAAAAAATAAAAATTAGCGCTCTGCGCCCCGTCCTTAATAAGTCCTTATCAGTCTGGACTAGCAACCGACGATGTCTCTCTATCAAAGTAGCAATTTGTACCGACATAGGCTACATAAAATCATTAATTAATTCATTTTGATTGAATAAAAATTTTCGATTTGAATTTAACAAAATAAATTAAAATCTTTTTTTAAACATTTCTATAATCACTTCTTCCATTCAATATTAAAATATTTATTAGAAACTGCAAGAGAGCCGTATACTTAGAGCCATTATTTTGAGTACCGGTTAAAATGCTGATTAACTAACCGGATTTTTAAATTAACCGGCTGGTTAGATCACAATACATTATTTGATACGAGACACGCCCATTTTTAACGTGCCACAAAATACCGAAAACCATTGATTAACTTTAACCATTGTATCAAACTAATTTAATCGGCGCTAACCGGTACTCAAAATAACAGCCCTTAGACAACTTAATTACAATTTCTGTGCTTTGTAAACTCCTTTATTGAATTCATTATTAATTTGTATACCTATACTTATTTTTCGAAGTTCGTTTGCTATATATGTATATACTGATCAGAGAACTCAAATCACATTTTAATAAATCAAGTTTTCCAACTAAATTTGGTGTTTTGCACGTCTCTACTTCGATTAAGTTTTTGTTAAATTAAGTAAATATACCAAGCAATTAATTTAGCGTCAAATCAAGACTTATAAAAAACTATGGTTTAATTTTTTTTCTAATAACTTTTTATTTGCTTGAACTTATTATGGACGGTCTCAAATTTTAATTATAACACGCAAGACAACTCCAGGAGCAATACCCTTAAATCATCCCTTAGGTAAGATAACGACTTCGGCGTGGTGGGCGTAATTCAGGTATTTTTGTGTGTATGTGTGTGTAACCAGCTCTCCGTCTCTTTTTATAAATGAGATTCCCACGCGAGAAAGTCTTTATTGAAACCACCTGTACACAGGATGATCAAAAAGTCGTTCCCCAATGCTTCAAGTTGGGAATAAGAAGCTTCCTGAAGTTCCATAGCGCACTCACTACTATTACAATTTCGAACTAAAAATTTTTTTCACAATAATAGGTGAAGACGAAACCCAACGCTACTTTTGTTTTCATAATTCTCTAATTACATCTTTATTCTACCTCTTCCAATGCCGGATTAGCCATGACTGGATAACTGTGGTCGCTGAATCCTTTTAGAAACTTGCGCGTTTTACTCCGCAGTTTACCTATACAGCGTCAACCCGTAAACAAATTCACTGTAACTCCTTCTCCGCACTATATCTCGAAAAGGGTGAAGCTTATGTCAAAAATACATAGAACCAATCTCGTAGCTAATAATGTTTTCTATAACTTTCATAATAACCTTCATCAACGTAGATCTATAGGAGGCAAGTTATTTGCAAGAAAGTCCCCGTTAAACAACTGACCCTTCCCCGCTCGCCCCCGAGACTTTTAGTATGTGTACTGCAGGTTCTAACGAACAACCACCCCAAGTTTCAAAACATTTCTTGCCTGTTTTAACTGGAGCTAAGGTGCATCGAGATTTTTTGCAGAGACGAACCTAGTGCACCATCGTTGGTTTACGATTTCATTTTCCAAAACCGCGTAAAAATCGACACATTGTTACAAAATTTATCTGTGCGTCGATTAACATAATACTGCAATGATTTTGCTTTACGTCAAGAAATTAATAGTTTGCTCACCTTTAAAAACTTTTCCGAAACACCCTTCGCCAATTTCGTTTAAAAATTTAAGGGTCTCTCGTTGTAAAATTGGCACTGTTGCACTCGAACACGCCGAATATTGAGGATTTGGAGCGTACCTTTCCGGCACTAGTAAACTTCGTTTGAGAACTACGGGCGAAGGCGAAGGCTAAAAATTAAAATGTTGGTAAATATAATTTAATAATACCATGCACTTTTGAGCAGTGAATTTTTGTTCACTAAAACTGAATTAAAAATGAATACGTTTACACGTATCTAACCATTGTATTTTATTTTATTTGGCTAAAAATTATAACCTACCGTGCACGAATTTTTCTTATACATTAAACAACTTCCATTTTTTCTTCTTCTACACGAAAAAATTGCAAATATTATGGCAACCAATACAAATACGCTCAGTCCAATTATGGCAATTTGAGAAACATTTAAGTAGTTACTGGAATTGTCCGCTAAAGGTTCTGTCGATTGCTTCTGAAAAAAAAGTTCTCTTGAAAGCTCGTATCATTAATTTATCGTCATCTTTTTAATTTTTTCACAATTTCGTGACGCAACATTGAACGGTTTTTTGTGTATAACTCGAAAACTATCAACTTCTCGTAAATTACCTTTCTATCGAAAATGAAAGTACATCAAATTTCCTATAAATTTCATCTTATGGATTTTTTTCTGCGACAAACCGTTACGGCTTAAGCGCTAGTAGAAGTACGTATTTTGTCTGTCTCCGCAAAAACTCACTTTTTACAGTCCAAAACTCTAATTTATTATTAAATGCTGTCAATTAGTGAATTTCTTCCAGCTCTCTGCACATATGTTCCTTTACGTATATTATGTAAAGGCACGGGTAAATTTTTCAAAAATTACCGAATGTTCAAGTTATTTAATGAAGTCTAAAATTGTAGAAATTCAGTTACAAAGAAGTTGAAACTCCGACGAGAAATCTTATTATGTAGTAGTGTCATCCCTTGTGTCCATCTTGTCACAACGCCTGCCCTGCAGTTACGCCACAACCATAAGTGGCACCATCACTTGTCTTCGTCGACTTTATTCAATCTCCATATTACCACTTCAGGTGCCACACCACAGTTTCTCACTACTACAAATGGTAAAACATCCTCGGGTGGTGAAACGCCCGTATTCTGCAGATGGCATTGCAATTTTTCATATATCGTTTGGAGGTATAGATCCCAGTTGCTGCTTCTTTTTGCTTCAATGAAGTGCTTGATTAAAGCCACCATTTCAAAATATACAACACATAGCTTGGCAGTGGGGCCGCGTTCAGCCAACAGTTAGCTTAGCTTAGCAACAGCTTAGGTTTGAAGTTTTCTTGCACATCTTTCACAATCTCCTTCACATCATTAGAAAGAATCACTATTATATCCTTGTTGAACAAGATCTCCTCCAATCACTATTTTGGCCAAAGTTCAGAGCCAACATAAGAACTCGTACTGCTCTTGCGTAGGCGTGGTGAGAGTTCACCGGATACATGATATTGAAAAGTAATCCACTATTCACATTTACATCAGTAAATGAAATCCACCGAGCCTTATAAAATAATTTGACAGATCGTCAATGCTATAAATGTATCATAATCAATTGGAGAAGCATTGATAAATGGTTGGTGAATAACAAACGTTAATTCTTGAACGATGTCTCTTGTGGCATAAATCTATTCCATACGGAGAGGGCAGGAATTTCTCTGGTTTTTTACCTTTTTTGCATTTTTTTCAATGTTGCGCCACGAAATTTTGTTAGCAAACAAAAAAATTTTAATTTTTAAGCATCCCCAAAAAACGTATAGAATGGAAGAAATCAAAACTACCCCACAATTTTCCAGCTAAAGACCTCTGAGCATAAATTGACTGTATGGATGCACCGCCTGATATTCAAGTATAAGAAATAGATTTAAATTGGTTTCATTTTCGTTTTTATAGAAATTCGGTCAAATACGACGGAAATAAAATAAGCACACCCTATTTCACAAATCACAAATAATATTAACTGTCGATAAAAGCACACCACAATTTGTAATGGCAAAAATAGATGACAGAAAATACTTACTATGAATGTATTTGAACTGTTATTGCTAATAATGTAAGTTCCATTTTCTACGACTTTATTTTTAGCACTAGTCGTATTTCCTTCCGATGATAATCTAATATTTTTTATTGGATGAGGTGTGGGCGGAACTGAAAGAATAAGAATACGATTAAATTTCACTATTATTTTTCCGAAATGAACGTTGGACGAGAAGTAATAAAATTCCTTTCTGATAAATTATTATGATATATTTGATTTACGATATTAATATAATGAATTTCTGATAAATTAAATTCTATACGAACGTCTACCTTTTGTGTGATATAAAACAAAACTCGGCTATAAATGCGTATATTATATTTTGTCAAAGATTCAGAATTTAAAAGTGCTTTTGAAAAACCTAATTTAATTAGACGGTCAGGTGTAAGAAATTGAAAGTGATGTAAAGCAGGTACGAGAGCACAAATTAGAAGAAACACACTTTTTAATATTGCGTAGTGCCGAAAAGGCAACGAAACGGTTTGTAGCAGTGCTGAAACTTGTTCATTTGTTCAGGTACCTACCTACTTAAATAATATCATCTGTTTATAGTTTATATGTATAGTATGCCTGTTTTTTATTTGTCCAGTATATATTATGTTGTGGTTGTGTAAATGACAAAGGTTCTGTTCACTTAAGTGAAAATGTGAAAATTTGGGTAGGAAAATATCAAAATGATACATAAATTAAAAAACTGAATAGTGATAATCGCAGAACTTTCGAAGCAGTCACGTACTATACAGAAACTAGAACAAAATTTGAAAATCCGTAAGCCATAAGCCCCTGTAATAAAACAATAATTATCCTTATTATTTTAAAGCAGACAAGATTTCGAAAATGATGATGAATTTGTTGTTTCAGTTAACTACATTATCATAATAAATATTATTGTTGTTCGACTTTATCAAAATCGGTCGTATTTCAAACTTCGAATAAATAAAGCGCCTGAACTTATTATTCTTGCTCTCCATACACACATGCATAGTTGGTTGCATAAACCACGGCAATATTATAATACGTTAGAACTTTCTTGAATTTTTGAAAGCATTTATGGTGCCGATTTTTTGGCTCGCGGGCCGAAGGCGTGAAAATTGCTACAACTAAATGCCTCTCCACTCTACCCAAACTACGAGAAGACTCGAAAGCTGTAAAATGGGACAGCAATTAGAGCTCACAAAGACCTTTCCGAAAAGACGATAAAAAGATCTTGCGGTTTATTAAAAGTTCATTAAAACTTCTAGCTTGCAAATAGCCAAATAAAAGGCATGCCCTTCGTATATTTATTTATTATTTTCCGCCATTGAATGGATTCAAAGATTCATACTACAATCCGTACCCACAACTCGAAAAAAATGATTTTCAACTCTTTCTGAAATCAATGCGCAGTAGTAGATACTGGGAACGTGGCTTTAACAGCCACCACATAAGTTTTTCTATAATCACAATCTTTTTAAATAGGCATTACTACCATCTCATCAACCGATCAATCTAGGGGTCTAGGGTCTAGGGTATTGTATTTAAATCAATTCTAACACTAAACGTTTATCAAATTAAAAAATATCTACCTGTTATTCGTGTGCATCTCCAATCTTTTGTCGGTGGTGATTTGTCGTGTGGGCAAATACACGAGTATGTATTATTTAGATGCGATAAGCAAGCCGCTTCTTTTCCACATATACCCTTTTGGCATTGGCCCGGTTTTAAGAATGGCCTTCTCGATTCTTCCTCTGTAATGAAAAAAAGACTCGTTAAAACATTGAAAGCACGCACACACATGAATTGTGTATCGAGAAGGAAACAGTGGGGGGAAAAATGAGCTGTTTTTGTAAAAGCGACTATACTTGATGAAAATCAAGTTTCTATGTGCTCAATGCCTTTTGATTGGGTGGTGCGGAACCCATCTAAAGCTGTAAGCTGTAAGTCCCGTCTGTAAAGACCTTATCGGTTGAAAGGATATAAAATGCAGTACAAAAAAAATAACTTTTTGCCAGTTTATGGTAATCGTTGTTAAAATATCAGGAAACTCAGTTACGCCTTTTTCATCCCCTTTCTAGTTATTAGTGATGAATGGCGAGTCTTAAATTCGTGTTTGATAATGTTTTGTACGTTTTTACATTTCATTTATATTTTTCTTCCAATTTGCACATGAAAAGTATTCAATTTGGCTCGTATAAAGTTTCTTTATACCAAATGTTTTCTTTCGTCTTCTAGAAAAGTACCACCTACCTAAACAGTTTTATAAAATGCCGATTTTTTTATGTTTTAAAAGCATAGCCGAATGGGACACAAGAAACTGCAAGTACTACTTTGAAAAATGTCATCTGTATAATATTATACAGACATTTTTCTTTTAAAATTCATATTTTCTTGCGAGTTTAATTTTTTTTTTTTATATTTGAGCTTTAAAATTAATATGCGTATTTTAAGCAAATCAAAATTATCCGGTGTTTTTGATATGTGCATATTTAATAATATAATAAATATGACACATGATTCATGGTTTCGTGGATGTTATTATGTTAATGCTGAATATTAATGCGTAAACTAATAAAAATATTTTCGTACTCGTGCCAAAACAATGTTTGGTGGAAAATCAAGTAGTTAGTAAACACTATCTAAATCTAAAAACCGATTGTAACATAAATAAAGAAATAAATACAGTTTCTGCACAGCCCATTGTATTCAGTTTTCGTGGATTTACTATTTTTTGTCAAAATAAAAGTATTCAATAAACTTTTGCTCTTGTGCATAGATTTTGAGTTAATAGCGCAAAATGCCCTAAAATTTAATTTAGGTACCTACCTACTGTAAAATATTTTTAAATATTAGACCATTCACATAGCTTTCTTATAATATTTACGCGACTATATAATAAATCATAAGAATAGGCGTACCAACCCTCACTCGGCTGTAGATTATATCTAAAAAAATTTAAATTTAATTTAGGGCATTAAAGAATACCCATCATATTTATATTATAAAGCACAATCAATCATTGTCATTTTATAATCTTCAAACTCAATCAACCTATCAATAATATAGTATTTGAAAATTCGCTTTTCAACAAATTAGTTTATTTATCCGAAAAATAACGACCAAATTTTTATTTAAAAATTGGAAGTTTTTACAACGAAAATGTGATTTTTAATTTTCTCCAAATAGAAATATTTATTAAATTCTTCAATTTTTTCTTAAATTAAATAGATTCCCACCTATACATATTTTTTTTACTTTCTTATTTTCATATTTCACACGATGTTTTATTGTCCCTATCTTTTGATCTAAATATAGTATAATAAATATTATATTATGATATACTATTTTTTATTAACAGTTTTTTTCGTTATGTGCTATTATTTATTATATTGTATTCCCATATTTTACATTACCCGTAACATCACACATACTTAGGTATATTTTAAAATGTTTTTAATATTCCGGGAAACAGCGAACACTTTGACTAAACCATAAAGTATAAAATTTTTGACTATGTAGAGTAAAACAGCATTGTAAATTAGTAATAAAACCGACCGTCTGCCTATTAAAAATGGCAGCATTAACTTGGGGGAGGGCTCGAAAGGCTTCAGTTTTTTGCGTATAACTCGAAAACTACGCACTTTATGACAAAAGTTCATAGACATATAAAAAACGACAACAAATTTCCTAAAAATTATATTTCTTAAGTTTTTTTCCTCAGGTGAACGATTTAGGCGCTAGCGTGCGTTAAATATAAAAAAAACGCCAAAATGGACCCAACATTTCTTAAATCGCTCATAGCTCGAAAACTACTCACTTTTGAAAAAAGTGTTTTTATACAAAATAAGGTACATTCCATTTCCTACAAATTATGCCTCATAAATTGTTTTCGTCAAACAAATAGTTGAGGTGGTAGAGCGTGTTGAAGTTTAGGATGTATCGAACATAGCGTGTCCGGGATGTTGAATGTCGAAATATAAGAAACAAAATTTTTGATTTTAACCTATGCAGGCTGAAATAACATTTCAAGTCAGTAATAAAACCGACCTCTTAAAAGTGGCAGCATTAGCTTGGGGCGGCTCGAGAAGGGTGGGTTTTTGCTCTTTTTTCAGTTTTTTGCTAATACTAACTTCAAAACTACACACTTTTTGAGAAAAGTGCATCTATTTTTTTAAATATTTAGGGTTAATTAGTTAGATAGATCTAATACGTTGTAAATGAACGTTAGATTAGATTAATTAATTAGTTAGATCTATCTAACCAATTAACCCTAAATATTTTAAAAAAATTTGTAATTTATTCACGTATGATTGTTGTATGCATACTAATTTGATTTATACTATATATTCGCTTTCTCGACGCATTTAAAACAATGCCGGATCGCTAAGAAAATTATGTAATCTGCCAGGCGTATTATAGGTATAGGCGTGCTACCGGAAATAGCAAAGTCTTGGGTTCGATTCCCGAGGCGCTTGGTGGAAAACAAATTTTCTCATTTAAAGTTTTTTCACTTATGTGTGTATGTTGAGGTTAATTTACAACGTATTAGATCTATGTAAAAATAAACTAGATAAAATTGCCTAAAAACTATATCTGAAAGGTTTTCTTCTCAGACAAACGGCATAGGCGCTAGAGTGCGTTAAATTTTGACAAAAATTAAAAAAAACTAAAAAATTTCATTTTTGCTGTAGATTGTCTGCCTCGTAAAAGTTGCAGCATTAATTTGGCGACGGTCCGAGAATACAAGGCCGTAGCAAGGGAGGGGATCAGTATGGTTGACCCCACCCCCTTCCGAAATATTTTCAGAGGTTTAAAAAATGCGAAATAATTTACACTTTAAGTGCTTTTCTGCATATTGTCCCCATTTCCGGAAAAAAGCTTATGAAAAATATCCCCTGTAATTATTTCATAATATTGATTGTTTATTTAAAAAAGTATAGTAATCAAATTTTTAATTTCATCCCTTGTTTTTGTGAAACATCTTCGTTGGAGACACTATCAATGGCTATTAAAATTCCGGAAATTCGTTTTTAAGTTTGACCTTGGACAATCAAAAATTTTCCCTGCGGCCCTATTTTATTTTATTTCTAACTCAAGAAGTGCAAAATTGTCCAACTCTACTTGCAACCCCCCCCCCCCAAATGTTTTCTGGCTATGGCCTTGCGAGAATAAGTAATATTTTGTTGTATTATAGAGCGAAATGGCACTTACAAATTAGTTTTTTCTCAATTGTCATAACCACCTGATTTTTAAAAAATCAAAAATCGGCTTGGAATACTTTTCAGGCCAATCAGGGTGGTATTTCAAAATATCAACAAAAGATTCTAAAATTTTTGATTAGCGAAGTCAATCCGGAGACACACTGTATTCTATTTAATAATTATTTTTTTCTTATCTGTGTATTATATTATCTATGTGTCACTGGTGATTTGTATAATATTTTCAAAAAAAAAGTTTTCAACTAGTCTATCCCCTATTTCTGAGTTCTGGTGAAATTACAAAACATTTTGTTTGTGTGCATGGAAATGGAAAATTGCCTGAGGCCTAAGATATAACTAGATATCAATACTCCCTTGTATTGTATTTATTTGATTTACCGAAACTTTCAAATATGAAAATTTGCCTATTACTCTTAAATTTTCAATATAATTGAAAAAGGGATAAACGTATACCGTAGACCGGATTTAGAATCGGTATTAAATTTGACTGATCTTTAAGCCCTCCCCGTTTTTAAAATAAGAGAATTTTTAATATAGACTATAAAATAACGAGTTGTAGGTTAAAAAAAACTAATATTATAGTAGGTATAATCAAGTAAAATAATAAAATTTCTTATTTTAATTTGTAAACGTTAATTGAAAACATTACTCTTTAAAATAATTTTGAAACGTCACTGTTGTTATGCTTACATCTCATTATGTTTTTATTTGTTTTTTTACATTCTCACTATTTTAATAATAATAATATAGAAACCATTGATGGTACACACGACTTTCTAAGAAGAAGCATGCAGACAACATTAGATTTTCAAATGAGTCGCTTATTAGGGAGTTCTGCATGGATTCGTGCTAACTGAATGTCATTCATGAAATGCATAAAATTAACGTTCAAAATACAATAAGGGTGCTTATTAACTAAATTGGTTGGATTCTTTTCGTCTTTTCAATTGGCAAAAATATTATTTAACTCATAAGTTAATTATATTCCAAATTACAGTGTGTTCGAATTTTGGACTTATACTCCGTACTCGGATATAAAGATTGGTTACATAGGCCTAAAGCTGTCAATTTTCGAAATACAAATTTTGAAAAAATTTGTTAATTTATTGCATTGTCAGTTTGTTACTGTTTTTTTCTTTCTATATTGTTTCTTTCTAAGTTATTCAGATGCTGGAGACACATAATTTTGCGCATCTTTTATTTTACACAGGGTGTTTACTACGCTACATTATTTTCCTTTTTGGTTGACGTACATGATATTTTTATATTACCATCAAATGTTATTAATTTGGATATGACAATTCCTATAACATACAGTGTGTCCGGGGATAGGTGGAACACGGGCGCTTATTAGCGATTTTATCAAAAAATGTTACTCTTTGTAAAAGTTTTTGCTTGTTTCAAAATTAATATTGACAATTTTATTTCTGCAGATTTTTGTACAGGGTGGTTTTTTTAGCGTTTCTCTAAAATTATACACTAGTAAAGTAGGAAAATTTTGAAGAGAAAAATAAAAAATTCATAACAAAAAATTATTCGTACACTCATGTTTTATTCCAATATAAAATTTGAAAACGATGCGGTACTTTTAATATTTTTAAACAATTTCAACATTTTTTTATTAACAAATTCATAAAAATTGTTTATTAAAGATCAAAACAAACAAATAAATAATAATTACTACTCAATATAAGTGCTCCTTACATTCATACATATTTACAATTCCTTGGCGAAATTCAAAATACGCAGGTTGAAACATCGTAACATCGAAATTTTTGAAAATATAAAAAGTGCAGTATCGGCTTCAAATTTTACATCTGAATAAGAAATTGACTTTTTTATTTTCCTCTTAAAATAAGAGTAGTTTACTGATGTATAATTTTAGAGAAACGCTAATAAAGACCACCCTGTATAAAAATCTACAGAAATGAAACTGTCAATATTAATTTTGGAACAAGCAAAAACTTTTACAAAGAGTAACATTTTTTGATAAAATGACTAATAAGCGAGATCGCCCGTGTTCCACCTATCCCCGGACACACTGTATATTATTTAATTTGAAATTAAAATTAAGCAGTCTAGTATGTTTACTTATAATTTTTTCTTGTTTTATTTTTCTGCTACCGACGAAAACGCCCTGTGTAAGATTACAAAAAAGTTCAAATCAATCTATTTACCTCAAACCTCTATTAGAGTGCAGATTTTATTTTAAATTTCCATCAACAGCGGAGTTAAGAAAAATAATTATTAATAAATAACGCAATTTTCAATTTGTATCTGTCACTCAACTACACGATAGAGACATCAAAAAGTTTCGGAATGTTATTCTCGGAAGAAAAAAAAATTTAAACAACCCCCAACACTATTCAACCGAGCTAGAGCTCCCATAGGTATAAGATATAAAAAACTAAAAGCTTGGAATTGCGCTTTGAGTTTAATTTAAATAGTTTGGTGGTGCTTTGATAACGAGATTTTAACATAAGTTAATTAATTATAAATATTATGCTATTATAAAACGCGTAAGAGACTTTGATTCTATAGAATTCATTTTTAATTAAAAATTACGGGTGCTTATACAATAATTTCTTTGGAAGTGCAAAGAATCCTTCAGATCGTTATCGAAATCTGAACTGAGTTTGGAATTCTTGCAATAATTTTCCGATAATAAATAGCCAAATAATAAGAGTATAAATATTACAGCTTATAGCTGTATTTTCCCTTCCAGAGGAACTTGATAGCGAGGGCTTCCCTATAATTGGTGCCGTTTCGCTTTCTCACTTCTCGCGTCGAGTCTATAATTATTTGGTATTAAAGATAGACAGGAAATCGACGTATTTTCATTCAAGATGCCTTTCCATGTCGCAAAATTGCTTAGATTACTCCAGACCTATTGGTATTTATTGGAAAAAGTTTTATAGTATTTTCCCAACTCAAAGTCGCGCGTCGACTATTTTTCTATCAGTATAACGAGTTCTATCTCCAAGTACATGCAACACGAGTGACGTTCGATAAAAAGTATAAGTTGTCGACTTTTTACAATTCACAATACAGGGTGTTAACAATAACTCTGGACCAACGTCGATGTTATTATCATAGTGGTCAAAACAATAAAAGAAGTTTATACGGAAGTGTGTCCGGAAGAAAATGCTTCATGTAAACCCTGTAAACGTTATACACTTTTGTCAAACTTCAAGTTATATACAAGGTGATTTTAAAATACGTACCCAACGTTTTAGTGGATATAGAGCAAGTCGATTTATGACGAAAAGCTTAATAAAGTTTTTCTCTAAGGTGTCTCCTAAGGGAGATACAGCCCTTGGAAAGTGGTCCCTGAAGAGAGCTTTTATTTACTTTTCATGCTTAAGAGGACGGCCTTATTAAGATTTTGAGATTGGTTAAATCTGGAGGGGAGGTGCAAATAGTCGCCGTGACTTATTTGTTCGTAGGTTTCTTTAGTTTTTGACATGAAATTATTAAATTTCATAGTTATTTACGGAGAAAAGGCACCCTTGTCAAATATCGATATGATCCACCGATTTTAAGTAAAATTGTATTAAAAATTTTGGGCAAGTTGATTTTTATGCTTAAACGTAAACTTTTGTACTGTTATTTTTGAACTGGAATAAAAGAACAAAAATTTGACCTAAGACGGCTGTTTATGCATAAAAATCAACTTTAAATTTTTTTAAAGCAATCTACCAGTAAAACGACGGGTGGGCCCTAAAGATTTTTGACAAGAATACCTTTTTCCTACACATAACAATGAAATTTAATAATTTCGTGTCAAAAACAAAAGAAACCTCTATGCCAAAATAAGTTAGGAAAGTTATTTGCACCTCCTCCTCAGATTTAACCTACTCTCAGTTGACATCTCAAAATCTTATTAAGGCTGGAGAATTATAGGTTATGGTGCATAAAAGTATTTATGCAACCCAACTAACATTTTCAGTAGCGTCTCTTACATTTAATTTTAGGATGTGTGTATCACATAACTGTCTTGGTTACTCGTCATTCAGGCGTATTCTGTATCATAACCTCGAAAAATAGTGACATTATATGCCAAAATTTTGCATTTTCTATCATATTTTTGGCATATACTTATATGGTCGTAATCAGCGTAAAATTCTGAACAAGTTACCGCAAAAAATCTGTTTCTTGCAATTTGTTCCAGGTCAAACTTATCATTACCTGTAGTAATATTTATCTACGTTTATGAATCGTAGCGACGGCTGGGTGGCGACATCAATTAGAATTTTTGAGAAGCTTAATTAACATTGGGCTTATGGGGAAAATCTTACGTCGTCCTCAGGGCATAGGAAACACATTTTCTTTTAAATCAATTATTATAGATATGTTCTATATCATATCCTCTATGGCTTGACATATTTTATATCGTTCTAAGTATTTATACGCAAGAGAAAACAATCAATTTAAACTGACTGTAATTTGCCACTTTTCGGAAAAAAAATTTTTTGTTACTTTCTAATACTTTTTTTGAATTTAAAAATATGTCAAGCCATAGACAAGCTGTTTGGCTAGACCCTACAAAAACCTCAGTTGTATCGGTTGAGTATTAAAGCTGTTCAGGACGACGTAAGAATTCTAATTATGGTGCATAAAAGTATGTTATGCAACCCAACCAACATTTTCAGTAGCGTCTCTTACATTTAATTTTTGGAGGTGTGTATCATTTAACTGTCTTGGTTATTCGTCATTCAGGCGTATTCTGTATCATAATCTCGAAAAATAGTGACATTATATGCCAAAATTTTGCTATTTTTCATCATATTTTTGGCATAGACTTTATATAGTCGTAAGCTGCGTAAAATTCTGAACAAGTTACCGCGAAAAATCTGTTTCTTGTTATTTGTTCCAGGTCAAACTTATCATTACCTGTACTAATATTTATCTACGTTTATGAATCGTAGCGACGGCTGGGTGGCGACATCTATTAGAATTTTTGAGAAGCTTAATTAACATTGGGCTTATAGGGAAAATCTTACGTCGTCCTCAGGGCATAGGAAACACATTTTCTTTTAAATCAATTATTATAGATATGTTCTATATCATATCCTCTATGGCTTGACATATTTCATATCGTTCTAAGTATTTATACACAACAGAAACCAATCAGTTTAAACTGACTGTAATTTGCCACTTATCGGAAAAAATTTCTTTTGTTACTTTCTAATCCTTTTTTTATTTTAAAAATATGTCAAACCATAGACAAGCTGTTTGGCTAGACCCTACAAAAACCTAGTTGTATCTGTTGAGTATTAAAGCTGTTCAGGACGACGTAAGAATTCTAACCTATAATTCTCCAGCCTTAAGGTGGTCTTGTTAAATATTAAATAGTTGCAAATTTTTAAATATTTAGGGTTAATTAGTTAGATAGATCTAATACGTTGTAAATGAACCCCAACACACACACATAAGTGAAAAAACTTTAAATGAGAAAATTTGTTTTCCACCGAGTGCCTCGGGAATCGAACCCAAGACTTTGCTATTGTATTGTATTGGGTATAGGCGTGCTACCGGAAATAGCAAAGTCTTGGGTTCGATTCCCGAGGCACTCGGTGGAAAACAAATTTTCTCATTTAAAGTTTTTTCACTTATGTGTGTATGTTGGGGTTCATTTACAACGTATTAGATCTATTAAATAGTTGGTAGTGACGAAAAATTTTAAAATATATATCTCCAACGGTTTGAAAGATATTAAATAAAAACTCTCTTCAGGGAACCACTTTCTAATAAGAGCTGTATCTCCCTTAGCCCCAGTTGTATAAACGAGCTAATCTGAGACTCAGAGTTAACTCCGCGATTAACAACTAATTCTGAGTTAAATTTAAATATATTTGACTCTAGAAAATTGATGAGTTAACCCTGGACCAAGTGCCTACGAGCTAACCTAATCTAATCCGCGCTAAGATTTATCCTTACATTCAGATCGTGGAGTCAACTCTGACTCCCAGATTAGCTCGTTTATACAACTGGACCTTAGGAGACATCTTAGAAAAAAACTTTATTAAGCTTTTCGTCTATATTTACTAAACCGTTGGGTACACATTTTAGAATCGCCTTGTATGTCCTGACGCATTTTTTCGTTGTTTTGGTCAACAAAGCGCGTTATTGAAGTTTGGCCAGAGTTTCAATTAAATAGTTTTTGTATGCAGTTAGTAGGCGGCGGGTATTCGTAAATTCATTAATTAGTGAAGAAATTACACAGGCATTGGAGTTGTCGGGAGGCACGACAAATTGCTTTTGTTCCTAACAGCACCGTAATTATATAAATTCTCGTGCAAATGACTATTTTGTTCGTCCAATAACAGTTTTTCTTATTGAGGTTTGCATTTAAAAAATTGCTTTATAATTAGTTATTGAGTGCGTTTTTGTATTTTGTTTTAAATACTGACAGACAGACCCATGTGGGTCTTGCAAGACTTGGGTGAAGGATTTGTAAACTTTGTATATGTTGTGAAATTAAAAAAAAAAAAAGATGTGGTGTCACGTAATTAACGGCATAATAATTAACAGTTCACGTGTTGCGTAATTAGTTTTGCAGTAGCGAAAATAGCTTCGAGTTGCTTATTTTGCATATAATTGTAGGATACGGAAAATGTAATTTGGTTTGGAGTTGCTTTGCAGATTTGTTCAAGTTTTGTTTTATTTTAACTACTACTAATTAACGATTTTAAATACCTCTTAAGCGCTCGGAGCGTGTGTGCCATTAAGTTATTATTATTTTACAAGTTACAAGTTATATTACATTTTCCTACCATATGAATTGCATCGGGCATCAGTTACCAGCTCGGCTTTTAGTATATAAATTATATGCACCATACACAGGGTGTTCTAGAAAGGTCTGTACAGAGCTCTACCACATATTCTTTAGAACAAAAATAGGACGATTAAACCTAGCTTACCACTACCTACCCAAAAGTAAGGCGCTATCGGACGCAAAAGATCTTAAGAAATTTAAATTTTTCAAAGCTCTTTGGCGTTCAATGGCGATAGACTATGTAAATTACTTTTAAATAAATATAATGATCCTGTGGAATAATGTTTCCTAGCTCTCGGTCTATTACGAGTATAGGTAGTACCTACTAAGCCCGGCGAGGAAGTAATTCAACGGTTTCTGTTTCTGTCAAAAACAGCTGTAGAACAGCGTCAAATTAATTAAATACTGACACGACCCTTTATATCTACCTTAATGTTGTCCTCAACTTCTTTACATTCTGGAATTATTTACATAAGCTGCATAAATAGGAATTGGTCTAAAGTACGCCCATTAGAGAAGAAAATAATAATTAAGAAGCTTTTACACTTAGGTATGTATAGTATGTCCACTTATTGTTTTTAGTTATCGAGCGGCATAAAAAGTAAATTTAATATTTTGAACGCGTGTAAACAGCATTTAAAGAAACCCAACACCTACAACAACTTTTAAATCACTTAAGAGAAAAAAACATAATATAACACCTTTTACGTGCTTTAAAATGTTGTGACTTGAAAAGACGCACGCCAGGTTAAGTGGGCGATGTTATTTTAGGACGTATTTGATTGAAGACACCTTGTAGGTATTAGGTATGATGTTTCCAGAGAGCTCTTTTGAGACTTACAGATTTTCTGTTGTAGTGAACACACTAGACTTACTGGCTCGCGTAAAAGTTACTTTGAAGTCGTATTATTATCGTAGCTACGCTGTTGATACTGGGAAGTTGGAAAAACAACAATTTAGGTTTAAAATAATTCATAATTCAAAGTTTGTTAGTAAGTTCAATAAACTAATCTATTAAAAGGGTTACACAATGAACGAATGGACGATAATGGTTTAGATATTATTAAGGTTTCATCCTTTGGCAATCCTCGTTTATTATGTCAGTTATAAGTTTCTGTTTTTCTTATACAGACATGGGCGCCGGCAGGAGGGTGCAAGGAGGTGCACTTGAACCCCCCTGGCTTTTGAAAAACTCTTTTAAATTAGACTTTCATTTTTATTTATTAATAAATATAACCTATAACATAATAAATATGTCGTACAGCAACAACACGGTTAAATTCGGCGCTGGGTCATACACCTAATAAAATAGGCCCCGTGTTTTTAAGGGTCCCAAAACAGCTCATTTTATAAGAATTGTTCAATTAAATTTTCTTTCTAGCCATTTTAATTAATTGAATGTATGATGTAAACCAACCCTAAACTAATCACCTAGTAGCGCGAAAAACGTTTTTAGGAGAAAAATGTTGAACGACGAAACGCCCCAGGAATTGACCTGAGTCTGCAATATCCGGTGGCATGAAGGAACCACGTACACCAAGCCAGACAACTACTTATCTCCGAAATTATGAACGACTCGATCTCGAGTCTCGGAATTCTCCAATAATATTTTTTGTTTACCTGAAATAATTTTCCTACTTTGTTTTCGTGAAACATTTTTTTGGAGACACTATCAATCGCTCCTAAAATTTCTAAACTTCATTTTAAGCCGTTTGACCTTGAACAATCAAAAATTTAATTTTACTCTTTTTTTCAAACGAGAAGCTCCAAAATTTGACAGCTCCGAGGGATTCAAAAACTATAAACACGCTTCTGAATAGGCCACGCCCCTTCCCCGACTCTTAAAAGAAATTTGCACCCCCTTGCAAAATTTTCTGGCGGCGCCCATGTATACAGAGTGAACTAGACCATCCGTATCAGGCTTTTTTTCCAAAACGGTTAGTCGTTGAGAATTGGGTAAAAATTTTTGACAAAAGTCATAATAAAGAATGGAATGACGATGTTGTTATTAGAGAGGTCGACATACCGAAGAGTTTGTTTCAGAATGTAGAGAACTTCATAATTTTAAATGGCACCATAGGCCAAAAGTGGTATCGTTGAAAAGATAAGAACGAGTAAGTTTTGTAAAGAAAATAATTTTATTACTGCCACCCCTTTTGAGTAATATTTGATTGAAGTTAATGAACTCAAATTTAACACGACTAACTTATTTAAAAAATCAGCATTTAAAATCTCATTTACATAATGTCCAATGTCACAAGTGTTGAAATTGTTCACCATTTACTTCTAAACACTAGTTAACCCAACTATCTACGACTAACGGTTTTTAAAAAAAGAGCCTCATACGGGAGATCTGGTCCACTCTGTATATAGACAATTCTTTGTTTTATTTATTTTATTCGAAAGACTGCTAGATTTGTTTTTTAGCAATTCCTATAAACGTTTTCAAAGCATTTATCAGTGACTTACGCGCTTACGCCACCCGCAGACATGTTATACATAAATGGAGTGGCCCCCCTTAGAGAATACGCAAAGGTTAAAATCTGCAAGAGGCAGATTTAAAAAAAAAGGGATAAAAAAATCTAAAACTGTTGATAGTGATGACAAAGATAAAAATTCTTGTTAAATCAAAATTCTTTTATAATCGGAGATCTGTCTTTTCGGTAGATTAACGAGATGAAAATAAATTTTTACTAAACATTATGTTAGCGTTTTTGACGTATACGGCACGTAAATAATTTTTCAACAAAGAAATACAAGTGGAGAAATATGATAAAGCATTTTATATCGTGTGATCTTACAGGCCTGTACAGAAAGTAAACAAAAAGAGCATACACAGGTAATATGTAATATCACAAAGAGTCTCAAACCGACATTTTGTGCGTAAATAGTACATTTTGATATACAGTGTGTCAATTTGAAAACTTTCCACCTCATTATATTGAATCGAGCGTTTGCGTTTTCCCTAGATCAACCCTCAAAGTAGTAGTCGAGTAGAACTTTTTCTGAAAGCCCTTTCAATTGCCTTTACAACGATATGCTAATTCATATTTTTGGGTTAGTAGTTTTGATGACATTGAAAATGTTTTAAAGAGCGAATTACACAGCACACTTGTACTATTTAGAAATTTTAGAGAAAAGTTTCAAAACAACACTTGAAATTGAAAACTACTACTCCAAAAATAACAAATTAGCATATCGCTAAGTCTACCCCCTTTTGGAGGTTGATCTATGGAGAACCCAACTACTCCATGAAAGTGTCCTTCTCGGTAATAAAATCGACGGGCCTCGCGGAATTTTAATATTATATCCTAAGGCGAAGATATTGGAGGTGGAATGGTGTGGGAAGTTTTCAAATTGACACCCTGTATTTCTTTCATCAGTGATTCCTTTTACTCCGTTTAAATATTTATACAGAGCGGCAAATGGCAATAACCATCAACAAATCAACGTGTACTTATTTTTTTGTTTTACATCGGAAAATTAAATTGAAAGTTGTGCTTGTATTTGAACTAAATTTAAATTGAATTAATTTTTGGAATTGAAATCGTGTTTTTACTCTTAAAACTTTAATACCTATCATTCGATGCGCAATAATTTTTTCTTTCTGTTTTTTAAATTATCGACAGCGTTACTTTTGCTGTAAGCTGCGGGTCGAGTTGAAGGGTGGGAATCCGCAGAAACGCTCAAAACAACATCCCTTTAGTAGGATTATCAGAATACGGAAGTGTGATGTTACCGACAGTCAGTGAGCTTTTATTTCAAAACCTCTATAACAAGATTTTACGAATCCATGTTTCATTAATTTTCATCGTTTCTAATCAAAAATACATCTTTTATTAAGGTTCAATTGTTATTTTGATAAAAAAGAAAACAAAAACAAACTTTAATGATGAGGCTCGTTAATAAAATTAACTTTTTTTTCTGATCCACTTTTTTTTACGAAAACAAATTTTAAAAACCCCTTTTTTAAGTAGGGCAGTAAAGTATTAGTAAACTAAACTTTAGTATAAAATAATAATTACGACCGGATTAAAAAGACGCGATGAGAACTTCAGAACTTCCACTTTGTATTTTTTCATATTTAGCTCAAAAGGGTTGTGTTCCTTCGAAAATTTCTTTTCGATGGATTTCCATTAGGAACAAGAGGCTTTTATCTCATAATAATTGAACGAAACTAAAAACGGACAACAATTTTTTTATTTGTCTTTTTATTTTATCTTGCGCTGCTTACAAGTGTTTATTTTACCCTAGGGGCTTAGAGCTATCAAATTAAGACTGTAGCGAGAAAGCTTTACGCTAGAACATAAAAATAAAATAACATTACAATGAACATTTCGATCTCCTAAGCCTTCTCGATATACTTCGTCTCATTTTATTGCATTTTTGTTCATATCTTTAAATTTTTCTACTTGTACGTCTATACTAGGGTGGGCCCAGAGACATGGCATAGTAACGTGAATTTCGGTTTTAAAAAAGGAGTTCCGCGTTTTTAAACAGGCTGCCACTGATAAGTATACAAGTTCTTATTGTAAAAGAGCCTACGCCAAGATGGCATACCGATTGCGCATGCCCAAGTATTGTTTACTTCTTGGAGCAAAAGAATAATCATTTTTTAACATGAAGAACACAAGATGATTTTCTGATTTATAATATTATTATCATCAGGATACACGTAGAATATACTGTCCTCTGAAAGGCATACTGCATAAAATCGTGGCCCAAAATCTGTCACTATCTCCCGGTCTATTATAGCGAAATGGATTTATTCAAATTAAATGCCATTCGATATACGATCACACAATTCGTAGAATTATTACAGAAGTTCTAAAAAACCGTTAAAACAAAAGTTAGGTTACTCATTGCTCGTCATGAGCGTTCGAATATTAGTCCTATAGATCCAGGTAACGTCCTCTCAAACTAGATCTATCAATTTTGAGCCGACCTCTCTTCTTGAAACAACCTGAGCGAAAGCGCCACCTTCGATTTTAATTTTTTGATCGTCCTATTCTCCCGATGGGAACCACCGGTAGGACTCCTGTAGGCAAGTCCGGAACTTGGGTAAGATGACTCACGTGGTAAGTAGCAACTGGAGTGATTTCCCCTAAAAGTTGGCGATTTCGAAGGGAGTCGGCAATTTCTTCGCAAGTACCCTGTACAGACGTGTGGACCGTCGTGTTTTGGCACGGACACTAATACTGGAATTGCCAATGGCGAATCCCTCTCCATGGAATGAAATGCGCTTCTATGGCATACTAGAACTATTTTTAAAGTTGTAAAATTAGAGAAAGTAAATTTTTCATGATGAAATAACTAACGATTTGGCTAGTCGCTGTATAGTGAATTTGGACATCCCTAGCTTCTGGTAGAAGCCGCATTCCGAAAGGTTTGGTTTGGGGGTATGGAGTACTCCACGAGGGAAGATGAGCACAGCGCGTTTTCCTTCTGAAATTTTTTGTTGACTTTATGACTTAATCGAGGATCTTTAATCTTCTAATTATTTTCTAGAGAAATATTCAGCAATAATTTATTCAAATCTAAAACTATACTAATATATAGATGCTATATGGCGGCAGTCTTGGTCTCTTGGTTTCAGAAAACATTATAAATCTCCAATTGCGCTATGTTTTTAGGAGGAATAAGGACTTGATGAACAATGTCAATTCGGCGTATTATTGTGGTAACCGATAGCAATGACATAATAAGGCTTCTGACCTAATAAGCCGCGATTACTTAGTTTCCCAAAAATTTAAATTTTTGTTTAGTTCCATTACTTTAGTTGATGATATTTACAATTTTCAGCAACGGTAAATATTTATTATTTAACTTTATACTTGGTTTGCTTGATTTTTTGTTTAAAGAAACGAAGTTTCACATACCTACTCTCATTTGGTAAATATTTGAAGGCCCATTCCCATTATATTCCACCATCTATTATTTGAGTTGCATTATTTATTTGTAAATGGTAAATGGCTATTATGTTATACAATATTGATTCAAAATTCAAATATTAAGCTGACAAGCGAGCTCTTTGAAACTGCAAGTTTACTCGCGTAAATTAACTCTACGGAATTGTTACTATTTCATCTAAATGAACCGATATTAATTTTCCAAATCAAGTTATATTAGCTGAGGAATTCATGTTTTAATTATCGCAATTTGAATATTCGATGTTTCTCAATAACACTTAATTCTCGTCAACTTCTCGAAACGCATTCATACAGAGTATTTACACAAAGGTAACTTCAATAACAAAGCCGAATTGATTGTTATCGATTTTATTGTTGGGTCAACAATTTTATAACTTGTTAATCTTTTAAAAATGGGCGTGAATTGCTTACAGAAAGTTTGTTAAACAACCGTGTGTAAGATTTCTTTTTTGATAGGGCGACTTTCGCCTAATTAAATTTATGTGTGGGCCAGGGTGCTCGAACGGCCAAGAGCGTCGGATTCAGGTCCGGATCGGATGTTCTTGGTTCGAATCTAGCGCCATTCGATTTTTCCGCGTTCAAATCCAAATCGGAACTCACCTAACCTAACCTAACCTAACCTAACCACTTGTACGTAACCACTTGTACGTTCCGTCTGTATAACCTTAGCAGTTGAAACTGACGTAAAGCTTCAAATTTACATTCTAAAAAAATTATGTGTTTAACTGGTATAAATGTAATAAAATTGTCGAACTTTACACGTGTATTATTAATTCTATTAGATTAAGCTTCAATTTCAGTTTTGTTCAAAAATGTACTATATTGCCCCGAATGAGGAATATTAATGACTGTCTTTTTTGCCAAAACAATAAATTTGCGAATGTTTTAGTTTACTCGATACAGTAGAAGACTGATGAGCGAGCTAATCATTTCAGTTCATAAATTTTGTTAGTGATGGGTATACGTTAAAGTATATCATCCACGCAAAACAAAACAAATACCAGGAGCGTAAATCTTCATTTTAGTAGGGTTTTGATTACTTTTAAATATACAGTATGTTTGTATCCCCGAACTTTGTCGGTGGGTTATTCTGCCAGCGACTTAGCTCAAGTCGAAGACGGGCAAGGGTTCAAGAAAAAAAAATCAAAATTGATGGAGGAAAAAAATAATTGTTTAAATAACATTAACAAAATAAAATAAAAATTCATTGATATAATCGTAACAAAAAAAATACTCTTCTGGAGAAAAAAACTTTTCTCCCCGGAAAAAAATCTTCCGCAAGGCTGGGGCGAAACGGACACGGGGATAGGGATAGCAGAAACTGCGGAAGCTTGGATTCCACAGCGGCTCCCTAGAAACCACTGCGAAACGCTACCACAAATTTATACCAAAAATCAGACGCGGAAGTTTAGATTCCACAACGGCTCAATAAGAACCACTGCGGAAAACTACCACAAGTGATTGTAAGGGAAGGGATGTCACTGAGGGGTAAGAAAAATTAATAGAAAATTTCGTGACACAAGGGACGCGGGAGCCTGACCCGTTAATACGGAACTCCTTCTCCAAAATCTTGCACTTTATTTATAACTTCACCAACACTGTACACGCGCACCAATCAGAGCGAACCCCGTGATGTCGGTACCAGTGGGGATTTCGAAATTATCTAAATAGAGATGCAAGGGAAAATTCCTAGGGAGGTCAAAATTTTGGAAAACTAATATTAGGACGAAAGGCGCTCTTAAATAGGGACCACGTAAAAATAAATTTTAAAATTAAGGAGCAATAATTAAGAGCGGGGAATAATTAAATGAATGACAAAAAGATTACAGACTAATGACTAAAAAATTAACAAGGAGTGATGACGCAAAAAAATTATAAGGGCTGACTAGAAAAAAAAACAAATTAAAAAATTTTGAACGTAAACTAAAAGTGAAATTAAAATTGAATTAAAAGCGTGCAAGGTCGCGAGTAAATCTCATATCGACGCTTGCACTTGGGACGATCTCTAAAACACGGTGGAAGTTATTTAAATTTAAATTGAAACAAGAAAAAAAAAAGACGAAAGGGACAAAAATTTAGAAATCAAGAAGGAGGAGAATATTTACTGAATTTGAAAACAAGGAAAATCTCAGTGACTATCGGACTACCCCAGAGATAGCGTATAAACGGTGCTGATTTTGGTAGTTCAGAGTCAGAATCTACTCCGAACCATCCCAAAATTCACATCGTTACATGTTCATTTGAGAAATTCCCACCTGGAATAACTCGAAAGTGTGTATCAATTGTAGGGTTCGGGTTACTCCAGGTAGGAAGTTTTCAAATGAACACACTGTATATTGTCGTGAACCTTGATTGTTTCACACGAACATAAATAAATTTTTTTATAACTCTTCTATCTCAGGGTTAATCTTTCGCAGTGCTTTTAACTTTACCAAAAATACATAAATAAAAATGCAAGTATCATTGTGATATGGGAGGTGTTTATTTTTACACTTTATTTTTACACAGTATAAATTCAAAATCAGATAAAAAAAAATACGTTTTCAAAAGTTTTCATACAAGGCCTTTTCTCTTTGTGATTCAAGTCTTAACTTTTACTACAAATCAATTCATATTATTTTAAACCGCGACCACTCAAATCGCAAAAAGAGAACTTGCCCTTTCGAAATGTCTTTTTCCTTTATTATCTAGCCTAATTTTGTTTTTTTACTAACCCTGTTATTAATTTTATTGATATCAACGCATGCATGCGTTCGTTCCTTCTTCCTTTGTTCGCTCTTCTTGATTCCAAATATTTTTCTTCTGCCAAATTCTCCAACTGTCCTGTACCGACTCTCACGCTGCGTCCCCAATTGACTTATTCTTTTGGTTATCCAAACAACTACTTGACCTCGAAGATTTTCCAATTAACTTATTTCGGTTCTCCAACCGACGAACTGACCTCAACAAGTCTCTCGTTGGAAACTATTTTGGCTCTCCAAAATAACCAACCGACCTCGGCGATTTTATAATTCGAACCTCGTTTTTTTTTGTTGTTTTTTCTTTCATCCCTTAGGAACTACACTTTTTGTTTTTCAGCACTTCTTATATTTTTAAATTAACTTACACTAGTTACAATTTTTATTAAATCAAACGCCTAGTTTCCATATCACAACAATATGTATTAGTGTGCTATTAGACATTAGGACATTAATATTAACTATATTAATATCTAGGGTTGGATAGACAATCTTAGATAGCATGTTTTCAGTATTGTATTACTATTGTGTATAGCACTGCTGGATTACGGGATTACAGCATTTGCCACGCGTGTATAAGCATTGCTCCGATTCACTTGGCACGAAACACGAAACTGTTAGTAGCTGCATGAAATGTTGGATTTCATTGAAGTTCAAATCGGAATTTTAAATAATTAATTTTGGTTTGTAAATTCAGCAATTAAACCTGAAATCAATTCGATGCATTAATTAAATCTTTATAAAAGCGTACACATGGAAACTTTTGCCTGGACCTATTTATTTAGAGGGGGCGCAATTTATCAAAATCACTAGAGTGCACCAGGAATTAATTACAGCTTATTTTTACTTTACATTACTTATTTTCAATTACAATTTAGAAAGTAGGTAGGTAAAGTGTTTCTGTCTCAAAAGCGTATCATATGAAGTACCTGGTACAAATTCGCGTGTAAGAGATATTTTGATTCTGACTTTGCTTGGTTTTTGGTAGGTATGTACATTTATGATTTTACCAGAGTGTGCCTTAAAACTTGCCACAGTACCAACTGCCAATGCAACGGCTTAACGGATTAATTCATGCAAGCTCTTTCGTGGAGAACATTTTGGAACGATGTTGTGCTCCAGAAATAATGGCATCTAATATACTTACAATCAAAATATAAATGAACTTAACATACTGTATATTTATTATACTAGTCTTTGTTTTGTTCAGATTTAGAAATCCGTCATTCACAATGAAAAACCATTCATAAACTTATTGCCTATTTCGTTCAGACTCGTATACCTATATACTAACAGTTCTAGAAGTTTAAACACTGTTTTTGAAGTGTGCTTTTATCAAAAGACTAAAGCATCACGTACGCAAATAATGAGTTTAGTAATAATCAAATACATCCCAAGTATTAAGTTGTTTTGTACTAAAATGTACGTTAACGTTTTAATATGATAGGGAATTTGTAACATTAAAGTTGCTGGGTGATAAACTTTGATAATTGCATTAATTGTTTCGTAATTAACTACAAATTTGTTAAATGTTGGATTTGTGTATTTGTTGTGAAACAGTTTCTATCTTCTGTTTGCTGTATGTCAAACACTTCATATAACTAATCTTGTAACTATTAATGTTTTCTATAACTTCGATCAACGTACGGTCTATAAGAGGCGAGTTATTTGCAAAAAACTAGAGAGAGTCTCCTTTAAACAGATGTACTTCCCCCCACTCGCTTCCATCCTCTTCGGGGACTTATAGTATGTTGTACTGCAGGCTTCAACTAACTACCATACCAATTTTCAAAACTCTTGACTTAGTTTCCCTTTAAATTCCATATAATTTGTCTAATTTATAACTATCAGTACTAGATCATACGCTCGATTCTCTCTATGGCGCAGTCGGTAGGATTTGAACCTACGCTCCGCTCTCTGAGATACTAGACTCTTTTGCGAGATTACTATACTTTAGTTCACGAACCACGAACGCACTCAAAATGAAGAACGGCTCACTGACCGGAAAATTTTTGGTCAGACGTCTGGAACATAAACTATAGCCACTCAGTAGACCTAATAATATTCTCAATCATAATAAACCTTTACGATCAAAATCTTTAAATTTGTAATTAAAAATGTAATTTACGTGCCCTAAACACACTCGACCGCAAGACTTATTAAAAAGCATAAATTATGCATACGAAGTATGGGATGTTATTTTCACTCTATTCATTACCTTTGCGTACACTTTGACAGCTGTATTTGGCACACACTTTAACGCAGGTAATAGAGATTTAATTTATTACCTCGTATTTATGAGGTATAAACTTCTTCACGTAATAATATCCTAGATGATAATTGAAAATAAGAATGACGAAATAGCAATTTACCGTATAAGTAGAGATAATTTATTTAATATTGGGTATCATAAAACACTTTGCTTTGTTCGAGTTAACATTTACTACTAATGATAGTATTAACGAAACTTCAAGTATTTTCATCTGCACTAATACCTCGAGGTACATGTAATTCGTTACGGTTATTAAATCAGAAACTCGAAGTCGATAAAGTATAACTTTTACTTCTATAATTGTCTACAGAAATCTCAAAAATCAATCGGGAAGGGTATCGATGAAAGTTCAAGTTTGCCGTAAATGGCCTATTAAAGTTTTGGGTTGTCGTCGCGACATGCAATTATCAGGTAACCATGATCACTAAAACAATGGGAAGCGCTTTTCATAAAAAACAATGATGTTATCCAAATGCACAAAAATTGTTTTCATGAACCGTATCCCTCATTTCGGCTTGGAAAATTTGTTCTACAAAGTAGCCAGTAAAATAAAGCTTCTATGACATAAAACGCTTAAGCGGGGCATACGCGAGCGCATTATCTGTCATCTCTGATGCGTGGCGAGCCGGATTCGTAAAGATATCCATGCGCTAATGGTTAACCATGAGCCAGATATGGTACGCTAAGAATTTCGTACGAATTCAATCTGTAGTGGGTACGCTCGAATATTAATTTTATTTTTTATTCCTATCATCATGTGTGATCGCACAAAACTGTCAGCCAGATCTCTCAGCTTGTCTAAAATACCACGAGCCAGATCAAATACGTCTGAAATGCCGAATTGTTCTCCACTAATGGACAGATTTGATACCTCGTTTAACCACGAACATTTAATGCCCGTACTTGGTATTATAGTTAAATGGGCATCATAAGATTTAGTTCGTTCGAACCGAAACTGTCGAATCAAATCTCAACGTATCTGATCTGCACGAATAATCCGCTCGTGTATGCCCCGCTAATAATTAATTTATCAATGCTTTTTCACTGAAGATGGAAAGCACTAAGCACCATCCAATAGTGGGGCATACACGAGCGGATTATCCGTGCGATCAGACGAACTAAATCTTACTATGTCCACTAATTATAATACCGAGTACGCGCATCAGATGGTCATGGTTGATTCGAGGTATAAAATCTGTCTTTTAGTGGAGAAAAATTCGACATTTCAGACGTATTTGATCTGGCTCGTGGTATTTTAGACAAGCTGAGAGATCTGGCTGACAGTTTTGTCCGATCACATATTATGATGATAGGAATAAAAAATGAAACTAATATTCGAGCGTACCCACTACCGATGAAATTTTAACGACAAGTCAAAACTTGCAGATTGAATTCGTACGAAATTCTTAGCGTACCATTATCTGCCTCATGGTTAACCATTAACACATGATGGATATCTTTACGAATCTGGCTCGCCACGTATCAGATAGATATGACAGATAATCCGCGCGTGTATTCCCCGCTATTGTTTTAGTGATCACTGATCATTGATCATGATGGCTTGTTGCATGTCGCAACGACAACACATAACTGTAGTAGGCAATTTACGGCAAACGGTTGAACTTACGCACATGAACTAAGAGTACTTAATTTTCGTGTTTTTTAATTCCCTTTCAGATGATAATCTTAAATTTAAAAAATTGTTACAGGTGACAAATTTATAGCTAATATAAAACTGAAAAGCTAGGTTAAGTGCCTCTTTAAGTGAAGTCTAATTTACGACAAAATCTCTACTATAAACTGCGGCATAAAACTAGCCACGCGTACGAAATTATGCATAAATATTTTTGTGCAAATGAGGATAAATAAAAAAAAATAAAAATTGACCTTTAAGGCTCTATAACTTCTTAACGGTTATACTTTATGCTGAGGTATATTAGGTTTAATCGCCTTATTTTAACCTAAGGAATCTATGACTATACGGTGTTCCATTGTTAATGAGACACCCTGTATATTAACTTTCAACAAGGTACCGTAAGACGAGGCCTACTCGAGCTTCAGCCCGATCTTTCTTCGGGAGCGAGTTCGTGTAAAATAAATATAATATTTTTGAAAAGTTTTATGAAATAGTTTCGGATGTTTGTATAACTTAAAAGCAAAAAAAGAGAGATATCGTTTTGGATATTTTGTCTTGGACGAAAAACATTATTTGTAAAAAATCGAGCATTCGCTTTGTAAAAAGCCTTTCCTGTTTTTCATTAAATTCGTGTAGTACTAAAGCGTACAGGATGTAATGTTACGTATGTACACAATTTGTATTACAAGAGAATTTATTATTGTTGAATACATTATGTATATACGAAATTAAAAGGAAAGTTTTGTTTGTAAAGGTCTTATTGCAAATTAAGTTTTCCGAAGTTCGCTTTAGTGCAACACAACCAAGTTCACTTAGGATACGCATTAAAACAAGCACTTACGTGTTTTAAAACTAAAATGAAAATCCTCTTATAATTTAAAATTTTCATTTTGCGAATAGTTTTATTTATAATATTTATAAAATATTCACAATGTTATTTTAAGGAAATTGTAATTACAAAGTTGTAAGTTAACATTTCATTTTGTGAAATAGGTTACAATACAATGACTGTGGTGGGAGGAAATTACCCAAAATCGGAAACTAGTACTTTTAGTATTTATCACTGCTAAATGAAAAAAAAACTTTTTCTGTTTTATCTTGAGGTTGAAACAAGATAGTATTTATATACCTCAAGAGAGAATTGAAACTTTTGTTAAACGAAATCGATACAGGGTGACCCAAAAATTGACCTACAGTATTTTGTTATACTCTGATATAAGTCAGTACACATCGGCCCTAACCTAAAAAAAAATTTTTCCAAATTTTTTAATTCAAAATGGCGGCCAGTATAACGGTCGCCCCCATCCCATTTTCGAGTTTTTTTATTATAACTTTGAAGATAATTATTATTATAAAAATCAGCAAAATATGAGGCAACCAAAGTTGACTAAAACTTTAAAACGGATTTTCTCAAAATCGGCTCAGGCCGTTTTGTCTATATTTTGATATGCTGTAGATATTGAAGTTCTTAATTAAACACCGTTGATTTGTTCATTTGCCATGACCAGATCCGGAGCTATGATTTTTTGAAGATCAACATTTCATAAATTGATTTATTTTGTTATTAAAATTTTTAATTGTTAGTTGGTATATTATTTATTCTACAAATTTCTATTATTTGTTATAATTTTGGATAAAATAATACTTCCGGTTAAACCGGAAATTAGCTAAACAGAAGGAGTTTTAAAAAACAACTTGTATATTTTAGGATTTTTTAAAATATCGTATGATTAGCTCTCAAATGATACCAAACATCTTTAATTTTAACTTCTGTTATAACCGGAAATGGGGTTAGCTTTTCTATTTTAAATACAACACCCTGTATATTTTAAGTGTTTTTTAAAGTTGTGAAATTATCTATCTAGTAAGTGATACCACTACTAAACATCTTATAATTTGAATGAGCTTTCCATTTTCAAATAGATTTTTGAAATCAGGAAGAGCTTTTGAGCATATACTATTTCTGATATCTTTTTAAATATTTTTAAAACGTACGAAAAATTCCATTTAGAGCCACATCAGCAGTTTTGTTATTTTGAAATTATAACTTAAAGTCTCTTAAAAATCTTTATTTTTATTTGCTTCTTAATAATAGCTCCCCAAAAAGGGGTTTTTGAATCAATATCTATCTAATGTCCATTCAATTTCAAGGTGCAATAAATTTCAACAGTGGTCATCGCGTAACGACTGCAATTGACTGCAGATATTATTGAAACTCCTCAAATATCTAGGCACCACCGAGCCCCTACTCAAAATCTAAAAAAAAGTACATTCCGTATTTGCCAAGATATCTGCATGTATGTGTTGACGTTTACTGCACCTTGAATTTGAATGAAGTATTATAGGGAACAATTTGTTATTAATTTACGCCATAATTTGTATTAAAATCGTTTGCGATTAAAGAAGTTTCTTGTTAAACGACCCGTTGCCCAATTTTACAAACATTTTTACGTTGGGTCTCGGTCTTTAGAAACCGACTACTGCCAGTCGTGGAAAAGGGTTATTTCGAGTTTTCGGGTTATCAAAACAACTCCACAAATGTATTTTCGTTAGTAGTTTGTTTTTGATAAATATCTTTTTGTTAAACATTGCTAAGGGAAGTTATTAGAACGTTGTGCTCGACGTTCTGCAAGTACTTTTTGCCCCTTTGATGTTTCGAATCGTCTAAACCTCAAAATATAATTTATTTCAAATGTAAAGAAATAAAATTTTGTTCACTTTGGTAATTATTAGTGTAAATTAACAAAATTATTATATTTTACGATGGTAATTACGCACAAAGATTCCAATTAAATTTAGTCTTTTTTACAATTACCAAGCTAGGGGTAGTTTCCAGACGGATGAAATTGGATGCTTACTTAGAAACACTTCAGTCGCCTCAGTTATATTCTTCAATATGTTACTCAAAGTTCAAAGTATTTAATTACGTAATCTTTTTTAAATGGCAAGATTTATATGAAACGCAAATCTTTCAGAGGCTTCTCTAAAATGGCTTTCTTCGCCTCTGTTTAAATCAGCGCTTTTTACAATCTGGATATAAATACGCAGACTACTCTTTTACAAAAATGTCAGTCGTATCACCACCCTTAAGGACATTAACGTTGTAAATTTTAATTGTTAATTAGCAATACTTACATATAATATAAAATTTTTATTTCCATAATGCCAATTTTTGGCTTAGAAAAGGTCAAGTTACAATTCAAATAAATACATATAAAAACTTATAAAAGAGCAATACAAACAATCAAAACAGTCCTGCTCAGGAGCACAACATACAACACACCAATAACTTCAACATAGAACATCCGGCCGTGCCCAGAGGTTCACTGCAGCTATATGAGTAGTATTCCTCCAGATTATAAAAGCAGTTCTGGAGCAAAAACTTTCTTAGCGCGATCTTTAATTTGGAGTAGCTTAATACCTTCAAAGGTAGAGGCAGGAAATTATATATATCTACAGTGTGGCATAAAACGCTCTTATGCAAAAGAGCACGCGACGATTGTGGCTTTCGCAATCTTTCCCTAGCTCGAGTATCATGCCCATGTTGTCCCGAGGTGAAGAATTCTGGGTTACTTTTTACAAACATTACACATTCAAAAATATAGACGGACACAACAGTCATTAATCCCCACTCCCTAAAGTAGGGTCTACACGACGTAAACCGGCTCACACCGCACATTGCCCGGATGCAACTCTTTTGAGCCACAAAGACACTCTTAGCCTGTGATGATCCCCCCAAAAAAGTATGCCATATCGTACAATTAATTGGGCCAAAGCATAGTAAGCGGTTGCCAAGACGTGTCTATGAGTCACATCCGACAACCTTCTCAGCATATAAGCTACTGTATTGAGCCTCTTAGCGATACTCCCCGTGTGTGTCTTCCATGAGAGATTATCATCAATATGCAATCCCAGAAACTTGACGGAATCAACTAAATTGATACTGGAATTTAATATATTTATAGAATTTATTCCAATAGTGTTATTGTTTCGAAATTGCATAATCTGAGTCTTTTCCAAGTTTAATTTTAAGGAATTATCTTTAAACCATTCAGCTGACCTCAACACTCTCTCCCGAACCTCACCCACAGCAGCACAGAGATTAGCACCAGAGCACACAATACTCGCATTGTCAGCGAACAGCACGACATCTTCAGATGACAAAAAATCAGGAAAATCATTAACATATACGATAAAGAGCAGCGGGCCCAGTACACTTCCCTGCGGTACACCTGCTTCAGTGATTCTCCAAGAAGACCCCACATCATCAAGAACAACTGTCTGATATCTATTTTCCAGATATGATCGGAACCAACTATTGACCACCCCCCTTACACCATAATTTTGAAGTTTGCGCAGTAGAAGCTGTCTATTTACGCAATCAAATGCCTTGGTTAGATCAAGACACACGGAAACAGTGGTCTCACCGTTGTTAACGTAATTCAAGACTTTTGAAATTGACTGATAAATGGCCAGGGTAGTACTTCTGCTTGGATAAAAACCGTTCTGACATTTAGAAATTGTACATCTCGATTCAAAGAATTTGATCAACCTCCTGTGCATAACCTTCTCTACAACTTTTGAAAAAATACATAGTAGTGCTATAGGACGATAATTGTTTACATCAACTTCGTTACCTCCTTTAAAAACAGGCTTAACAATAGCTCTTGATAGAGCCGAAGGAAAGATATCCTAGATATAATAGATATAATAAGTAGACATAACGAAAATTTCTGCATGGAAGTTCACTGATGCTTAAATTTAAGGTACGTATTTCCCGAGGCCTGCCAAACGTGCAGGAGTGGTTACATAGAGGCTGAATAGGTCCAAAAAAAATTACTGCAATATTGTACCTGTGTAGTAGTTTGACTTTTTTTTGAAAACAAGAGTCGTGTTTTTTCTGAGAGGAAAACTATTTGGTTAGTTAATTTTTGTCGCTGAAAAAGTGTAAAAAACAAACTGCGGGTCATTTTAAAAATTACAAATTCGTTTTCTCTTAACTCGTATAGTATTATATAAATATATTTGAGCGGTTTGCTAAAAATGTCGGTTTGCCTCTTGTCAATTTGATCGGTTCTACTATATTATCGTTTTACTGACAAAGCCTAAAACAAAGACACTGACAACCACTAACACAAACGCGTCTACAAAGTAGCTGTTGTACTGAAATAATTAGATCCCAGATTAACATCTATTAAATTGATTGGCAATAATGCTCAAAGCTAATCATTATAATTGAAATTACCGAAAACTTCGCCGACTATACGTCATTATAATGTATCGGGAATTAACAAACGTAGGTACTATAAATAGACAACAGAACAGAGATCTTGATAATTCTCCATCAACGGCTTCGACATCAACGCACACTAAAACCTCATTAAGGAAGGTAATGAAGCAAGACGATTACAATAATGTTTCCGAACTTGGAGAACTAAGCGAATTTGAAGGCAATCCAAAGTTGCTAATTTAAAATAGGAAAAAGAGAAGAAATTACGTACGTGTCAAATATAATTAGGCCTTATAAAAGGAAATAAGGAAAATGATTACAAAAGCCTATTAGCTGTTTGGTGTACAACATAGGAAAATCTTAAAACGAGTGATATGGTTACAGAGCAAAAGATAAAAGACGAATAATAACATTTATCAAATCGAAGTCAGTTATAATAATAGAAGTAATATATTTATTTCTCAGTAAATACAAATAGAAATTAGAAATTTTCAGGAAAGGAATTCGTAGATTTTTACAAAAGAAAAAACAAAAATTGTTGACCTTGCCTTACCGTGCGTGCAGTAGCCTGCGGCGTCCAAGCTACATGTTTTCTTTCAATATTTTTAGCAAAAATTTACCAAATAGAAGAACCCACACTGTCAAGTTTGGGTTAAATAAGAGTAGGTATTTTCTCAGATTATAGAAAACGTTTGATAGTAGGAAAACTGAGAGAAGTTGATAAAATATTTTCCCTCCAATGTATACTGGAAGGATCCTTCTGAATCTGAAGACGCTAGTAGCCCGGGAGGTAGTTTTTGTCGTAGTTTTCGAGTTATAAGCGATTAACAAAAAAACAGTTTTTTTGGAATTTTTGCCAAACTTTAACGCACTGTAGCGCCTGAGCCGTTCGTCTGAGGTAAAAACTCTTCCAGTATAATTTGTAAGAAATTTTATTTAGTATACTTTTACATAGATGCACTTTTCTCAGAAAGTGTGTAGTTTTGAAGTTATAAGCGAAAAACTGAAAAAATAGTCAAAGCCCACTCTTCTCGAGCCGCCTCAAGTTAACTGTCACTTTTAAGAGACAGGCGGTCAGTATTATTACAGACTTGCAATGTTTTTTCAGTCTGCTTTGGTCAAAATTTAAAATGTTGTATATTTATACTTCGGCATTCTGCCTCGGACACACTGTCCGTCATAATAACCTAAACTTCAACCCTTCTACCACCTCAACAGTTTGTTTGACGAAAAAAATGTAAGAAGCATAATTTTTAGGAAATTGAATGAACCTTATTTCTGTATAGAAACACTTTTCTCTAAAAGTGCGTAGTTTTCGAGTTATGACCGATAAAACAAATTTTTGTAGCCGATTTTGCTAGTTTTTTAACTTTAATGCGCGCTACTGCCTAAGTCGCGCATCTGAGGAAAAAAGCTTAGGAAATATTATTTGTAGGAAATTTAATGTACTGTATTTTTGTAAAATAGAACTTTTTTCATAAAATGTGTAATTTTTGAATTATAAACGAAAAACCGAGTTCTTCCTTATTGCGTTCAGCATGCTCGCGCTTCGCGGTCCTTGAGCTCTCGAGCAGACACCATATACACACAGTTTGTAGTGTGAGACCTAAATTTCTGTTTTGTTTGTGTGTAAAACAAATTAAGGTGTTCGTATTCGCTCAGGGAATATAACAATTTTATCTAATACCAAATCTGTGGTCTGCTCCAGGCGCTCTCCGCTACATTCTGAAGTAATTGACTGTTTACGTATCTTTAAACTGTTCTAACAACTGTAAAAAAACTTGCACATAAACTTTTAAGTGTTAGGTTTGATACGATTTCTCAACAACTTTTTTAAAATAATTGTTTTCTAGTAATTTCTAGCTTAATTAGTAAATTTAAAGGATTGTAGCGTGCATGATGTTAGCGTGACTGTCTTTTAAGACAAGAAACACTTGCGTCTGATATACTCTAATCTTAATATTACCTAGGTTTAACTAACTACTACGTACTACCGCATTTAAAAAAATACCCATATAATACCCGTATTTCAGCAATTGGCATCATTTTTTACATAACTACTCGCCTAATAGTAATGCTCTCGCCACTTGGCTAGTGACTAAGCTCACTTCGTTATTTATTCTCGCCAAATTTTAGATCGATGTTTCGAAAGCGAAAAAAGGTATAGAGACGATTCTGATTTGGCTTATCTACAACCGGTATATGTATAGTATGGCCACTTTTAGGCCGGTCATCCATTTATACGACATGTCGTATACGACCGGCCTTAGACTGCCAATGTTGGACGGATATATTAATAAGTCACAAAAAGAGGAATTGAATCGTTAATTTCGCAATTTAAGGACACTCACATCAACACCGGTTACAATGTCGAAAATTGGGCAAAAATAAAATTTTTCTCAAGCACCAAAAATTGTTTGCTATTTAAAAATTATAATGACTTTTAGGTTTATCTTATCAATTAATGCCAATTAGTATGAAATTAGTAAATTGCGGGTCAACGATAATTTCGATACACCATCGTAATTGCACTTGTAAAATTAAGATAATTTATAATTTGAATGTGAAGAGGTCAAATTTATTTCGAGCACGTCATTATATTATTATAGTACCTATCTTAGTAGTAAACTAATTTAATTATTATTGCTAATTATTTTTAGAAGTACTGATTAGCTGCTATTTTTTCAAGAAAAACAAATTAAATGAATAAATTTGGATAAGTCGAGAAATATTTAATTGAGTTAATTACCAATAACGTATTAGTAATTTCCTTTAATAGCTAGTATTAAAATGGCCTAAAAACTATTCTGAGGCTTTTCGGGTTTGTATGGGGCTCACAAATCTTAAGTTTTAGTAAAAATAACTTTAGAAGGATTCTAAAATGAATGATGGGCGCACCGCAAATCGCTTGGGCGTGCAAGAACTACATTTTATATGGATAAGAACCTTCCCCGAGAGTCGGGATAGAGTTGTCTGACTAAAAAAATATACAGAGTGTTTCATTTCGAATTAAACGAGGTGAATATTTACGTCCAAAACCAGTAGGGTGTACAAAAAAATGTCCACAGTGTATACGTATTTATACTACCGTCTTTTGGAAATAACTTTTACGTCGTTAAATTATAGCAGATTATTAATTAAATCTAACCACTTTATTTAAATCTGCTTAAAATGCCAAATTTCTACATCTTACTAGTACACGTGCATACAAAAGAGAACTCACTTCAAAGTTTCCTTTTGTTGAGCTTTTGAAGCGGAAAGATTGTTGAATATCTGCGGTAAAATTTTCCAATTTGGTGTGGGTGCGCTTATAACGTCGTCTTGATTTTAAATGAGCGTGCAGAAATGAGAGGAGTTGCTCTCATTTATATTTCGCGTCTTTGTAATGCACCAGATAGGTAATGTAATGTTTTTGTGAAGTAAAAAGCGCATCAAATTCGTATTGTAAACGCTTCAAGCATTTTGATGAAAATGGGTAAAACTTATTCTAAAAAGAACTAATAATTGTGGCACGGCGTATTGTCCTTACAGTTGAAGTAAATAATTATTTTCCTCATTGAACTTACAAGGCAGAAGAGGATTTTTCAACACGTAAAAGTTTGACAGTTTGACGTTTATTTGACATTTATTACCTTCTTCAGTGAAAAAAGTGCCACTTTTTTGCCTCAAATTAATGTCAGTCACGACGTTTAGGGCATAAGGAATACAAACGCTCTAAATACGTCCATAAGTTTTCATACGGTTAAGTACAGGGCGTTTACGGTCTTCCCTGTAAAAGTTTCCTCATAAACGAGATATGGATTCTTTTAGTTTTCACCACAACTTGTTTATTGCGAACAAGGGCGGGTGGACTGGCACCAAATGACCGGCCCGGGAAATATTTGACGCGGCTCAATTTTATTTTACTACCCAGGGTAACCAGTAGTGGAAGATGAATTTTTGGATAGGGGCCTAAGTCCAATATTAATTTAATTTAAAAAATGTAAAACGCCGCAGACGAAAATTTGGGATTGTTCAAGGTCAAATGGCTTAAAATGAAGTTTAGAAATTTTAGTAGCGATTGATAATGTCTCCAAAGAAGGTGTTCTACTAAAGAAAATATGGACTCATTATACTTAGCGAAACGGTATTTTTTGCAAATTTTTCTGTAACTTGTTTGTTAAAACAAGGACTTCACTGTCCTTTTGCCTGTTCGCCTGTTTGCACTGGCGAATAAATTTAAAGTATTTTTACTATTTTTTGTCGGAACTGATCCACATTTTTTAGACAAACCTCAGAGAAACCGGCCCCAAAGTAACCGGCCCACCGGGAATTTTCCCGGTGTTTCTGTGGCCCAGTCCGCCCCTGATTGCAAAAACTAAAAGGATTATTATCTCGCTTATGAAGACACTTTGCTTTTACCGAGGTGGTTTAAGGTTTATTAACTTATTTTGATCTGTAGTATCTTCTTTAAATGATATAGAGAAGACCGTAAACACCCTGTATATTATGTTTTTTTATTTTGTAATCATAGGGTTATTACAGTTACGACAATTTCTAGCAATACTATTTTATACATAAATTAAAACGACCAATTATTCTCTATAGTTATTATTAATGGCAAAAGTAATTTATTGTGTAGTTTAGTGTCCAGGCCCAGTGGTTCAGTAATTTAATGATTAAACTTTAAGCCTTCATAATGCACATTATTACAATCGTATTTCAAAGGAGGTATTGCAATTGAAAACTTCTAAATAAATTTTCACTTGTCAATTGTTGCTTACGGGTACAAGCGAGTATACAAGGTCACCTTTTTCAATAAAACTAAGTTGGTATTCCCTTGTATAATATTCTTATATGCTCAATCATTACATGTTTCGGGTGTTTAGACCCATCATCAGCTACTTATCCTACAAGGCCAAACTTAGATTACATAGTTAACGCAATCAGTCTTACGTCAATAAACGGCTTTAACATAGATTTGAGCTAGCGAATTATATAATATTTTGGAGGCGCTACATAGGTGGCACCTTTGTGATCTTCAATGGAAACATGGACCAATTAAATACACTTCCTCAACAAATTAATAGCATCCACAATAACATTAAATTTACACTCGATATCGAGAGAGACAACAAACTCAACTTTCTAGATCTTACAACACAACACACAACATAACAAACACACACCTCGAATATTCAATTTGCAGAAAACCTACACAGACCAGATACAAACTTGCAGCATTCCGCCACCTCGTCCACCGGGCAAGAAACATACCGATGAATTAACAAAACTATAACAGAGAAATTAATGCTATAAAACAACTAGTAGTAGCCAACGGCTATCCTCTGAAAATTATTGATAGACTCATAGATCACAACAGAGGATATACTGATATAGTACAGGACATGTACTCATATAGCTATTAGTAGTAACAATATATTAACAAACTAACATAATATTCACTTCCAAAACCAGCAACACTGTAAAAAATATTTTCTCCAACCCGAAGAACGTGCTAATATTTTTTTTCTGTAACTCCACAACAATCCACATACACAGTGTGTCTACGGATGGACCTAACAAACTATACTTGTAAACTTCCTTATTTTTCATTTTTAGATAAAAAGTCATTCTTTATAAAGAGTTTTGCTACTTTTGAAAAGTCCTTTTGCCATAGTCAAAATGTTTCTGTAACGTACAGGGTGTTTAGAAAATAGGGAAACGTTAATGATGATAAGAGTAAAGTACTAGTAATACGAGAAGAAATTAAAAACGTTAGAGGAAAAAGTTGTTTCTAACTTTAATAGAAATTCACATATGAAATTTGAACATTGTATCTCCACGTTTGTATTTTTGAATTCGTTAAAATAAAATCAATGAAGTTGACCAAAGTGCATAATTTATATAGTCCATTCAAATTCAAGCTGCAGTGAATGACAACCGTGATCATTGCGTGATCACTGCATGTTAGCATCGTGCTCTATTGCAATTGGCTACAGACATTAGTGTCGCCCCTAAGAATCGAGGCATACATGGGCCGTACTGAGTGAGAATTTTCAGATGTATTATTTAGTTAATGATGGGAATGTTTCATTTCGAAATGTTTCTATAATGGTAAGGATTATAGAACCCTTTAAGATTAAAGACACGGCGGTTAGATTAAAGCACAAAAAAATGTTTTTTTAGTAATATTAAAATCCGCTACTATCTAAATCCGCCTCTGTTCAATCTACTAGCTCTTCCATGTCCTCGACATTTATCACGTGCAGCCTGCGTATATTTGTTTATGTCCACTGCATCTTGAATTTGAATGGACCATAATAGGTATATATCGATATTTGCCGAAATTTTTTTGCCATTGAGTTGAGGATGCTCCATCCAATTTTCCATGTCCCTTCTAGTTATTGATTTCTCCATAATCATCGAATTTTGTCCACCCTGTACTGTTACAATTTTTAACTGTAAGCAACCAAAGGCTGATTCACTGTTTTTGGTATCCCCGGTGTCTATCATTGATGTATCTATGTTTTGCCTTGTAGGATAAGCATCTGATGATGGGCCTAAACACCCGAAACATGTAATGTTTGATCATACAAGGAAATGCCAATTTAGTTTTATTGAAAAATTTTTAATTTATTTTTACACCATTCAGTTATAATTTATGTTTTATTGGGTCGTTTTGTATTGGCTGAGGCTCCCATAGCGCCGAGGTACTCGAAACCTGTCTATTAGCAAACTGAGCTTGTCTGTTTTTCCAACTTGTATAGTCTGGAGTTCTAGAGGTAGGTTCTAGACTCTTTAGTGAAAAAACATTATGATTATAAGCAAACCATGGAAAGGAGGGCACTAAGACTAACATAAAAATTCTGCTTGTGTTATCGCTAGTTTTTATAATTACAGCGTCAATACCAGGATTGCGATTAATACCGCGTACCGCGTTACTCGATTTTTGGTTTAAAAATAATCATGACCGGAATTAAATTTAAATTAACGTATTTTTGTAAGTTTTTTCTTTAATTTTATGGTAACAAATCGCTGATAAAATAAATAACATGACTGATTTTGATCAACAAATTGTTTGAGTTGCTATTGGTAAAATTTAAATGAGTTTTCAAACTAACGATATTATTATTATAAAAAATTTGACTCATTACATTATCTCCTACGATTTCGTAAATTAATAAAAAATATAAAATATAAACAAAAGGTTTGGGCGCTTATAAATAAATCATTGGAGTTTTTACTCAACTTTTTGACGAAAAAAACCGCCGAAAACAATTAGAGCGATCCCATAATGTTTCCTAGCATTTAATGTGCGTGAAACATACAGTGTGTTCTCTAATAGACTGAACAAGGGGGAAAACATATTTTTTTCTATTGTACTAGACAACTAGACCAAACCGCCTTAACTCAAACCAATTTTTTTAAAGTAGAAAAATACCAAAGTTATTTAAAGAATTCATAAGTTTACATTGTCCCATTAATCGAGTTAAAAATGACGTTTGAAGAAAACTGTCCAAGTAGTGTCCTACAATTTTTAAATTCGTTAATTTCAGGATTAATTGGAAATTGTAAACTTGGGCTTAAGAGCAATCCGTCCGCATCAGTCGTTATTGTCAATAAGTGAGAACAATTGACCCCGTACAATATTTTTTAGTTAAAAGAGGAAGAATAGTACCTTTATCATTGTTGTGGTATCTAAGTTGCACTTTAGTGTGAAGGAATGGTGATTCGCAGTCACAAATTAATACTTGGTAAAGGTTTTTAAAATCAATTTCCTGGCCCAATTGCTTAATTTTGAAGCATTGCCACAATACGATCGCATCGTTCTTTGCTGATTTTTTCAGTGAGAGAAATAAGTAATATTTGAATTTTGTTTTGAGAAACAGTAGGTTTTACTTCTAAAAAGAATAACATTTTTTGTTGAAAATAACATTATTTTCTTTCTTGTTCAGACTATCCGAAGACACACGGTGTACAAGGTGCCAAGTATCATAGCTAAATGGGTAAGTACCTCTTCTAGTGGGGGTATTCTTTTTTAATTTTCTTATACCTATATTAGGATACAATAATTTTGTTTAATTAAGTAAATATGTGTATTGATTTTCATCAAGTATCAGCCATATCCATAGAATTAATAAAATAGTTTATTAATAGTATATTAAAGTACAAGTTTCATAAGGCACCGTGTCAACGTACGAGTCCAAGTTTTGAAAACGAGCCGCTTGCGGCGAGTTTTAAAAAGGACGAGTACTTAACAAGGCTTATGAAACGTGTAATTTATACTATTTTTTCTATTTCACATTTTAATAAAATTAATTTGTTAAAATATTTAAATAAATAACATCATGGAGATTTTCTTTTTATAATAATTGTGGTGGCACTGACTGAGATGTCACATCATTTAGTTCAATGATTCATAGATGTCGCAAGTTTATTTTTTTAAATTTAAATAATGCACATACTCCTGTCTGTATAATTTAAATTTTAACAAATAAAAATGAATGAAATATGTAAAACCATTATTCTTTATTACATTTCAATTCTAGTAAGCTCTAAAAATAAACATTTTAATAAATTATATTTGACATTGTTAAACGTCAGTTCAACTTGACGCGAACTTAGCAGAAGAAAATCCCCCAGAAACAGTACGTTAAGAGAGCTTCTTAACGCACTGTTTTGAGACCAAAACAGTACGTTAAGGAGTGGATTAAAGTACCGAAATAGAAAAAATATAATTATACATTAGAAATTTATTTAATTGTTCTGAATAGCATTTCAAGCGGTCACACGGGGTAGTAACATTAATTAATTTAGCATCATTATAAATAAAATTCCGTTTGCCTTGGTATCTTTAATATAAATTCAATAAATAAGCTTCGTAAAATACAAATTTTTAATAAGTAGTACCTAATAACTCTTGATATATAATTTATTGAATCAATTTTCGATGAAGATTTATTAATAATTACATTTCATTTTCACGCCTACCGGCTATGTTCTCGGTTGTATTCCCCAAATTTTCCCATCTGTTTAAAGCGTTGAGGGTTCAATTATAATTACGCGTCTTTCGAGAGGTGTGGTCGTAGAAATTTTAATATAATATTGTAAGTAATTGTTTTTTTAAATCTTATTTGCTTATGAATGTAGGTATAATATACAGGATATATTTTAAAACGAACTAAGTACAGGTATCTTGCTTATCATAAGAGATAGAGGAGAGGGTAATTTTTGTTTTTTGATTCTATTTAGACATATTTATATAAGTCAATGATCATTTTAGTTCATTTAACTTTAGTCTATATATCTCTTATGATAAGCGAGATCCCTGTACCACTTGGACGTTTTAAAATACATGCTGTATAGTGTATAGTATAATATAAAATATTTTTACACTTTGCAATTGTTATTTCGATCGTGTTTCAATTTTCAATTAAAAAGTTTGTGTAGTACTATTCAACATTGCCTGATTTGGACTACGTTCAATAAGTATTGATTGCGTGCATTAGAAGGTTTTTATATAACTGATGAATTGATAGTTTAACTCCCGAGGGCGTTCTTATAGAAACGTAAACTTTTTAGCAAAGTTCCGTCAGTTAAAAAATAATAGGAATACGACACTCGATGGTTAGAAAAAATATACCTATACTCCATTCAAGTTCAAGGTGCAGTAAATGTCAACACATACATGCAGATATCTTGGCAAATTACCGAATGTAAATTTTTTTTTAGATTTTAAGTAGGGGCTTGGTAGTGCCTAAATATTTAGGGAGTTGGAGTAATATTTGCACTCAATTGCAGTCTTGCACTGTTGACATTTACTGCACCTTGAATTTGAATGGACTAGGTATAGGTATTTTTATAATACAGTACGTTCATTTATTGTCCATGGATGGGGCTACAAAGAAATAAATAATCTTCCAAATTACATCAAAGCGGAAGCAAACGTAAGGAAGTTCTAGAGAGATCTTAGGGGTTTCCTAGCGGATAACGCTTTTTACAATGTACGGGATTTTTTTTCAATTTGATTCCAGCTGTATTCCTCGCATTGAAACTCTTGTTCCACATATTATTTTTTATCCATCTTTTACAGGAAATGCAATATCATAATTTTGTGTTTCAGTAATACTTTTGTAGTGATCTACAAAATTTCTAAGTCAGGAAAAATTTCCTGTCAGAAATGAACAAAAAATAATTTGTATTACGAAAGTTTCAAAGCAAGCAGAAGCTTTCATAAAGGGTGGCGGAAGGTGCAATCAGAGTCGGCTAAAGAGCAAAGCATACCCATTTTGCGCATCTTCAAAAGTTCTTTTTAATGGCCTAGATACTTCAAAGCAGTGGTAAATGCCATGAGTTAGAAATAAAATGAAATAGCCTTCAGGGTCCCCAAGTAATTTTTTTGCTCGATTGATAGTGTTTCCAAGAAAGATGTTTTACGAACACCAAGGGATGAAAATTAAGAATTAAATTACTATTGTATATTTTTTAAGATAAACGAACAATACTGCACAGTAATTACGGAGCCTAATGGTAACTCTGAACCTGATGGCCTCCAATTCTAATACACGCAGTTTGATTTTAATATTCTTCTAGAGCTTTTATTACCTGGTATGGGGATAAGATGCGGAAAAGTACTTAAACTGTAAATTATTTTGCATTTTTTCGAACGTCTGGAAATATTTCTAGGGGAAGCGGGTCAAATCCTGCCGATTCCCTTCCTGGCTACGGCCTTGTCCCTATACGCTTTGACTTAAAAAATGTTTGGGGTAATTAGTTTGAAGATTCAAGTTTTTTCGAAATGCTTAATGAGCTATTTTCGGCTATGGGCCCGGACTTTGTGCATCCGTGGCGTCCTGTTAGTTAGGCGTCATTATATATATATCAATAATTGGCGTATTATAATAACAAAAAAGTTCACCTTCTAACCCTAGATCTTTAGTATCCTAAAATATACAAAAATAGTTATGGCATAGCAGAAAGTTGATGTTAGAGTTCCTAGCTCCGTGAAAAGAGAGCATAGCGAAAAACAAAAGTCGATATTGATATTTTCAATGTCCCAATTTTGCTTTTGGTTTAATTTAATTGCATTTTAAATAATTAGATTGTATACTTCAGACTTCACTAGATGGGTTAGGGGCTAAAACAAAAAAATTAACTTACAAGTCTACTAGCAAGGTTTCCCCGTGTAACAACTTCACCCTCGTTACTTAATCTTTGATTACTCACCTCACTTTCGCATATACATTTACAAGTTTCACATTCGCGACTCAAATAAAACTTTCGAGGAATTTAAATTCTAGTTTTTAAGTCACGAACGAATCGAAATCCAAAAAAGAAGAAGAAGAAGAAGAAATTGTAAATGCCTATATACGTAAACTGTAAACTTATTGTCTTTTATTTTTCGCAAAGACAATGTTAGATCGTACTCGAGCGGCTCGTTACAGTCTACATCCAGAATTAAATTCGACAGCACATTGCACGACTAGCTATTTTATGAGCATGTTTTAATGTAAACTTTAGAGATTAAAGACAGTTAAGAAAATAGCATTTTAAGTGGCGACTTTCTGTATACGTATTAATGGAAACTTGATTGATACTGTTAAAATTCAGCTTTTCATTTTTCCGTTTCTTCTAAACCTCTTTTAATTCAAATCGTTATTGCTAAGAATCTAAACAAAAACGTATCGTATAAGAAAAAACTTCAAACTTTTGTTTTATTATTCCACTTGCAAGCTTAGACCATTATAACTAATAACATTCCTTAGCATCCTAGCCTTCTGGGATGCGTTTTTATTTTGATTGCAGCGATGCAGCGTGATTGTTTTTAACGGATTCAATTATAATCGCTTCAATTATTTTACGATTTAATTAAGTTAAAAAAAATATAATAGTGTGGAGAATTTTCACCATTAATAATTAAACAAAAAAAGAAGAATTTGTACGCTTTAATGGAATTTTAATGATAGTGCATTTCTGACGAGATAAATACGATATTATGTTGCAATGGTTGCAATCGAATTAATCGTTCGGTAATTTCTGTGCTTAGCTTAAAGCGATAAAAATTTTGGTATTATTTATACATGTACAAATGTACATATGTACATGTTTATTAACTACTGTCAATTAGTCAACTAGGAAACTAGCACAAAATTAAATAATTAATAAAGAATAATTATTGGGGTAACATTAAATACAGTATGTCGCTGGATTCGATTACTCAAGAGTCAAGAGGTCAAAATTATAAGAAAATTTAAGTTTTTTGAACTATACCTACGCGGAACTGAACCTTTAGGTCTTACCAATCTTCCAATCTAATCAATCATTTCATTCTATCGAATCAACAATTTATTGACTCGTGGTGTGCGGTGCTTCGACGCCTTTTATTGATAATTTAAAAAATCTATTTTATAGCTATTACACTTATTATTAACATACGATATTTGTAGCTGCAATAAGTCTCAAAGCTAAGTATTTCCCTAGAAAAATTAAAAAAGAAAGTTGGAATGAAATTTTTGAAAAATACGCCCCGCAAAAATTAGCGCTTTGCTAGCTTGTTTTATTTAACGATAAAATCAAAAGAAATAAAAACAAAAGAAGGCTCTATATTTAAGAATAATCTGGTGCTGCGATAATTTTTTTGTGGACGAAAAGTAAAATTTTTTTGGGAAATTGATATTTTTAGCTGCAGACGGAAATCGCAATCTACAGGGTGTCCGATTTGTAATGTTTAGGATACGAGTGATAGAATGTGCAACTTTAAGCCGAAATTTTCCTATAAACATGTAATAACGCAAAATTGTCCCTAAGCGAAGTTGGTTCTTCAGTCATATCCTGAGAATGAATAAAAATAAAGTTGTGAAATTTTGGTAAAACTTTAGCTATTTTTTATGCATAATTTAATAGTCAAAACGTATTTTAAGAGACTCGTTCAGTGGCGTCTCTTTAGGGGGTATCGGCGTATCGGTTATTTTCATCACTAACTTCGATAAACAGAAAACTAACGAAGATATTTAGAATTCCTTCGGCTCATTTTATTGTCCTTAAAAAAGTGCCTGAAGAACGTGGGAATATTTTTTCTGTAACTTCACAACAACCAAGATTTCGACACTTAGCGAAAAATATAAAAATCAAGCTTCTGCTTATAGTTCCAAAACAAAAGAAGATCGCGAACTCCGGTTTTCGCCATTAAGTTCCTCTCAAAAACAGAGAACGAAGATACGCCATCCGATGCTCCATATCTTTTCTAGTTATCGATTTCTCTATTAAAACCATCGAATTTTGCCCACCCTGTACATATTTATATTCTGACGGTAATAGCAACGTCTTAAACAGCCCAAAACCAATATTTCCGCGTAAAACGCAAAAACGTCTTCTTCTTTCTATCATAAATAACTTGCATTGGTAACTCACGCGCTAATAGCGATCATTTATTTATATGTTTCATATTTAATTCTGATATAGATTTTGTAACTTCTTAGCTCTTAGGGCATAATAATAAAAAAACATTAATTTTTTATCTACTTTCATTACGTGATGTCAATATTACAAATCGAAATGGACGTAATGAACTCGCTTATCACATGAATGCTGTAAGCTGTAAAGAATTAAGACACGAATGGATAAATTAACGCATAAATAAATTATTTGTTATAAACAGTCTGGTAAACCAACCAAACCAGTTGGCAATTAATTAATAGCTAAAGATGAACAAATTTAACCAAACGTGAAGATTCGAAATTCTGGGGTATTTCCTTGCGTATTTCATGAAAGTAGTTCAAGCGTATGATACAAGATCGAAAAATCGTTAAACTAGAGGCTAGCCAAACTTGTCGTGTAGCTCCTAGATCACCATCGCTTGCAACACTTGTAGTTGCTACAAAGATCTTAGGTATCTGAGCTGATGCGTTTATCAACTAGTTTTTTCTTTGTTTGGAGAGAACTCTCAAAATGATTATGCCAGTTTTCTTACAATAATTGCCTCTGTGTTTCGGACAACAACCCTCGAAATCTTCATGATTGAGCCAGTCAAAATATGGGTCATAAAATGGCCTTTCTTGTCACAGGGTGATCCCAAAGTGCAAGAAGGTAATTAAAAAGTAGTGCTTATGTACTTACAAATATTTACTAATTACCAAACCAAATTCTTCGCCCAAACTATTAATTTTGTAAGAATTCACTTAAATATGTTGTTTTGTGGCAAGAGGTATCTTAAAAGTATCTTAAATCCAATAAAGTTTTGTGAAGGATGAAACATTTCGTACTATCTATGTGCGACAGTCCTCACATTCATTTGCCCCGCTTTTATAAAATTTTTAGATCCCTAGGCTTACTCTGCTAGTTGAAACATTTTTGCTCATATTAGGCCGGTCGTCCATTTATACGACATGTCGTATCATTTTTAAACCTGTGTTTATTAAGAGGGGACATTCAAATTATCAAAGTCAATAGATGGCAGCACGTGCTATTTCAGCTTATTTTTATTTACCACACCATTATTATTCCGTCGAGCGAATCGATTAATAATACACACCTACTAAATAAGAACTTGGTGCTCTATAGCCTAACGCAATTTTGAGAGGCGTAAATGGTAAAATACGGACGCAACTCACTTATTAAAATTCACGTAATTCAAAAAAAATACAAATATAATTAAACTTTGAGATGGCTAACCGGTACTTTGGATGTTATTTTAGAATACGTAGAGGTGCAAAACTGAAAATTACCAACCCTAAGTGCACAGTGTGACTTAAACACAAGACATTGACAGACAATAGGTTAGATGTTGACTTTCTGCCACAACATAAAAAGTGCAGTGGCGTACCAGCAAACGTTAACAATGGATAACATTCAAACTTTAGACGAGTGCGTCACTGCACTTTTTATGTTGTGGCGGACAGTCAACACCTCACCTATTGTCTGTCAATGTCTTGTGTTTAAATCGCACTGTGCACTTAGGGTTGGTAATTTTCAGTTTTGCACCTCTGCGTATTCTAAAATAACATCCAAAGTACAGGTTAGCCATCTCAAAGTTTAATTATATTTGTATTTTTTTTTGAATTACGTGAATTTTAATAAGTGAGTTGCGTCCGTATTTTACCATTTACGCCTCTCAAAATTGCGTTAAGCTATAGAGCACCAAGTTCTTATTTAGTAGGTGTGTATTATTAATCGATTCGCTCGACGGAATAATAATGGTGTGGTAAATAAAAATAAGCTGAAATAGCACGTGCTGCCATCTATTGACTTTGATAATTTGAATGGCCCCTCTTAATCGAGATTCGTACACTTGACAGACGTGTCGTAAACAAATTATTTCTTGTCGACCACAAGTTTCATACGACACTGCATGTTCGAATTTGAAGCGACATTCGTTGTTGATTGTGCATGTGTGAACTCTTCGTGATGAAGGACGATCTCGAATTTAACATTAAATTTCTCAGTATAGTAGCCAAATATGAAGTGCTGTATGATTACGGACATGAACATTATTCAAACCGACAAATTCAGGAAAAAACGTGGATTTCTTTTGTTTGGCTGCTTATATATAAACTGCGCTGTATATTTTTACTAAAATATGGGTATACCCAAAATCTTCGCTTCGGTTTTTCGTTTTTTTTTCGGTTCTGCACTAACGCCACTAATAAAACGGCATCTTCTTCAGACGACATGTTTTACATAATGGACGAGGTCCCTTGTTTGTTTGATATATTTTGTCGTATACGACGTGTCGACTACATGTCGTATCAAAAATGTTTCAGACATGTCGTATAAATGGACGACCGGCCTTACCCTCCCTATAATATGTTTACTTTTCAATTTGGCAAGATAATCTGCTCTTGATTAAATTCTTTTCGAGTAAAATAATCAAAAGCCTCGTTACGTCGTCGGTGTTATGCATTCATAGAACAAAAAAATTAAATTAAGTGACTCATAATCGTCGATATCGAATTAATCACCCCACAGCCTTCTCGAATCAATTGAATATTATTGATCTATCGGTAGTTAGCCTTTCAGATCAAATAATAATATAATACTTCCTACTATACATTTTGAATTATTTATTAGAATGCATTCGTTACACTGGATCTTTAAAAATACTATTATCGCCAACGTATTTGCTCTCGTTTTCAAACTTTTGATACTGTATTATATTTATAATAATAAAAATAAACACTATCACTCACTGGCCTTATAGTCATATAACTTCGTATCTATTAAATATTTGACCTATAACTCGAAGAAACTTAAACATCACAAGTAAACTTAAATGCCGCATTGTTTTGTCGTAACTTTTACGTTTATGGTAGATTTAAAGGTTTTCATCGGACAAAATACACAGGTGCGAACTACGAACACAAAGTTTTAAGGGGCTTTACAGTATACGGGGTCTATGATAAATCATACGCTTACGAAGTGTATTAATACAACCCCATAATTTTTTGTTCTTATAAATTATATTGGCCTTGCCTAGAAGATAAAGTGTCTAAACCTACTTTCTGGGTAATATATGGAAATACGAGGCTATATTGAAAAATTCTTAGCCTACTATAGAACCAAACAAAATTTCAATGTAAAAATATTTTATTACTCAACATATTGTAACGAATATTTATTTTTATAATTGTTTATAATTATTTTATTTAGACTTAAAAATTACACTTAACTTATCTAATTTATTTATAACTACTGCCTAATTTATTTAAAAATGTTTATGCACTATAATAAGTAAAAATCCGTTAAATACGAACGCGAATTCTTTTAAACACTTTTAAACACGTTTACGATACGAATTAATGACGAACTCGAACTCTTAATTGAAACTAAACTCCGTCAGTTGACCGTGTCCTATTTATTTCTCTTGATCGGCACATTCTCGAGGCGTCTAGAACTGAGTAGAATATTCTCGCGTATTCCGGAAGGTCGGCCGATAAGATGATTCACCATTCTTGTTACAATATTCTCCTCTTAATTGGATACATTTATTACAGCGAACCTGCAACGTCTCTAGACCTTTCAAAAAAAATGTTTCTTCTTGCTCTGCAAACCAGACCTCCACAGCTTTTATTACCTCCTCGTTGGAAGAAAATTTACGACCTTTTAAACTTTTTCTTAGTTGAGGAAAGAGATGATAGTCGGACGGAGTCAAATCTGGAGAATAAGAGGGGGTGTTCTAGTAATTCAAACCCTAAATCACGAATTTTTTGCATGGCAACATGAGATTTGTGTGCAGGGGCGTTGTCCTGCAAAAACAAAACACCTTTGGATAGCTTTCCGCGTCTTTTCTCTTTAATTTTTTCCCGTAGAGTGGTCACTGATGTCGAATAGTAATCTCCAGTTATTGTTCTACCCTTATCCAAAAAATCAATCATGATTACTTTATGGCAATCCCAAAAAACTAAAGCAAGAACTTTTCGATCGGTCATCATCTTCAATTGAAAATTTACCTCTTTTGAAGCTTGCAGTCCAATTTTTCACGGTCGCATACGAAGGACATCGATCACCAAGGGTAATAATCATATCTTCGTAAATCTGCTTACCTGTTAACCCTTTCAAATACAGGTACTTGATGATGGCTCGATACTCCAATTTTTCGATTTTCACAATTTCGGCGGACATCTTTTTTCTTTTAATTTATTGCTTAACTCTGGTTTACTTTTTTGACGTCAAACTTTACACCGACACTTCTAATAAGTTATTGTTCGTTGCTATGGTAACGCAATATTGTTTTTTGCATGGAACTGGTCTAGGCTAACTAGTTATCAATACATCCTCGTATGAGACCATGCTTAGGCGATAGCTGTAATTTTTGCCAAAATTGAGATACTAAAAAATCAAAGAAAAAGTTTCAAACATTGCTGAAGCAAATCCGCAACTGTTGCCGTATCGAATAAGTTCTCAGTTCTCAGTACGGAGCTTATACAATACAGTGTGTAGGTACATTAGGAAACTTCTCACCTGGAATAACTCGAAATCTAATTGATACTCGCTTTTAAGAAAGACACGTCGATTTAAATTTATTTATTTTAATTTCAATTTAAATGCTGAGAGGGAACTTCAAAGCCACCGTTGATTAATTTTTTTGCTGTGCTCTTTCACCCCATCAACCCCTACTAGGAAATCTCTAATGGCTAGATAAGATTTAATTTCACATCCGTACTGAGAACTGAGAATTTATTTACTACGGCGAAAGTATATATAGCCACCCAGATCGCTTGATTCCGTTCCATTCGATCTTTGAGACCAGGTATAGTTTCTGTATGTCGTACAGTAAACCATTTTACCAGTATGAAAACTTGAGTTTTGTTATCTATTCTACGACCAAGAACAACTGGACTTCAGTCTAAAGAGTTACAACTATTAAGTATTTTTAGTTTATTCTTGTTTAATCAATCTCTGAAATACATAATAATAAAGTGTGTAACGGGATCATAATGAACTTAGAAGCTACATGAGCTAGAAGAAAATATACAAATGTATTTAATCATCTTTAAATTACTACTTTTTTAATAGATTTTTAATCAAAATTCTCTCATTTATGAGCTTACTGTACTTTAATTTTAGGATTATGAACGTAAAAGTTAATTAACCTGAAATTACTGTAGGAGGTTAAAGCAAATTAAATTTTTTTATCTAGGCAGCCATGACTACCTACTAAAAAATTTTTTTTACGTCTTCGAGTCTCGAATAATCAGGTATCGGAAAAATTAAATCATCAAATTAAGTTACTTGTTACGTAAGCACTCAGAGATTCTGTTTCTACTAATATTTTGTCTTTGGATTATTGTGCCAAAATCTTTCTAAACAGCTGCCGTTACTATAGCCCAAAAATTCAATATGTTTTGTTATTAACCCTTTTATGTTTTCAAATTAATATCTTTCAAAAATTTAAAGTGATAGAGATGATTCTGATTTGTTTTACACTAGGTATGTGTTTAAAAGGGTTAATTATAATTTTAAGTTAGATGGAAGTATCTATATACCTACACCTACATGTACTACGCATGTACCTAATTAAATAATTTTCAATAAATTAGAAAGTTGAGGTAAATTTAATTTTTTAAATATTTTTTATTAATTTACACCGAGGCTGTAAGTAATTCGTGAATATATAATTTCTACAGGATGATCAAAATCGTCGATGACATTTTTTATGTCTGTATAATTATAACCTGCAGCTAGGAGTCCGGATATACATATTTAATTTTGGAATGTGCCTTTTAGAAATTCTCTTTCTGAAATTCCTAAGATTCAAAATGAAATTCAGATCAACATTATAAATTTCTGTATTCGTACTGTATGTATCTTATTCACTAACTTCAATCAATACGGGTATATTATTGGAAGTACACCGAAGTAAAAAAGAGAAAAAGTTGGTAGGATATCAGAAAGAAAGCAATAGAAATTGTTATTATTTGTGGTAGTAAAAGTAAAAGTAAACAATAATCAACTAATTTATTATAATTTAAAAAAATCCCATCAATATGTGGGGGTTCTTCAAGATTCGTCACATTACCTACCACGATGATGCCCTACCACATTAATCATTGTAAACATATCACAATACGATAAAAATTTCGAGAAAAACATATTAAGTCATTCAATTACCAGTCTGATGCTTTTAAGTCAACTTTAAACTGTAATCATTTATCATTAATCACGAGCACATCCAACCAAATTAAAACTCTCCTACACGCGCACCTTCAACTTAACATGTTAAGGTAGGTTAACAAGATAAGGTGAGATTGGGTCTCTTTTTTAAACGATAAAGTCGTAATTACAAGTTGAAATAAGTAAACAAAGTAAATTACTATTATTAGAGCATATTATCACTCGTGTTTAAGTAGAACTAATCAAAGAGAGTTTAATTTCAATTGCGATAAATCATTTTCTTGATTTACTGCAACAAATTGCAAATTTTTCTTTTTTAAAATAAATTTATAAATTATGCAATTGGAAAAGTTAATTGCTATTAGTTCCGTAGCAAAAGAGCCACTTGAAAAGCTTTTTTTTTATTAACAATTCATTAAGGTTGGGTTTTGCAAAGGAAAAATAAAGACAAGTTTTAACGTTGACACAGACAACTTCACAACTCTTGTTGAGCGATACGATAAGTACGAAGTACTTGAGAGGTTATAAAGATTGTTCCGATTCGTATCTAATCCAAAAAACTGACACTTGAGAAGTTATTTAGTATTCGGCCATATTTTCACTCGAAACTATCCACTTTTTATTTGCAAAACCCTTATTGCAACATGGAAGAAGAAATTTACATTGTCAGGGTAGTTTCTTGGAAAACTTATAAGTTTTGAAAGTTTGATACTATGACAGTTATTCCGTTTTGAAATTTAAGCATGAGTGGGTCTTTTTAAACATCTCTCCTCAGAAAGTTTTGCCTAATAGCGATTGTACAGATGTACAGCTTCAAGAATTTCGAATTAAACGATTTAAGGCACACCGCAGCCTCGTACCAATCAGTCGTAAACTTACCCTCCTTTTACACGATCAACATTACTGATAATACTTTTGTGTATAAATTTGCTCTACCTCTGTTTCTGCCCAACGAGCAGGGGAGCAGGGTGAATCTGTGTGGTTTTATTCGGTTATTTCTGGGTTTTGTACTTCCAAAACATAAGTAATTGTACAAAAGGTTGCATAGCTATGATTTTAGCACTTGGAACTACTACTCATCGAATGAAACGAAAACGCTGGATCAAGGAATAGTTCGAGATGAGTGAAGAAGCGGGTACCTTTAGCTAACTAAGCAGCTATAACTACATGAAAATTAATATCTCCGTTAATAAATAATAAGACTATCCTCTTAAAATTTGGTGCATCATACATTGCACATTCACCACTCTATCACACCGCAGTACTCCCCGCCTCTCCTGCCTTAAAAATCAGAGCTTCCTTATAATAAAAATTTTAGAAATGAAATTAAGTATAGATGCTCGTAAGGATGCCCCATTTTTCAGATGACATCAAATAATTCGTTTAATCCGGTACAGGGGGTTGTAGCAATACCACTCCAGAACTTAAAAAAAGTCGTAGCTCTCTTAATAGAAAAATTTTAGAAACTAAACTAAGTATAGATCGATCGTATTTCAGATGACACCCAAAAATTCGTTTAATCCGGTACAGGGGTACTCTCCGGTACTCTCTTAATAGAAAAATTTTTGAAATTAAATTAAGTATGTACATTCCTCTTTTAGATGGCACCCAAAAATTTGTTTAATCAAGTACAGGGTGTTGTAGCAATACTGCCCCAAAACTTGTGGCTCTCTTAATAGAAAAATTTTAGAAATGAAATTAATTATAGATCTTTTTAAGGGACCCCTTCTTTCAGATGACACCTAAAAATTTGTTTAAGCTGATACAAGAGGGTTGTAGTAATATTACCTCAGAACTTATAAAAATCTTCTTAAGGGCCTCTTCTTTCAGATGACATCCAAAAATTTGTTTAAGTTTGTTTCAGGGTACATGGGTACCGGTTTCAGGATACAGGGGTTTTCACAGTTCTGTGGCGAAGGGCATCTTGTTTTCCTTACGGGAGCCGATAAGCCAACAGTATCTTTATTGTTGATCATTTTTACCTTCACAAGAGAATGACGTGAACTGAAGTGATGGAGATATTGGCGGACGTTCCTACACGGTCAAATATTGACAATATCCTTCCCCTTTCTAGTATATTGACGTCCGAAGACGGAAAATCCTGGTTTCGTTCAACAATATTTTGACCGCCAATCCGGGTTTTCATCTTACACGATCAATAGTATTACCCATGTAATAAGACATTGTCAATATTATTGATCGTGTAAGGTCCGCTTTAGAAAAAATATTACAACAACAAATATACGAGTACCTTTCAAGACGTTGTGCTTATATTAGAAATTCTTTCAAGTATTTATCTCTTCTGGGACACCCTGTGTGACTTTAATAATTTGTTTTTTTAAATATTTAATAATTGTGAGCAATTCATTTATTGAACAGCTATAAAGAGATCATTAGTAAGAAACTTTAAACTTCTATATAAATAACGAAAAAATTCATCTCTTAATTTCTGACTTCTCACAGAGCCTATCCACCATTTGGAAATCACCCTGTATAGTTATTTTGTTATCTCTAATGCAAGCACTTGTTGCATTATACGTAACAATAGAAAATTCAAAAATTTTTATAGGTTTATGTGTTTATATTTTAGTAGACACACAGTCTACCGGTTATTTGCAGCAACTTGTTGATTTGTTTCACATTTATTCAGCAGTGCTGTAGTCAAAAATAGTACTACTTCTTGCCAGACATAGCGTCTACACTTCAGACCATTACACATTACATCGTCATTAAGGCGTAACATCATTTTTCGGTACGCATAATTTAACGTCTAATGTCTATTTAGCGGATATTAAAAGTTTATAAATTTATAATTTATAGCCACAAAGCACACATATTGAATTTTTAACTTTATTTGAATAAAAAATTGAAATTTGCATAATTTATGTAGTAATACTCTCGATATTCCATACAGTTCGATCGTAATCGTCTTGAGATTATTTTTTTTGCTCTTCAAATCTTCTTACAACAAATGAGATGTCTGGTATGAGATATATGATGTAAGATGTAATACTGATCAAATCTATATCACAGCCCACCATTTCGAATTAAACCAAACAAAATGATGAATTTGTTATTATAAACTGACCCCTTATTACGTGATCAAAAGAATATATTTATAAGGTCTTCTTATAAAAATACTAAAACATTATTGACAAACATCTCGAATAATTATTTTCTAGAAAGCTTTTTCGGTAAAAGAAGCATATCCTTAAAAGACGGTTCATTAATTTAAAACCATCTCGTGTAGAATCTGAAATTGATGTGAAATCCATTACATCACGTTAATTTACTATTTTGATCTTAAATAAATGTAAAGCAACATACTACGTCGTTGCGTTCCAATTACAAAATTACGAAAAGTTCAAAAAACTGCGTTTTAATAGTAATTGTGAAGTCGAACATATTGAGCTGTCAATTATTATTATTATATGGTACGCTTACTAAAATCTCTAAAAATAAATTTAAATGTCTGACGAGAATTAGCCAACAAATCAAACACTTTTTTTCTGCTTTTGCGTAGTAACTTGGAAATTTCAAAATTAATATATGGGTCGTCGAATATCGTCTAATAGCCCAAAAATGCATAAACTGTAAACTGCTAAATGTTTAGAATTAAATTCCACTTTTTTAAGGCATATTTAGATTTAGGCTTCATAAGAAATAAAGAAATGGACATAAGAATGGACCTACGTGTTTAGTTAAAGACCTTTTAGTAAAATATTTGCCATTACCGCATTACCCAACTAGAGATGTGCCTCAAAAAATTTAATTATCATTATTAGAAAGTATAGCTAAGGATAAATGATAAAAATATAACCAAATAATAACGCAGTCTTATTGAAATTTGAAATCGGTTTTCAGCCTTTGTCTCCTATTCATATTAATTTGCACCGTTTCGATTTAAAAATGAATGCGAAATGCACAACTGCACTATACTGTAAACAGCGCAGTTGAACCCTAATTATAATGCATTACAATCACATAAATTATCTATTGTAATTATTCGCATATGCGTTTAATATAATTAAACATATCAAGTTCAAATCAAAACAACAACTATAAATAATGTTATAAACTTTTTGTTTATGTTTTCTTGTATTTTTTATACTTTTAACTTTTAACATGCTAACACGCAACTACAGAACATAATATACGAGTTAACTAGGGTGTTATCCCTTATCGTTCAAAGTTTGGACAAATATTCTCCTACTTCTAGTCGTCCTGATTCCAAAAAGTATAAATTATTATACAGCAGGCTGATTCCACAAGTATCGTAAGGGAAAAAAGATATTTTCATTGCTACATTTTTCGCTCATTAATGCCGCAATTAAAGTTTCGTTAAGCCGATTGCCTTTTGTTTTAATTTTTTTCTATCAACTTCAACTTTTTTACGTTTTCTCAAAATTTTAACGAGTAAATTTCACTCTAATTCTTTACCAATTTTACTTCACGATGCATAATCCGGGCCTCCGAGGCCCGCTAGGTCTTCATTTTGTTGTACCTACTCGTAAATGTTTTATTAAATTCTTTAATAAATTCTTTTAGACTTTATAAAGTTTAAAAAATATTTTCGTGGGTTTAAAAACCGGGCTTTACAGGATAAAACGCCCACCTCTTCTAATATAGCTTTTGTTTTACCCTTTTAGTTAATTTGTCTTTTTGCCTAAGGTTTCTCCATAGAGTCTTATTTTAACGACTTAAAAGAGTTGCAAATTTACGTACTTAGTATTACAATTAGAGGAACTCGAAGGTGTTACGTTTCAGAATAATTCGCGATCAATAAAAACAAATAATTTTAGTTCTCCAGAGTCCAAAAGTCTACTGGAAAAGTTTTTCTACGCTCTCCAGAAATTTTAAATTACCCAACTAGAATGTGTGACCTTAATAATAGAGAACCGAAATGAAACGGACATTTACTTCAAATGTTTTCTTTTCTGAACAAAACATAAATTCTACTCACTTTTTCGTGACCTACTAACAAGTTCTTTCTTAATAACATATCAATGAGTAAAACTAACTATTTGCATCAAAACTGAAAAGTTGTTAAAAACCATATTTATCATTATCAATTTCAGGTATTTTCAAAGATGATACAATATTATATGCTTTTCAAGATTAATCATGAAACATATACGCGTAATGCATTGAAATGGAGTCCGTTTCAATGCTGAGTCGATTGTTCCTTTTAGCTCGCTTCAGACATTTTTGAAGAAAATTTATTAAAAACTAAACCGGGAAATACAAATTTATTTTTAGTGATAATCAGTTTTTCGTATGAGGAGAATTCCCTTGAAGTGGACCCTATCAATCCATTTTTTTTGTAAAACGTGTTTTTTATATTTTGCGTATGTAAGAAAGCTATTATAGTACCCATGTATGCATGTGTTATAATAAGATTTTGAGTGCTATAATAATTTTACTAAATTTTCTGTTTTGAAGTTGGTAGTGATATTTAATTTGACATATTTTGTCAAGTCGAGGAAAGATAAAATGACTATTTTTGTAATTAACAGGTTCTATTTTCTAACATAATAATTAAAAGTTATTAATTAACGAACAATACAAACTACAAAACAATTTATTTGAATTTTAAATTACGAAATGTCACTTTGCAATTAGTACTGCCGCAGTGTTCTTATATACTCAATGGTACTGCCAACTGCCAACCATCACAAAAATCTCTAAATTTTTATATTTTGATTTTTTTCTTTGAAAATGGACTTAAAAGGCGCAAAATAGAAAAAATTGTGTAAAGAACTCATTTCATAAGTCGTTATAGCACTCCTCCATTAAAACACTCCTCGCTGAATCGTGCTATAATACGTTACTTCTGAAATTCGTTCTTTAATAAATATACTAATTCTATAACGTTTTGCACTAACTTCATAAGCACACCTGTCCATTTCAAGGCGAGTCTACTCATAAAGTGGACACGTTTCAAAAATAATAAAAGAATAATGGACTGAAGATCTTACTTATTTATGCAGTTTTATAAGACTTTAATTGTTAACGTAATGTAGTATCAATAATTTAACATAATATTTTTCCATTTTTGCCTGCGATATGAGTTACAATCAGAACAAAAAAATTGTCCATTTCAAGGGAACTCTCTCCTACCTAGTAAATTAATTGGTACAACCTTATACCTTGAAAGACACAAAAAATGCTTATTAATGAAGAAAGTCATTCGATTCATGAAGAAATCATAGTGGGTTGGTACATATTATGCAAAGTTGATCAAAGTGAAACACATTCTTTTTTCCTTTCATAAACCGTTCGTTTCATTGCGATTCTCCCCTACTCTTCCTCGAGGGTAAGACCTTAGATTGGTGTAGCGATAAATAATTTGAATTTTATATTGAAAGACACTTTTACCGCTAAAAGAGAAAATTTTGTAAAGCTCTTAATTTTCTTTTTTAGATTATAAACAAAGCCATTGAAGGCAATTTTCAGCTCTGCTACACAATAATACCGTTTTTCTTTTAATCTTATCATTTAGGTATCGCATTATTATAATTTTCGATGATTTCACGTTGTTTATACGGGAATGGACATTAGGTACCTAATGATAAACAAATTTTGTTTGTTCTCGTAATTTCTTTTGAAGAATCAACATGCAGCATTTTAAAAGCCGTTTCTAAAAGGCAATTTTCATATTTTCCAGCGATTGAATTTTTTTGTACCTTTGTAAAAAAACGAATTAGCGATTTTACGGTTTATTCAAATATACATAAAACAAAAATTGTACTTTAAAGTTTTAGAAAATGTTCTTCAAAAGAAAATTTTAACAAGTTTTATAGCTTTTAAAAATGCTTAATGCAGGTTATTTTTTCTTTATGTGTTTTACGGTGAGTACGACTGATGATTACTAACGCATCAATAATTTTAAAGTTAAAGTCGTTTGGACTTAAATGAAATGAAAACATACATGGTATAATACGTAAAGTAATTTTTGAACATAAACATAACATTTTACTTTTTTAGAAGCGTTTTCTGTAAAGGTGCCGATAGACTGGCGAGAAAACTTGCGCGATTTGCTGTCCGACAGCAGTGTCGCTAATGTAAATAGCACTGCGAGTCCCTGCGATTCATTAGAACTTGCGACACTGATGTCGGACAACAAATCGCGCGAGTTTCTCGCCACAGTCTATAGGCAGCTTTTAAAGTGCTAAGAGTGATCGCGGTATGTTTTTCCCAACTTAAAAACTGTTAAATATGTAACTTTTAGAGCACATAAATTTCTTATATTATTGGGCTTTAAATCTTGAAGTTGATGCCGACACTTGGCCAAGGAATATCCAAATACCCTGTACGTTACTAATTTATTATGATAAATGGTAAACAAATGAAAGCGAAATATCAATATTGACTGACAATTAGACAATCTCTTATGTATATAAAGCTATTTGAAAGACACTACATTAGGTACGTTAAACTTCCAAAGTAGCAGTAAATGGGAGTGTACCTACACATTATTTTTTCATTTTATTCAAAGGTAAAAACGTAAAAAGTCCTCATTTTAGAATTGAGATAAACATGTCTTATGCATGAATTCACGCACGTATGTCGTCGAGAGCTACTATGAAAATTTGCAAAACTTTTAATAATTAGAAAGTTCAATTTGATTTTCGAGTTGTAGCTAAAATCCAAAATGTGCTAATTACTTGTTATGCCACTTAAATTTTCTGATATCCAATTACCAGTTTGTGCCCAAAGCACAAGCTGTTATATATTTATTTATTTATTTATTATTGAGATATTTGTACCGCCCCTTCATGAGTTTTGCATAAAGGGAAGCAGCGAAGCTTTCAAGAAACTACTTTATTGGTATAATTTGTATTAATTTAAGGAAGCCCTGAAAACAAATGAATCAAATTAAAGTGTTTTTAAAAGTTTGATTAAAATCCGTTTGTTTTCATAGCTTCCTTTAATTAATATAATTAATTCTTGGTTATACATCGTTTAAGGCAGAAAAATACAATTTGATTACAAACCTGACTGGACATCTGGACAACTATATCGTAATCTTTTAGAAACCCAAATATACCCTCTCATCATACCATCGTTGGAAAATCAAGTCGATGAAGAAGGAAACATTTTCAACAAGATGGAGCTCATCCACATTATGCTGTTGATGTCAGAGAGCGACTCGATAAACTCTCCTATGCAATGAATTGGTAGAAGAGGTGCACTAGAATGGCCGGCAAGAGCTTCGGACTTAACACCCCTTAATTTCTTTTTTAGGGGATATTTAAAGACTGCAGGTTTTAAAGCCGAATAGTAGACATTCAAGATCTTAAAATCAGAATAACATGCAGACAAATTACCGACGAAACATTAAATAAAGTTCTCAAAACAGACTGTATTATTGTTTAGCAAACAACGGAGGACATTTTGAGCGTTTAATAGAATAATTTTTCGTCTTAGGTGTAATATTTTTCAAAGACATTATATTGTTCCGTATATGTCAAGAAATTATAACCCGATTTTAATTTTATTTTCATGGAAAGATTTGGTTTTTGACGCCCTTTACAATGATGTAACACACATTAGTGGTTTCTATTAGAGATTTCCACGTAGGGATTGCATTTAAATCGGCGTACTTTCTCTTAAAAGCTTGTACCAATTAGATTTCGAATTATTCCAGGTGGGAAGTTTTCAAATGAACACACTGTCCATTTTAAAATAGCGAAGAGTTTACGCTCTTATACTATGTTTCTTATGACTTATGACCAATTAGTCCGGTTTAATTATTTTTCTTTGTGTTAATTGATACAGGAATAATTATAAACGGCGCTAATTCGTATAAAAAATCGTTAACTCCAATCAGAAGCGCGAATTTGATTGCATTTTCGTTTTTTATCTTATTTGTAAGAGTACGTTCAAAAGGAAACTCAAATATTTATAGAGAATTGCGTGGATTTCGAAGTTAACTTTTAATTCCTCGTTAGATAATTATTAGTTGCATATTATAGCAAATACTGCTTTAATGATCAAGTGATCGATCATATATCTTACACAACACAGGTTGAGGCATCACACTTAATACTACCTTGGCTTTAATTTCCATAACTGGTGTAAGTACAAAACAAAAAAATTTAATAAAAGTTCTATTACAAATTACACGCGTACAAAATAACTAATGAACGCGTTCTCAGACCCATTTATAATTATCTTCAAATATGGCTTTGAAACCTTCTATATTAAAGACAATCTTGTAGCAGTTTACACACTAGCTAAACGTTAATTGTTTAATCATCTTATAATCACAAAGTTTTGCTATACATAGTTAATGTTAAATTTCGAATGATTACCCTTCCATTCGGGAATTACGTGTTTTTGTTAGATTAATAAGAGCAAAGAAAATAAGACGCTTAAATTATAAATGAGAACCTTTTTGAATTTATTCTGTATTGTAACTTCTTGTTTAGTAACCCCACTCCTGACCCAATACATTTTGATTAAGTAGGTACGCGTACCTTTTCTTTAGTCAAAAGATAATCGACGTTCGGTTTTGCTAAAACAACCCTCTCTTTCCATTAATTCGGATTTAAAAGTAGCAAAGTAAAAGATTTGTATTCAAAGCTTCTCAGCATCATTCATTCCTTATTTATGTTTATACAAAAAATTAAAAGCAGAGATCAGTGCACATTCTAATACTGTCCTTTCTCTCTATAAATTCAACTCTCAACTCTCGAGTTTTTCTTTCCACTTTCCACATCGCTTGGTTAAAATGAAAGTTGCATCCTAATACGGAACACGCGTTACCCACATCATCAAAACTTGTTAAACATTTATCATGACAAAAGAAGAATAAGTGAAGTAGATATTGTGCTCGTTTTTGTAAAAATCTGATGAGACCAATTATTACCATTACGAATAGGTACGAATAGCGCTGTACCGTTACAGTTCCTTGAATGCGCCCAGTTCCGAAAGTGGGATATAACTTCTGTTGACCTTGAAAATTGAAAAAAAATTTGACTACGGCACTAGATGGCTTGTGGGAAATCAAAATTGCCAAAAATTAGGAAAACAAATTTCCCCAGAACTTTTCTGATTTTCTTCTGACTGCTTCCGGGCGCTGAATATGTCACTGCATCACTGAACATGATGTTACAAAACACAAAACATTTTAAAGTAAATTAGTAATTAATTGGGGGGCGCCACTATTTAATTCGCCCGGGCCGTTTTTTCTCCAGGACCCGCCGCTGGGCAGGATCACTTTTTTAATTTTGTTCTTTTAGCCTAGGGCCTATGAAAACCGTAATCTGGCTATCTGGCACTACCCATTTCTGCATTCCAGTTTTTATGATTTCAAAAATGTATTTCTTCCAGAAAAGCTATATTAACATTGATTGGCTACTTTCATATCAATGCTGTAAGGAGAAGCTATATCATAATACCTACAGCTTAACTCTCCCAAGAACTCTTAAACAATATATTCTCTCATTCTTCCACTTTTTTGGGTATTTTTTGTTTAAATTACGAGGTAGACTAAAATCGCCATACCCTCACTCAAGCTATGCCGCTCTTCGAACGCATTCAGTTCTTACAGCCCGTGAAACATCCCGCGTGAAGAAAGGTACCTACTCGATTCAACGCTACATAAATGCGATGGATTTTTCACGACCTGAAAATTTTAATAACTTTTATAAGCTGGATTAAATCTAACAGCGTTTACTTCAAAAAGTAATTAACTTTCAGCTGTTTTCCACCTAATTGAGGAACAAACCAGTTCGTGGCTATGTTTCAGTTTAGTATTATTCTTATGTTTATTAAATCATATGCTTCGTACGTTGGAAATCAAACGTAAATATGCGATTTATTCGGTTTTCCACATTTCACCTACAGTTCCGTACTTAAATTACATGACTAGACAAGCAGAAATTCGATCAAATTTGTATTCGAAAGAACATTTCCATTTACAACTTGTAATAACTTCGAATAACTTTTTTCTTTTAAAATGTAAAAAGCTACATTTTTTAATTTTAATTGGATTGCGCTTAAATATAAAAAGAAGTTAATAAGAAATTAAATTAAATCACTTTAGGGGGTAATTTTTTTTGAAATATAAAATAGGACTTAAAAGCTAAAAGAACGTAAGTTTTCCCCACACTCGTTTTTATTTTCGAAGTAGGTACCTACTTATACACTATACAGTGTGTTCATTTGAAAACTTCCTACCTGCAATAACTCGAAATCTAATTGATACGCGCTTTTAAGAAAAAACACGTCGATTTAGATGCGGAGAGGACACATCAAAACCATTGTTGATTAATTTTTATATTGCACTCTTTCACCCCAGCAACCCCTACTTGGAAATCTCTAATGGAAACTACTAATGAGTGATACATCATTGTAACGGGCATCAAAAACCCAATCTTTCCGTGAAAATAAAATCAAAATCGGATAATAATTTCTTGAGATACAAAACAATACAATGTCTTTGAAAAATATTACACTAATGCCAGGTTTTTTCATCTTCCAGGTAGCGCTACTGTCAAATAACTAAAATAAGTATTTATTCACGTATTGGCGCAAATGTTTATCCGAGACATAAGTAAATTATCTTTTAGTTGAGCTATCTGGGACTTCACCTGGAGCTGAAAAGATCCACTCCAAGACGGAAAATTACTATATTGTTTGCTAAACAATAATACAGTCTGTTTTGAATTTCGTCGCAAACTTTATTTAATGTTTCGTCGCTAATTAGCATGCTCGAGTTATTCTGGTTTTAAACTCTTGAATGTCTACATTAATTGGAGTTTTAAAAATGTCTTAAATATCCCCAAAAAAAAGAACTCAATAGGTGTTAAATCCGGAGATCTTGGCGGCCATTCTAGTGCACCTCTTCTACCAATTCATTGCACAGTAAAGTTTTCATCGAGCCACTCTCTGACATCTTATTGAAAATGTAAATTATGCTTGTTAAGTAGCATGTTTCCTTCCTCATCGACTTGATTTTCCAACGATAGTATGATGAGAGGGTATATTTGGGTTTCTAAAAGATTACGGTATAGCCTTCTAAGGAAGACTATCAGCAAAAAACTCGGCAGGAAGATACTTAAGGCAGTTGTAGAAAAGTCAAATGAGACTTTTAAAGTGAAAGAGCGCTCCAGACCTTATACTCGTACTATTAAGTGCTAGAAGAATCAAGTAGTAAAACGAAAGGTGACCAACCTGGAAATAAATGAACTAATTCTCTACTTCGATTTTAAAAATTTTAATTAAGACTTTGATTTCCGGCAAATGTTAATTTGACATCCTAGCTTTGCTAACTTCTGTAAGGAGCTATACGCAAAACTTGGAATCTTTAGAATTTTCGAACAGTATCTCATAACTTCTTACAGTTATGTCTTATCGCAAAGTACCGTTATCGTTGAGAATATAAATACTCCACTCATAAACCATTGTAGTCACTCGAGAGAAATCTCTGCTCTTATCAACATGGTTCGATTCGACTTACACGAACTTTTGTTACCTCATCTGGCCGTGCTTCCAGTCGAAATGTTGGTCTACATTTTTCGACTTCTTTCACCTGACGATTTAATGTGCGCTTACTGGACATGCAAACATTTCAGGAACATTTGCAAAGGAGATCCCGTTCTAAGATAGCTGTCCAGTCAGGTTTCCTTCTATAAAAATGGGTCCTATTATGTTGTTCCCTAAAATACCAGCCCATACATTAATTTTCTGGGGATACTGAGTATGATCTTAACGAAATACATTTGGATTTTTATTATCCCACAATATCTACAATTGTGTTTATCGATAAATCCATTTACGTAACATGTCGATTGGTCGCTGAACCGGATGTTCTTTAACAAACTACAATCATCGGTAATTTGTTGGATTTTTTTTCAGTTTATTTGCGACTTGGGGGTGCCCAAGTAGCTCCAGATTACGATTGATTCAAAGTTCTTTTATATTTAAAAGTGACAATACTAAAGCTTGAATTAAATATGGTCAGAAGAGACGAAACGTCGTAACGTAAATTAGATAGTCAATTAAGACTAATCAAGATACCTGCGACTTCTCTGTGCCGCAATATTGTGCGCTCCAAAACGCCAATTTACGCGTCTTTGTGCACGTTGCTCGTGCTGTTTACGAAATCCCTATTCAAATATACGCGATTTTAAGACAAAACCGCATAAAAGTATTATTGCATTGTTATTTTAATGTCTTAACAGTACGAAAACGTATTAAAAGACGATACTCTAATAAGTATGTCAACACGAACCTTGTTTTTATTTTACAGATAATGCCGTTGTTTTGTTTATATTTAAATTATTATTAAAATAAACTAAGCCCGCTATAAGTACTACTAAATGTATTATTGTGCATTTATACTTTTTTAAAAACCAATTAAACACAAATGCATTTTTTTGGTTGATTAAGGAATTAATGCCTCATTTATGCACTTTAAAAGCGGCATATTGTGATAAAGAGGAGTGGTCGAGGTAATAAACTCATGTGGCACTCCTGTTTTTTATTATTATTTTTATGTATTTGTACAAATGGAAGTTGGTAAAAAAACATAAAAAGTATAAAACGAATTAAGTAGCTAAATACTTAAAAGGGGCGTTTATAGAGAGTTGTAAGTTCTAAGAGATTTATTTTAATTAGCGTTCATCAATCACACGCGGGGGGTTAGTACAAAGTACGAACTAAAATTCGTATTAAGTTTTGGCGCTTTTTGCGTCAAAAACACTTGGTTTTAAGATCGAGCTACCCTCATTTCGCCTTTTATGGCTCATCGGAGAGCTTGTCAAAATTTATATTTTAATGAGCCAAAAACAAAAGTTTCTTTTGTTTCGTGCTAAATTTTTTGTTGCTTTTGATAGAAACGAAATCAAGTTAGGGTTTTGTTTTAAATAGTTGTCAATTCCACTTCATCAATTCACAGAAAACTGTTTCTGTAAAAAGGGCGTAAGAAAAGTATGTTACTAGTTGCATTTTGCATTGATGATTCCATTATAGTTTTAGACAATTTAAATCGGGTAGGTACCGGGTTACCGCAGCTTTAGTTACGTCCACGTTTTACCATTTTATTTTTGTCCCGTTTGCAATATATTATAACGTTTATTATAACTTGGGAAATAATTATTATTATAAAAATCTAAAACATAAATTTATATTTTTCTTTTAGTTTTCCTTATATTATTGATATTACAATTATTACTGGCTAAAGAATGGGAACCACCGTGCGTATCAAAAATACTATTAAGTAGGTCGATTTTTCTAAAATTTTGTAAAATTTGCAAATGATTGATTTGGCTCGCTGCATTGACAGTTTGAAAACGATTTCATCTACACCTACTGCGATAACAGTCAATAGCCAGTAGACAAGTAGACGTGCTGTATATTTTTTAATATTCAGATTCCTCAACCAATTTTGTGCGTGTTACGTTACTAAACGAATTTGTGGCGTCACAAGTCACTGGAATGGAAAACTGAAAAGCTTATCCCTGTGACACATATTGTTAAAATAAAAAATTGTGACTAAGTACATAGAATCAATCATCGTAATTTCTTATTCAATAAAATCTATCGAGCTCGTCAATTTCCTTCATAAGACTTCGTAAAAGTGAATTGGAAAGCGTGGAAAGGATTCTTAAAGTAAACAAAAAAAAATTTTTAATAGACACACCTACGTTGATGTACGTTTATTACATAAAAAATTCAATAAGGAATTTGAATATTGAAATAAACGTATACAGGGTGTAATTTAAAAAGCGTTTTTAAAATTTATATCCGCTGTAAATGGAAGTGATTATTTTACTTTAAAAAAATACGTCTCCGTATAGTAAAATTAGAGCCCCCCCACCCTCTCCAAAGAAGTTCTACCCTACGGCAAATTATTCAGTACGCTTTTGTAATAAGTGATAAAAAGTTGCACGACTTATTATAAATAGTGTCGGGAGGGGGGTAGAAAAAGGATAATACACTAAGCACATAAATTGAAGGATATTAAAAAAACTCCAAATTTTAGGGCTATTTTCAACAAGGGATAACTCGGAGAAAAGTGGTCGTATAGATAATTTAAAAAAAGTAAATTGTAGCCTCAAGTGTCTAGTTTTCAAATCTGAACAGTAAAATTTTTTAATGTGGGCGGTTTTTACGTAATCATCCGAAAACCAACTAAGAATAATTTTCTAAATTTTTTCTCGTTTTTGAAATGGTCTGTCGACGTCGAAAAATTTTTTTTTATCTTGCGACCGTAATTATTCGCTTAGACAATTTAATCAGCTTTAATTTGACCTCTTAATGAGCTGCGTACGATTTTTTCCGCGAAGTAATCGTCGGTCAAAGCAAAAAAGGCCATTTTAATTTTGACAATTGATTACTCGGGAACTAATAAATCGTACATTTTTTTTCGATTTTGTCCAAGGTGTTATGTTTTTAAGCCAAAAATATGGAATGTCGCCAAAAAAAACATATTGAAGTCGAAAAAATGCAAAAAAATCGAAAAATTGCTTGTTACGCCGATACTATAAATTTAAACCCTCGGGGCGTTAAGAAAAAAAGTCGCAGAGCTTTGCAACTTTAAAAGTTTTTTAGAGACACTTTGAGGGTAAAAAATTACCGACGATATCCTTTGTTCATCCACTATATCCAAACTTATACCAAATTTTCCAAATATCCTTAAATTCGCAAATTTTCAACTTTTTTTCTGCCCTCATCATCTCTTTAAAAAATTTTTTTATTAATCGCGACCGATTGCGTCTTATTGAGAATGTCTTGCAGTTTCCAAAAACCCACCTTTGTTTTCTGTACGATCATTAGTTCCCGGGTAATCGATTGTCAAAGTTAAAATAGCCTTTTTTGCTTTGATCGTCGATTACTTCGCGGCAAAAATCGTACGCAACTCATTATAAGGTCAAATTAAAGCTGATTAAATTGTTTAAAGGAGTTTTATGGTCGCTAATTGAAAAAAAAATTTCTGAAGTCCACAGACCATTTCAAAGACGAAAAAAAAATTGAAAAATTATTATTAGTTGGTTTTCGGATGATTACGTAAAAACCGCCTACGTTAAAAAATTTTACTGTTCGGATCTGAAAACTAGACACTTGAGGCTACAATTTTATTTTTTTTAATTTTCTGTACGACCATTTTTCGCTGAGTTATCTTTTGTTGAAAATCGCCCTAAAATTTGGCTTTTTTTAAATATCCTTCAATTATTGTGACTAGTGTATCTTACGTTTTAACAGTTTTTTGCAAATAACTCCTCTCCTGTAGATCGTACGTTGATGAAGGTTATTATGAAAGTTATAGAAAACATTATTAGCAACAAGATTGGTTATGTGCATTTTTTCCAGAAGTTAAGGACTTTTTGAAATATGGCTCGGAGAAGGGTAACAACGAATTCGTTTACGGGATAACGCTGTTTAAACTGGTACCACGACTGGTAAGTTTCATAAAAGGAGCCAGCCTCCAAAATTATTCACTGATGGATAAACCGACACTGCATGAGGTAGGTGAAGTAGTACATCTTTATTCTACTTGATACAATACCGGATTATTCATGAGTGGAGCACTTTGGTGGTTTACTCCTTATATGAAAATTACGCTTCAACTCTGCAGTTTTAGGATACTAAAATTACGTTCTAACCCCGAACTTCCCCCAAAAAAAGTTTAATGCTGTGGAAAATTGTTGTATACCCTCCTCGTAAGTAATAAGTTGCACGACCTAGAGCGTCGGGTTTTTGGTGGGAGAGGGGGTGAAAAGTGGATAAAGCAGTTTTAGTAGTTTTTTGCAAATATCTCGAGAACCTTGGGGTCTAGCGCAAACGCTATCTTATACAAGCTTAATCTAAATTAAATTCTAAACAAAAAAGGTCATAAGCATTTTTGTGCTCCAGACAAGGGTTGCGAAGATATACGTACGTCACTCTAGCTCTTTTGACCAAACTGTAAAATAATGGCACGCTACCCCTTCCATATTTGTGTAACTCTTGTCTGAAGCCCACAAATGAATAGGACATAAAAATTTAATTCTGATCAATTTTATACTGAATAATGTTAGCGCTAGATCTTATGGTTCTCGAGATATTTGCAGAAAACTGTTAAAACTTACCATTTTAATTTTACCTATAGTTTTCACTCCCTCACGAAAACCCGACGCTCTAAGTCGTGCAACTTTTTAACACTTATTATGAGAAGGGTGTACAACAATTTGCAAGAGGATAGACCTTTTTTGCAATTTGTGGCTTGGACAATTTTCGAGTTAATTTTACTTAGACTATTACAACCCATTAAAATTTCTAAATTTTTTATTGAATAATAACAAAATACTAGTAAGACGTGCCTAAATTTGTAGCCATCTAGGCTTTGGGATCATGCATGGTGTATTTTCCAAAAACCAATTTTATTTCAATATTTTGGGACAGTTCAGAGCATTGAAACTCAATGAATTATTTTGTAATTACCTCTTTGGGAGAGTTAACACCTAATTTTCCGAAGTCTTGTCAAGTTTTTCAAATCTAATAAAGTAAAACCTTTTACCTACATAATTATAATTAACTTATTAAAATGGCCAATTGATAGTAAAGGGCTGTACTAATCAAATAAGTAACCCAATTATTGAACTTTAAAATAAAATTAGTTGCGAAAATTGAAATTAATGCTAAAAAAATTGCACGTACATATTTCTGTACTTTGTTTAAAATTTATCGAATTTTGCAAATACCATAAACGTCTATTTATTACAACATTTTTCTATCACAACGTCCTTTATTAAAAATAGTCTCGCAATATATTATAAAAAAACTCACCGTGTTTTTCATCGCTATTTGCAGATGAAAATTGTGTAGCGTGCTCTTGTTCCATTTCTCCCAAATAATTATCTTTTGCCAAAGTAATAGCACGTCTGCTCGAATTACGTCCCGTTTGTCCCATCTCACATTTTTAATTTTAATAAATATGAATCACTTTTCCGAAAAAAAAATTTTCGTTCCTTAAAAATATTCGCGTGAAAATTCACCCTAACAACTACCGCCGATGCCTAACAAACTTTTCACGTGACGACATAAAACGCACTGCATGCTAAAGAAGACGCGCTGAATAAACCCTGAAAGCACAAAACACAACTCCCACCACTTTATGAAAGTTTGAAGCTTTCAAATTGTAATTCCGTAATTCGCTGTCGTCCTTTACGTTGGACGTCTAATACTAAACTGTTTCTCGTATTCTCTGTATCTGAGTAAAAATTATTGTCATTATCTTCAGTTAAAGTTCAATAATAAACATTGAATTTTACTAAATATATTTATTACTATACCAGTAACAACTTAACGAGACCTAGCGTTTGCTTTTAAATTTTACTCGCACGTACTACGAAAGTTGTAAGAAGAAATAGAAGTTTATAAAAGTAAACTTGTTTCTTACAACTGTCTTGTACAATTAAAGTCTACTTATAAGATCGAGCTGGAATTGGACGTGTCGAGCACGATTATGATACGTAGATGTTCATTAATGATAAAATGTTCTCAATGGAACTCTCAACGAGTATGTTCAGAGGCATTTAAATAATCATAAACTGCTACTAACTGAGTAGTTTCTCTCGTTAAATTCGCGGTGCCTTTATAGTTAAAAAGATTGTGTAAAAGGTTAAATACGCACTGAAACTCAGGAGTCACAAATGATATAAAATTATAAGGCAATTTTAAAACTTGTGGAGAAAATAATTCCTTACACAACTATCTATATGTGGGCTAAGGGGTTTTTAAATGAGCCCTTGTGTAAGGTGTGCGGTGTGCGGTGTACGGTGTACACGGTGGGAAAATACGGTTTTTATGGAGGAATCGATAACTAGAAGAGATATTATGGAAAAATAAATGATGCATCCTCGTTCTCTTTTTTTGAGAGGAACTCGATGGCAAAAACCGTAATTGGCGATCTTCTTTTGTTTTGGGAGTTGTAAGCAAAAGTTTAATTTTTCAATTTTTTGCTAAACGTCGATATCTCGGTTGTTGTAAAGTTGCGGGAAAAAATTTTAGCATCACGTTCTTCGGGCACTTTTTTAAAGATAATAAAATGTGCCGAATGGATTTTAACAACCGAGATATTTACATCTTTAGCGAAAAATCAAAATTTTGCTTATATGTAGCTCCAAAACAAAAGAAGATCACTGATTCCGGGTTTTCGCCATCGCGTTTCTCTCAAAAAAAAGAGAACGAGGATGATGCGCCATTCAATTTTCTATATCTCTTCTAGTTATCGATTTCTTCATAGGAACCATCAAATTTTGCTCACCCTGTACATACGTGTGGAAATTCGTTTTTGTGCAAAAGTCAACAATTTTCACTAAATTCTGGCACTTTTTCCATTTTTATATTAAACTTGCAAGATTTGCAGCAGTTTTTTTTCAAATTTGATTTTATCAATTTTAGTCGCTAATGAGAGAGGGCTTTTTGGCCTCTGACATTCTGCTTGGGATTGCTTGTGAGTTTTTTACGTTAAATCCACAATGAGGGCCATCATATATACAAAATGACCAAATATGTCATTATTCATTACAAATTAATATAATATAGTCTTTCAACCAAGCAATTAATGAAAAGTTTCCTGGAGAAAATTTAAATAACTTTACTATTAAGACAATCTGGCAACCTTGGTCCACATCTTAATTTTGAGTTCATGTTGAAGATGTATGTCGTTGTGGAGATTCGCAACATCACTGCTTTGAATTTTTGAGTAACTGCAAAATTTTAAATCATAGCTCCTCCTGGAGGGACACGCCGTGGGGGCTCTTCTATAAAAAAGGTTCTAATCAATTTTTCTTTTAGGAGTGATAATTTCAAAGTTTTAGGCTAGACAAGACATAACCATTTCAAAAAAAAAATGATTGGCATTTTACATTTTTATAAGGAAATTTACAGAAAATATTGTGTATTTGAATAAAATTATGGCAATTGCCAACAACATATTTATATTTATACATTACATTACGCAAAATCAAATTGTTTTTGTGGAAACTCAATATTCTGGGTCTTCGGCTACATCCGCATCGTACCACCACTTCGTGGTGGAGCTAATCAGCAAAACCAACGAACATCTTCGCTTATTATTGCTACCTTGTCCTCATATGATGCTTTATCAAGTTCACATCGCACAATGGCAGTATCAGCATCCCCCTCATCAGCCGTTGTTGTTTTAATATTCTCCCTTCCCCCCTACTCAATTTCTAAGACAGAATATTGATGAATTTAGTTTTGTTTCTCTCATTAGTACAGATGTGCTCTTGCTGAACGTTCACCGCTATTCATTCATTTCATCTTCGCTGAAATCATTGTCATCTGATGTCACCGAGGTCAAACTATATTCTTCTGTCCCCGTAAGGCCCGGACGGGACCCCGCCTTGCGTAAGTAGAGAGCGGATTTGTACCAAGGTGGCTTCAATTGTATTGTTGGAGTAATTAAATTAAAACACTGTCGTATTGAAGTTGTACATTGTACTGGTAGTCCAGTCAAATTCGACAAAAAATCTCCCATTCCTGGAATAAATCCTTAAAAGCTGGATTTTGGTATAAAATCCAGCTTTGTAGGAATTATTCTACGAACATTGATGCTTCTGTTCGGTTTTAGCTAATGTCGGCAATCAACATTAGTAAAGTCTGACTGTCTGACGGTTCGGAGTCAGTCTACATTCGGAAATTGTGAGCAAACACGAACAGTTTTGCGATGGTTGCCTCAACCAAGCACCAAGCACTAGCAACATATCAGTTGCTCATAGAAAGTTTATTCCTTACGTTTATCCCTATCCTATACATCTTACAATGAATTAGGTCTAATACGAGAGCTGACGGATTCGACTATTTACTTATCCACACAACCGCTTCAATGTTTTTTTTAAACCTCGACTATCCGAGACTTTTCTCCTCGAGTAATACTATTAAGTACTAAGTATTATACTATACCTCTAGTAGGATAATCTACATTTTGATCTTCGAAATGGTCTCACGAATACATTGAAAGGTGTTATAGTGATCGTTATAAAAATTCTATGACCTAATAAAAAATAATTGCGACAAGTGTTATGTTTGAGTTTCTTTTTACAATAAATTATAATATAAAATTTGTTTGTAAAGTACAATTACGTTCAAATAACGAATAACTATAAAATCTTATGATATTGAAATTGAAGTTAGAACTATTATAAAATTTTTACTGCTTACTAAATATGGGGAAATAATATGTTAATCTTACCTTTATAGCAACTACTCGAGAAAATATAATATTTTATGACTACAAAGTATTATTAAGTCTCGATATTTATTATGTGTAACTTGCACTTCAATCAAAGTACTACTAAGAGGAAGTTGATTGCCTCTACAGTATTACATCGACATATCGACAAACGTTGTAAAAAGCTTTAAAATGGAAAGAGAAATTGAGACATTTGGTTCGTTAGTTTCGAAGTTCTTTTTTGGTAAAAACCGCTGCTTTAGCATTTATACTTAAAACATGATATCTCACAGCTTTAAGGCCGCGTCTCACAAAGCTCTTGCTTTGCCATTTTATATGAAGCTATTTTATGGTCCAGTCAAATATTAGTTTGGCGGGGAAAAAATATGCTGAATCCAAATTTTTGTTTTACCACCTCGTAAAAATGTTGCGTTCTCAGAAAATTGCGCAGAACTGTGAAAAAAAGCTATTTTTCAATTTTTCGCTTATAACTTGAAAATTACGCACTTTTTGAGAAAAGAACTTTTATGCAAAAATAAACTAAAACAAATTTTCTACAAATTTTGTTTCTTAGGTCTCTTTTTTCAGACGAACGGTTTAGGCGGTAGAGCGCGTTAAAGTTTGACAAAAATTCCAAAATTCATTCCTAAATGTGTGTAATTAATTAATTACAAAAATATGCAGGTAATTAGCATATTAATTAATTGAATTGTTTTAAATGAGGATATTGTAAAAGTAGAGCTCACCAGAGATAAGACACTGTTGTTCTTGGCTTAGCCGCTACGTCCGAAATACGCCAGAGCCTCATATATCGTATACAAACTTCAACGCGCTCTAGCGCTTAACCTAAAAACGTACATCTACGTAAAACACCCTAGAAACTTAATTTGTAGCAAATTTAATGCGCTTTGATTTTGTATAAAAAAACTTTTCTCTAAAAGTGCTTAATTTCCGACTGATGAGCGAAATATTGTGAGCGAGTTACGAGAAATTTTTGTCAAAGTTCACGCTCTCTAGCGCCTAAACCGATTGTCTGAAGAAAGAAACCTAAGGCTTACCGCACACTACAGACAGTCGGTGACCGTCAAAATAGTCGGTTACAATGCTCAGTACAGATTCTTATGTAGCACCGCTCACAACCGACTAAAATGACGGACCTACATAAAAGATGTAACGTGTTCTATTTTTCCACCGACTATCAACCGACACGATTGTCTGTGACTAGACGGCGGTAGATGGGAATAACGTGATTAAGTAGCGGCGCGCACACGAACTACAAAATTGTCGTTATAGTTGTGCATCTCCTATAGCTAAAATCACGGACAAACAATGCAATAACCACCGACTTCCTAACGATTGTCGGTAGCGTGTGCGATGGTGTAGATGTAGGCGCCGATGTCTGACCGACTGTCTGTCGTGTGCGGTCACTTCGCTACAAAACAGACGGTCACCGACTGTCTGTAGTGTGCGGTAGCCCTAAGATACATAATTTGTAGAAAATTTGATGTAGCTTATTTTTGTATAAAAGTTATTTTCCTCAAAAGTGCGTAGTTTTTAAGTAATAAGCGAAAAATTAAAAAAAAAGAGCTTTTTTCTGCAGTTTGCAATTTTCTCATTTACTTAGATAAAGAACGATAGATAAAAACTCCTTCACATTTCTTTTTCACAGTTTTCGTCTCATTTTCAGTGATGACTGGACTACAAAGTAAATACGAAAAGATGCAAATACAAAGCAGTTATATATGTTATTTTGTAAACTGCTCGTTATTCGTGCGACACGAATTTGGGTCCATGATTGCTCTATAAAAAATGTATGTAGAGTTAAAGGTAATTTATTCCACGATAAAAACGTACACCCAGACTTGTATCTTGTATCGAGAAGAAACGTTTTTTTGCTTGTTTAAACTTCACCCTAGTTTTCGAGATAACAACGGTCTTTTTTAGTTATCGTGTTTTTTTGGGGCTTCGTGTGACAAGATCGTTAACGATAAACGACAACATTTAATTCACGTTGGGTTACTGCACGATCAAGGATGAGAAAGGTTTATAATTTATAAGCTTTTGCTATCTCATCGAGGTCGAGTTTGTTGCTTTTGTAAAGTTTGTGCGGCACAAATTTGTCTTTATTGTTACAAGTTTAATGCTCAAGCTGGTTGCTAGGATTTTCTACCCGGGCACTTTTAAATCGTCTTTCGTGAAGGCGTTACAAATGCGCCTTTCAATTCTTGGATTGACGTTTAGTGGTGGAAGTCCTTTTTATCCAAATCCGAAACTTAATCGTTCGATATGAAAGAATTACAATTTACTAAAAGGAAGCGCTTCCAGTAATTTATTTCTATTTTTAGTCTAACAATACAGTTTTTTGTGTAAATTTTGAAATTTAGTGACGCTCGACTATTTTAGTCATATCGATATGAGAAATAACGTGAGCAATAAAAATTCAAAGAAGTTTTGTCTAATTTTAACGTTTTAAAAAAATAATCTCGAGTTTGATAAAATTCGACAATTATTATTATACTTAAAAAATGAAGATAATGTAGGGTGCAAGAAGATAGGAGATTATTTAAGGTTAGAGGCGAGAAATTGATAAACTGGTCATATTTTACCTCGAACTTGAATTTTTATCAATAATATTAATAGTTATTGATGAAAAAACTATAATGACTAAGAAAAGTCAATTCATCCGGACCCGTTAATTTATTGCCGATAGGTGCCTATCTCGCTCTAAAACATCATCAACTTCGTAAGTGCACACTAGCCACCAATCCGAGCTAGCACAAATACCAAGCCCACAAGCCCATATTTGACCGCTGCTAGACTTTTCGGCGCCTTAGACAAAATATTTTTTGCTTAAACGTCAAAGAGATGCACAATTATAGAATCGACAATCGATTAAGGTAACAAATTAATTGATTCGACGATTAAAATCTAATGTGATGGGTCGATTCGGAACCGATAGAACCAATTAATCTTCTGAAGGTGACTAGACTACCACAATTCACAGTTGAAGGAGAAACGCCAGGTCTTTCACCAATATCTTTTTAACTTTCACTGTCTCAATAAGGAAGATGTTAGATTCCAAGTGTTTCAGAGTTATTTTTTGGCTGCTCTAGAAAGATGAGGGGGGGGCTTAATCGCTTTCCAAATGCACGGATTTAGATGTGGAAAATGAACACCCACTCAATCCTGTACTAAATGATCCAGGCCCGAGCTGAGATATTATAGTTGGTGTTAGACGAGTACTCTAACGTACCTGGCTTTTAAAAAATATAAATACGGGAATTTATTGGGGGGAGGGGGAATTAACCTCCGGTATTTTGGCATGCAGAAAATAAACGGAGAAAGTTGAGTGACTATTACAGTTGTGATGAAAAACCTTTCAATAGATGCGTTTTCTGTATACAGAGTAAAAACTAATAAAGGTTAAATAATGAGAACGTTGAGATGAAACAAGATGAAAACATCAAGTGATAAATCTTCAGCTACCTTATTTTGCTATCACACTTCCCTAGTGTAAGAAGTTTTCGGCCTAATGGGCCGTGGTCGAGAGGTTCGTTGTTAGTGGTGAGACATCTTCATAGTTCGTGTGTTGTTTAGTTTCCTATTACTTGTTTCTGATTAGTCGTTGTTTGTGTGCTATCTGGTAGTAGGGTTTGTTGTAGAGAGTTTGCCTGGGTTTAGTGTTTTGTTAAGACTGAGAACCAGTTTTTTTTATTCGTAGTGCTTTTTCATTTTTGTTCAAGTTATGCAGATGTTTTAGGATTTCAATAGCTTCTCTTTGTAGTCAAAGGTAGTAATGGGTCGCGGTCGAGAGTATACTTCGGGTTTGTCGTATATGGTGATGAGGGCTGTTTGGATTTGTAAGGCGTGTTCTGCCACTGCTGATTTTTCCGTCTGGAGTAAGTAGCATCCTCTTGTTGATGCTTCGTTTTATGGTTTTAATGCCCCCAGGGGCAAGATATCTTGTAGATCTCCGCGTTGGCCAAAGAATGGTATCTAGGGTCTTTTGCCGAGCGTAAAATTTACTGAATTTTTCTAGTCAGCTTGAAGATGGTTTTGATGTTGTGTTTGTCCATTAATTTGCTCATGCGGTCGGTGACGCTTTTGATGTAGGGCATAAACACCTTGCCTGTCATCGCCGATTTATTTTGAGGGTTTGCACCTGAAGCTTTATCTCTTGTGCCGAGTAGTTGTTGGCCTGCAAGTCCGTGTTTAGATATTTTAGTTCTTCTTGGAGATATTGGGGTTGGCAGCTTCTTGTGGCTCGGTCTCTGAGTATTTCTATAATCCCTCTTTTCTGCCCTGGGCTGATTGGACTCCTTGTGCAAGTAACGATTCGTGTATGCGTTGGTTTTCTGCAGACCTTATGGCCGAGTGTTCCGTCGAATGCAAGCTGCCCATCTTTCTCTGTTTTTATAGTAAATTGGATGTTGTAAGAAACGGTAGCGTAGTCACACTTTTGGTTTTAGTATTGCTGCATGTAATTCTTAGCAATGCCAAAACACAAAACTCAGACAAGCTCTGTTCAATAAACCCGACCAACAGATAACACACAAACTATTGTCACGAGTAAGAAATTACGAAATAGTGACACGCGCGGGAGTTACGCAATAATAGCACGCGCGAACTAATTTAGTAATAATCAAAGTAAGTAATAATCGAATTTGAAGAATGTGCCGATACAGCATGTACAGCAGTTTTAAGTAGGTCCATTGTAAAGTAATAAAAAGGGTAATTTAGTAAATTAAGAGTTAGTTGTGTTTTTAGTTTTGATATTGAGGGAGTTAAAGTTTTGATTGGGTGAGCTAAGTTTGGTTATCATTGTTATCTGATTGAGAGTTGTGAGTCTAGCTAAAAGAAGATGTTAAGACTAAATAAAATTATAGCGTAAGTGGTTGATGTTTTATTTTTATCCTGGTACCGCCTGGTAGAAATACCAGGTCGTCACGGTCGTGACATATGGTGGAGGCGCCGTTTCAACGTTGGGTCCTGGAGTCCTGGAGTCCTGGAACACAAAAATATTGAATTTGGATTTTTGTAGAATAATGTGTAACAATTAAGGAAATTTTTTTAGCGGAGTTGGCCAAGGAGAAGGGTGTACATGTGTACATATTTATAAACTTAGTGTAATGTTTTTTTAAGTATAATGTAGTAGCCGTATGTAAAAGCCGTATGTGTCCCGGCTAAGAATAGGCACATAGTGCGGTCCTACTTATCGTAAGAGGCGATTAAACGGACAAAAGGGTATAGTATTAGGTTATATAGGTCTTAGGTTAATGAAAAGTAACAAGAGTACAAGAGAAATAAATGCAAGCGAGAGACAACAGCAGGACCAACAACAGGCGAAAGGACGGAGGAAATGCAGAGCGAATCGTACATAGGGGTACCACGTATGTGATGGAAGTAGACAAGGAAGGCCTTGCATCCCTGACCGGCGGAGGAACCCTTGCAGTTACCTTATCCAAGGCATAGGCTAGCCGTTCATCTGGTCGATACGCCGAGGTGGCACCTATTTGGGTATCCAGATGGAGGGTAGGGGTAAGGGCTACAAGGAAACATAAGAGAGAGTAAAGAGTAAGATCATAATAAACATAGGAGTAAGTATAATGGATTAATAGTTTAAAAAAAGTAAGAGTCGCGATCACGAGTATTTTATTGAAGAAAGATAATAGGAAAAGCAGCGTGAATAAAATGAGCTCAAAATTACAACACGACTCACTGCTTTGCCTAGTATCTACGTAAATTAACTGGAGATAGAGAGAGAAAACCATAAGGGAAAGGGAAAAGAGGGCCAGTCAGAAGTGTAAAAAATTTTGGGTGTAAGGTCTAGAAAATAATTAAAGTTGTAATGATAGAATGTTCTAAGGGAAATACATGGTGAAAGAATAAGAGAAATTAGAGAGAGAATACGAGAAATTAGGGAGGAAATAAGGAAAATTCTGGGGAAGCATATTGTAACGGCGTACGACAAAGATAATTAACTAGGGTTGAAGAATTAGCAAAAAAAGTTTTTATTATATGTGTTGTTGGTTGTGAAATTAATTAGGAAATAATAATAGAATTAGGGAAGAAGAAGTAAGTAGTTTAATATAGAAATTTGAATTGTAAAATGTAGGTTCAGGAAGGAACAAGGCGATAGTTATTAATTTAAATTAAGTAAAGCAAATATCTTGAAATTAGTTATAATCGAGGGTAGTTTTAAGTATAAAATGTTGACGTATGCTTACCGAAGTTATATTAGACAGGCACGAAAAGTCCCCCATCCAAATCGAAACCATCAGGAGAGAAGCACTGCACGGGAGAGTACCTTGGTCCATGTAGTGTAGGATGCCAAAAGTTATCATAACATGCACTTCGAGCACCACAGCAGGGACTAAAACAAAAAATGGCTAAATGGAAGTAAAAGACAATGAAAGAGAACAATAATTACCATGGGTGATGATGAAACAGACGCCAGGAGACATGACCAAAATGTCATCAAGCATCAAGGTCAACGTCCATGCGTGGAGATTCACCCTTAACAACATCAAAAAAAATTGGAAATTGTTTGAGCCGCATTATTGAAAAATTGATTAAAATTGGTTCAACCAATTAGAAACAAATAATAGGGAACTAAACAACACGCCAACTAAATACGTCGGGCCAGTACACATCATTCGCTCCTATGAACCTTCGGCACGGTCACTTCGACTTTTACCACACAGGAGCACAGGACATGGACAGAACACCTCTGAAGACGTTTGCCACAACAACGAACGAAACATTAGGAATATCTCAAAGAACCTCCCAACCACGGCTCATTAGCCCAGAAACCACTCAGCTTAAATCATCAATTCAAAACGCTATGACAACTACAATGTAGAATGTACAATGTATAAGATCAAAAGACGAAAATATTTTTTATCTTTGAACAAACATGAAAGGGTTAAATTAAACTTGCACAACTAGATTTGATTATATTATAATAATTTTCCAAAGTTAACGTCTGTGGTTAAGCTACTTCTAAGTATGTATGATATTTACGATATATTTTGACGCAATTATTATATTATATTCAAATTATCAAACAATTAGGTAGGTACGTATTAAAAAATTTATTTTTAATTGTACCATTATGTTACACAGTTTTTTACTAAATTGTACAATTTATTTCATTTGGTGGTAATTGTGTGTATTTATTTCAACGTCGAACCTACCCCTTCACCGACTGAGCGAAGCTAAAGAGAGATTTGATAAGCTACCGATTTTTGGGTTTACAATATAAGTAATATGAAGCACTGTCTACTACAAATAGGTAATGCAGAGATTTAAAATTTTAGTTATAGGAACTTTTTATGCAATAAAAGAAGAGAAGTCGCCTCCAAACATTTCAGAACGTACTTAATTAACCATCGCCATATAATATAAATAAGGATGTTAGTCACCTTTTATTTCGTAATATAAATATCTTTTTTGTCCTAAAAATTAATTAAACAACGATACTTACTGTAAAATCGAATATCTTATCAATATTTCGATAGCTTCCGCTTAAAACACATCTTGTGGAGCTTCGCTAATAATTTTTTCATTTATTTATAAAAATAATAAATGTATAACAGTGTAACAACTTCCTTCCTTATCCAATCATACAGTTAGATATTATTTCATCGAGAAGGCATAAATTAAAACTTATTATATATTTATACACAAGAACAGATATTACTTAAAATTCGTTGGTCTATTACAACAGATCCTTCAGTAAAGAAATAAATTAATGAGCTGTTGGTTTTGATTTGCTTTTGGTTTTGTTTGGAACTTCTGATAGTATTTGTGTAAATTATATTCAAAAGCTTTCGTGGCACGTGCCAATAAACAAATAAGTAAAGTTAATAATACGAATAGTAGGTATATATCTACGTATATTAGCTGAGATTTAAACCATGGCCATTTACTGTGCAAAATTCGGAAGTTTGCTTCTCTACTTATATGCACAATATTTTTTCAGCTTGAAAAACTGAATTAAATGGATATTACAGCTTTGCAATACCTAATTACCGCAGCAATTTTTATACAGGGTGTCAATTTGAAAACTTTCCACCTCCAATATCTTCGCCTTGGTATAAAATATTGAAATTTCGGGAGATTTTTTTACTGAGGGGGACACTTTAATCGAATGTTTGCGTTTTTCCTAGATTAACTCCTAAAGTCCTAAAAGACTTAACCCCTTAAGTCTTAAATGAGAAGGGGGAAGAAGTGGGGGAAGAAGTTTTTAAATTGACATCCTGTATATCTTATAGTCTTTTTGGAAAGTCTTCTAAATAGACTTTCAATTCCTGCCATATTTTATTATCCTTAATTAAGTCGTTTTTCGGATTATAGAAGAACCGGTTCATTGTCCCATTCGTATTCTATGTTTATTGTATTCCTTGGATAGCTTTATGATCTTTATCCGCAAAAGATTCACAGTATTAGTTATAGGTAAAAGTATCAAATATCATAATAACATTAATAACTGTAATTTTACGTTACATTGAAATTACGAATACTGTTATTTAATACTAGTACATAAATACGTGCACATGTAGAAGCGTGAGAGCAACCACCAACACTTGCTACTTATCAAAATTGCTAAAAATACAATAATGCAATCATTAAAACGAACACGAGGCTAATAAACGACTGAAGTAACCATAACAAGACTTAGTACGCGTTCTACAAACTTTTAAACGTTTTAAAAATGTATTAGAAATAGTACTAAACAATATCAGAAACTCTCCCTGATTTTACAAGCCGCGCATAAATACTATGGGTCAAGATTTTCCGAAATGTGACTAAAATAACCCTCTTATTTTGGGCCATCTTATGTCCATTTCGTTTAGAAACTTATTTTGTCGACAAAATTTTGTTAAAGTGGCTGAAACCGAATTTAAACAAAATCAGTAGTTTTTGTCACCGTTATATACCCAAACACTGACACACAGTTAGACTTTTTCTTCTAAGGGTTTTATATTTTTTACTGTTTTGGATTTAGACGACTCAAAACGTCGAGAAATTAAATTAGAAAAAAAGGCTGTTTTCGATTTTGTTTTGTGAAACCACACAACTGAGTTTCAATTGAATAGCGGTAGGTGATTAATTACGTTTCAAAGCACATATCTTTAAAGGACTTCAGTTTATAGGTATATGGAAAATGAATAGAAATTATATAAATATAATATTTATGTAGTTTTGATATCCATCTACAAATGTTTCCAAGGGCGTAGTTGTTGCAGTTGCATATGAAATAAATAAGATGGGTATAGAAAACAAGATGGGCAATTAATAAACCATTCATGGAATTAAATCCGATTATACCAAGCGCCTTACGATTTAAACGAAGCCGTAGGTAGGACTATTATTTAGCATACAATAATATAATGGTAATGCCTTTTTAAAGACGATTATTAAAATCTAAACTTTTTTGACGAGATACGTATTCAAAATTCTTTATTGAAACTTGAACTCCAGAAATGTCAATGGTGTAACGTGTTATGTACCTAATGCATCCATTAAATATTGATGAATGTTTCAGGAATGGCTAAATGTAGAAAGCTTAAATAATATACAAGGTGACTCGATAATATTGCAGAAAAAAATTTCGTAACTCTACTCGGCCTACAAAATAGCGAAAATAATTACTTTTCATTGTCTACTAGTTTTGGGTAAAACTATCCACTCCACCTCGAGTTCGCTTTCTATTATAAAATTAAAAATTCCAATTGCTGTTGACTGTAGAAGAATAAATATTAAGTAATGACATCACAGCAGTTGAATATGATTGTCTTTCTCTCGGATCTACACAAACATTTATCACCTGCGCATCTACAGATACAAAATATAGAGGAACTTTAATTTAAAAATGTACACATGCACAGTGCTTATTATCTTTGCCATCAAAATGGCCATTAGAAATTTCTCAGAACTCAAAACAGTTTCCATAACATGGAGTACGACGCGTAAAACAACCTTCCGTATTCAACTTCGTCTTTCTTGCTGTGGGAGTTGCTTGAAAAAGTTCTTAGTCCGTTATGAGTTATTTTGTTCTAAGAAGGCTACAGGTCTGCTTGAATGGGTATTTTGTAGCCCAGTTAAACATCACTACATCAGAAGCCAAGATTAACTGTCTCAGAGTCGCAAAAACTAGGCATCTGCTTAAAACGTTTTTTGAAGATCCATTGTCTTCCCCGCAGCCCCTACACTCTACATGTAGGGTTCTCTTGGACATTTACATTAAGTTAAGTTGAACAGGTATGTCGTTGTATTCGTCTTATTAGGTGGGTACACACGAGCACTCAGACGCGCAGAATTATCCTGTGACGTTCCAAATCTGCACTTCGGAATGTGTCTAAAAGTGGGATTAAAACATGCAGACAGACAGACGTTTCAGAGTGCTTACGCTATAGTGTAGTGTATCCTTATTCTGTGTACAGAGTAACCGTTTTGCTGACTTTGTTTTTCCAGTAGTAGACCTGATTTGAGACCACCCCAGCATTATTTATTTATTTTTATTAACAACTTTGAATAGAAAAGAAAGGAAAATACGATAATCTTCCAAAAGACAAGACAGTTGTTTTAAAACGCTACTTAAAATCAATGAAATAAAATACAAAAAGCCAACAACTCCTCTTTCAGAATCGTTGATTAAAGAAGCCAACTGTAACAATTAAAAACACATCAACTTATATTTATTTGAGATACTTAAAAACAAATAGAATGTGAAAAAGACAAACAAACTTGAATTTTAAATGTGGTTTACTTCCAAAATTAAACAAATCTAATCCAAACACATGCATTGTTTTGTTATTGTTAAATCAGAGGACTGTGACCAACTGGTAATGCATTGTTAGATTTAAAGGAATGGTATTACAGTACTCAAAAGAAATAAACTACATTATACCGGCGTTTACTTCCTGGTTTAATTAAAGTCGATGGTTGATGAAAAATGACGGAAACGCATTAAAAGATCAAAAATAATAAAGCGGTGCAATCAAATTTTTATGTGATTTAATTGTACCACTTATAGGTGGACGTTAATTACGCAACAGTGCGAATACAAAAGATTTTGAATTTTTTCTTTAAGGTGTCGTTATTTTAAAAACAATTTATAACTAAAATGCACTTCATGTGTGTGTAGAGATTGACATATTTAGATTGTTCTTTGTGATGATAGATTCATTGAACTTTAATCGGAAGTCAAGATTAATTGGAATTTGTTTTTACTTAAATAAGTTGTGTATTACTGTTGTGTATTAGTGATGCAATTAAATTTTTATATGTAAAGGCGCCGCATTAAAATTTCAATTTATAGAAAATCAATTTTCCAGAGTTAATGCAGTAATCCAATAATGCTTATACATTTATTAACAGTTTTTTTATTCCCTTAACTTTTATACAATGAAAACCTCTATTGCTAGTTTAGGAAGCTTTATTAATCAGAGATCAATTACTATCAAATTATAAAACTTAAAAATTATTTTGTAAGGTCAATAAATAATTCAAAACTACGTATTATTTTGTCAACCCTTAGCCTTATTTGGACGATACTTCTACAATAACTTTCTTTGGTTTTAAAAAGTGAATATATAACATCATCGAACAAAAGCTTAATATTAAACTCCAAATAACCACATAAAAAATAAAATTATACCACCAATTATTCTCGAGCTCGGCGGCATCTCGATACCACCAAATATAGATCATAACAACATTTTCGACAAAAACTAACGAGAAAAATCCGTAGTACATAAACCTAGCCTTTTTAAATATAATTTTAAACTCGATCAAACAAAATAAATAAACGTAACCGATAAAAATAAAAAATATTGCTTTGGCTCTTCTAACTTCGTCGTGTCTAACATCGTAAAATAACAAGGCCACGACCAAAATGAAATGACACGATAACAACCATGTTACTTCTTTAGGATAAAAGTATCCGAACGACGAAATAGTCAACATTCGAGCTATCAAAAAGCAGAACCACCATAAGAATGATACACTTTTTCCAATCATGTCGTCGTCTAAAAGTCCTTTAATTTCAAACAGACGTTTCGGATTAAAAGAGTCAGTTTGTGTATCTTCGTTGCCGTGCAAAATAATCCTTTTAGGTCCATCGACTATAGAAGTTTCGCGATCAGCTTCTGGCAAACTATCTCGAGAATATGAAAAAACAGATGACGTAGGTCGCTCATAAAAATCGCTACTTCTTCTCTTCTGTGCTTCATTATCGTCTTTATGTTTCCTGAGTTCCACACTTTCATTTACGCTACTTCGAACTGTGCTCGACCGACAACGATAGACAACACTGCATCTTTTATTGGGTACGACGGCGTCTACTTGGTCGACAACTTGTGGACCATACACTATTTTGTAAGGTTTAAACCATGGGTAGGGTTTACCGCTGATTTTTTGAGATTTGAATCTTTGATATAAACAAGTTGTCTTGGCCATTTGAGCTAGGGACATCGCAACACTAAACACTAGAGCATCAACTGAAATTGAAAAGAGAAATATTTTAAATAATAACTTAATAAGAAGTGTTGGTGGCAAGTGGCAAGGTAACCACGATCTGCTAACAGTAGACATCGAAAAACGTACTTTGTTGCCCTTTTCTCATAGAGATTGGGACTATCAAACTTTAAGAAACTACGAATTTCGAATTCTACTAGTATAATGAAAGTTCTGCTTGACAAAATAATCTCTACGTACGGTGAGAAAGATCACTTTCTTCATTCGTATGAATAAAAATTTTGCCAAAACATCATTTCACATTACTAAAATTAAACACAAGTTTTAAAAGTAGATAAATTTAATTTACCAGTTTGTTTATCCATAACTGAGACATATCGCATCAAAAGGTGCAACTGAAACAAAATTTGCGGAGCTGCTTGCAAATATCCTTGCAAAAAGTAATATAATTCTATTGTTTTTGGTGCCGTTATAATGTTAGAAATTTTAATCTTTTCATCTTCGTCGACACTTCTAAAATCTTCAATTGACCAAAAGATTTTTCCTGCATGCCTAAACATTAAATAGATAAAAATCAACTATACCAAATTATACTTTACTAGTTGGTCTTACCTCCACATACTCCAAATTGGAAAAAATAAATGTTGAACAGTCTTTAACAACGCCCATTTTACATTTTTCATCGTACACCCTTCATAATCAGGCCACAACTCCCAAGATGAAATTGTTGCAACGTAAGAACCAATGATTGGTAGATACATGAAAAAGATAGTTATTCCACCCCAAGCAGAATGTCCATCTCGATAATGTCTATATGTTATCGTAAAATCGCACGCAAAATTTAGTATATACAAAATGCAACCACCTAGGGAAGGTACCAAATAGTTTACTACTACATTTTGATCTGAATCCAATTCGTATCCCAATATCGTAGGAGCAATCACAATTTCTGATTCTTTTTCATCTTTTTGAGCTGCAACTGCCATTTCTTATTTTACACAACACTTTATTATCATTTTCCCAGAAAATACACAGATACACTCATCCCATAAAACAATGTAGGTAGGTACACACAGTACGCCTAGGAAACTTTTGATAAATGCATATCTAATCTTATCAGTTTACTAACATAAACTTTTCATTTCCTTTTTGAACGTTCAGATTTGCATTTCGTTTCTCGTGGACTACCTAATATAAAAATATTTGTTGTTTAAAAACAAATTACAGATCAACTTGGAATTTTGTCATACATAGACTAATTATCTTAAGAAATTAAAAAAGAAGTAATTTCAATGTAGCTACACTTATTTTATTTAGGTCAATTTTACTGGCATTGAGCTTAAAGATAAGCACAACCCATGGTTGCAGTTGTTAAAGAGCATCTACATGTTACTATAGTAAAGGTACTATTATAAAAAATATATAAATACAAGTACAAACGTCTTAAAACTATATTTATACCATATCAATTGTGGTTGCTTTAAAACTAAAAAGTTACTTCTAGCTAGCAGGTTGCAGATCTTTTAAATAAATTGAATGTTTTTCTAACATCTCAACAACGGGATCTAGTTTTGTAAACTCTTTATCATATTCACGTCCAACTGCCCATAGAGCTTCAATATCATACATAGAACGGGCTTCCTTTGATAAAATATGTAAAGCTATATTTCCTAAAAGAACAGATTACAATTTTAAATCAACTACAACCCTTAAAACATTACCTAAATCTAAAGCCAACCAGTCTTGACTGTGAACACCTTCAATTTTAGGAATTTGGTCAGTACTTTTTCTCTTTTGTTTATACACCCTTCTAACAAACTGAGCTAAAGCACTCATATGTCGCTGTGATTTACCACTAACGACACACAAATAATCTACATAATTAATTTCGCCAGGTACTTTTACAACAAATACATTTTCGGCATTTTCGCGCTTCAACACGTCTATCAAGTCTTCAATCTCAAACACGCCGTTTGTACCACGTTGCAAGTTCAATCCATCGAAAGGATCGTGAATTTCCAATTCTTCAGCTTCCAATCGACTAGCATACTTTTGCCTTTCTTCTACGACGTCTAATATAACTTCTGAATCTTCGTCTTTAAATACTTGATACTTTGACCCAATATCTCCTAAAATTGACTTCGACTTATCGGGCTTATTGCTATTACAAAACATGTTAACCGCCCCTTGTGAATTACCGCAAACATTTTTTGATATTAAACGAAAGTTTTTAAATATTGTTCTAGATAACATTCTCAATTTAACACACAAAAGTAAAATAAATAATATTTATATATAAAAGTGAGGTTAAATCGACTCAGAATGAGGTTAAATTTGTTTCACATGCCTGTCAATTCGTCAATTGTCAAAAGTCAAACACGTGTGATAGGAAAACAACCAAAAACAGTTTAAAAATATCTAAATGGAAATTGTTAAAGGTTTTTTCGACTACTGCATTTCTGAGGACTGCATAAAAGCTTCAGGTTATGAAAGCACACTAAAAAGACTCTATAAACGTAAGTACATTTAGTTATATTATCCAATCAATGGAGCACTTTTATTTTGTAGTTGGGTATCGAACTATTGCGGTTAATCAAGTAGTACAAGAAACGAATTCAGAACCCAAGAAGAAGAAAAAGAAAGGCGAATCGAAAGATGTCGGTGATGTCGTACCAGTACCTTTTAAAACCACACCGGTTGCAGTAGGTTTCGACTTGAACTTTTTAAATAATTCTGAACGAGACTGATTTTAGGGTTTTGAAGATTTAAAAGTGTTAAATAGGCTAACAATAGTTTTTTCTAGTCAAGATAGTATCAATAAAATTGTAAGTAGAAAATTGTACGTTGTGTGTAAATTCACTCACATTAATTCTTTCGTTTATAGGTAAAATCGCCAAACTTAAAACTGTACGACATTTTAGCTGTGATGCCTATGACTCAAACAGCTTTACAAGTATTATGTTTATTCTTGTGTTATATATAATGTAGACTTACAGCTACAAATTTCAGGTAGTATGCAGTTCGATAGAAGCAGATATATTTACTTACAACTCTGAAAGTAAACCTGCCTACAAAGTCAATAGGAAACTTTATAACCAATTAATTGAGAAGGGATATCATTTTGAAATAAACTACTCGCCAGCTATTCAAGATACTCAACATAGAAGAAATATGATTGCTTTTGCACATACTTATCATGTAGTTGGCAAATCGAAAAATGTTATTATATCTAGTGGTGCCACAAATTTGTTGCAGTTAAGAAGTCCATATGACGTTATTAATCTAGGTTTCATTTTTGGTTTAAGCGAAGAGCAGTCGAAAAATTCTGTTTTGAATTTTGGACGAAATATTTTTCTTCATTCACGTAAGTAACTTAAAATTATGACCTGGAAGTCTCCATAAATGTATTATAGTTGGCAGAAGGAATGGAAAAGCTCTTATGTTTGTCAAAAATATTGTTGAAGGAGATAATCATATGAACGAGTCGAGTAGTGAAGAGGAAGTTGAAAGTGGATTGAATAGTGAAGAGGAAGAAATGGAAACTGATCAACCAGCTCAAAAGAGATGTAAATTATGAATATTTTTTATAGATTATACTAAGATTATACTACTAGGACTAAGAACATGCTACAAATAAATAAGATTGTTATTGCAACAATACACTATTTTGAAATACATTTTATTTTAAATAATTTCTTATTGGTTTACTGTAGAATCACTTGATTTGTGTTCTAGTGTCAGATTGTTGTTACAAGTTACAGGTTGTTAGTTGTTAAGATGAGTAGTTTGGAAAATATCTGAATTGTACTTTGAGGAGTTATTCATCTGGCCAAATTAAGCAAACAGCATTTTTCATAATTTGCTTTTTAAGGATGGTACGACTCATAATATTAAGTTGAAATTAGTGTGTTTAAATCTGTTTAACAATTTCCATCCGACTGCCTATTAACATTTTTCTGCAGTTTTAAACCTTTCTAACTAATCTCTCTAACATCACTGATCAGATTGTGTTAAAATTCTCCAATAGTCAATAATAGTCTAGTCAATAATATTTATGTACTATGGAGAAGCATTCCTTCCTTCAGTAAAAATTTTTTTTTCCAAGTTTGGCGAGAGGGAAGAAGTATAAGTTTGCCGTGATATCATCGTTACACCCTGTGTAGGCTGTAGGTGTAGATACCAGTACTATGTACTACAACGATACTCTTTTGTGTATAATTGTAATGTGTTTGAATATACCTAATTATTAAACCACTAATGAGTTAGAGAAACGATTATCATGTGGCTGTGCAAGTAAATGATATAATGCATGTAACATTAAATTCTTGATCTTATTGAGAGTTTCTATTCTTACAAGTTATTTTTTTCAGTTACAAAGCTATCGTTTGTGTTAAAGAATAACCTCTTGTAGCGATGTTATTTTTAAAAGGAATGGCCAATGCCTCATAATTGAAATTTCATTGCTTCTTAATATAGCTGATTAGTAACAACATTTCAGTTAGTAATTTTAAACCATTCTGTATAGTTTAAATTCATTAATTCACTTTAAATATAGCCCCACTTTAATGGTTTTTAAATAAGAGTCTCCTTAATTAACTGTAATTTTTTCTGCCCATTTACTATTCTTGGCGATTATTTGTTAATTCTTTTGTATTTTTCTTAACTTGGATTAATTGCAAATTTATTTTCGTAAAATTTTGGATTGGACGTGCTTTTTTATAATAATTTAACAAATTTAAAAAAAATCGATTTGTTTTGATCCGAAAACGTTTTTTAATTTTCCCGCTGAAGGTGGCGACACCGTTGAGCAAAGCGTAGTAGTTATAATGGAGTCCTAAATTAATGTATGCACACTATGCACTCGTTTTAACTAACTAAATATCCTAATAGAGTAAGTTTTAGATAATTATTTTAAACAAAAATAAGTCAAGTTGTTCGCGATGTTTAAAAGTGTGATATTAGTTCAAGTGAATATTTAGTGAATATTGTGTTTTGTTTTATTGCTTGAAGGAAGTGGCGCCTCGCACACCAGACTTACGGTGTCCATGGTGAGTTTCTTACATGTCTGTTTTTACTAATAATTGACGTGTACGCGTTATTTGTAATAATCGACCGTCGAATTAGTGTTTTGTTTTTTCAAAATCGATGAAAATGATAAATGATATCGTTGTTTTGAGTTCGGATTAAACGATTCTAATTCGCCATTGGTCGTTGAAAAATCAACATTTCTAATGCATCTACACAAGATATCACCTGATTGGTCGTATTTCGTCAACTAAATACAGAACTGTATTATTCTATCCAATTAAATAGTCTCTTTTCTCTCATTACGGATGATGTCGGGAATGTGTATGATCTGCAACCGTGTATTTTTTCATGAAAAATTAAAATGAACGAAAGGAAAAGTGTAACATAGTATCGGTGGCGGATCGAAGTAAAACAATAGGATAGGGGGAATCTGTGACCTTTGACGAAATCGGCAATATCGTTAATTTGGAAAGCAAGCACCCAAGCCGTGGATATCTCAAATGGCGGTCGCGGTAAGGTTCATTGTTCTCTTGCCGGGTGCTGATTGATAACTTGACGTATAATCGCACTTATCAACTTTTTGCACTTTTTGTTACAATTATACCATTGTTTTATGTGTGTGAACGTTATATTTATCATTTTCGTTATTTAAAAAAATTATTAAAAGAAACGTTTCAAGTTGCCAGCCCACCCCTCGTGACTAATCAATCCCTTAATTACCAACGGGATCGCCGGGAAGACGAATTCGTACAATCATCTTCGATTGTTTTAAATTACGATATAATATACGATGTATAACCTTTATTTACACGTTGTCATGGAAGCGATTTTTGCTTGTTTCGATTTACTTCATTTACCTTGACCGTGTTTAATTAATTTAAATTAATACCAATTTTTTTTATATAATAATTCTTTTAAAAATGAAAGAAAAAATGTCTTGGGAAAATTTTTTCCCATTTCAATTGCGTAACCTTGATTTACTACATATATATTTATATTATTGTTAAATTACTATATATAAGGTCTTTCTATCTGTTTTAAGTTTTAACTGGTTAATGAAAAGTACGCGAATAGTAAATAAATCCCCTACATATATTACGCCTTTCTATTCGAGGGTTGTGGGGTTGTGGCGGTTGTGCTCATGTGCTCATTGAATGAACGAAAATTAAGAAGGACCTAGAGATTTCGAAATTAAATACAGAAAATTCTTCAGATAAATATTTCTATCCTAATTATAATTGTAAAAAGAGACTGAATATAACTTCATTGAATCGTAAAATATGCGGGGTAGATTTGATAATGTAACAATAATTAGTAACAACACTGTCGATTTGTCTTATCAATAATCAATAATCAATAATAATCAATAATCAATATATAATCAATAATCATATCAATAATCGAAAATATACTTGTGAATCACAAAATTGTTTACTTCGAAGTACACTTTAATAATTCGCCGTATTTGTTACTTAATTATTTTTTATTAAAGAAATAATTGCAGAAATATAAAATGGCTGCTCAATATTAATACATTTATTTGAAGTTGCGCACTTTTTTTCATGGCTCACTCAATAACTTTGCAATTTTTTTAGTTAACAGTTTGATGTTTCGGCAAATTTGATGGCGAATTTGAAAAATTAAAATCTGATCGCGAAATATCAGCTTCTTCGTAAGTTACCAGAGCTGTTAAAAAAGTAACTGTTGAATATTATTTTAAGTTTTTCTTTTTTTAAATCAGTCCTATTTTGGTTTTTGTTATTGTACACATTGTACACGTACACGTTGGTTTAACATTTTTGTTATTAAATAGTACAACATTTTACATGATTATTTTATGTACAAGGTTGCACTAATATTGTACAAAAATTTATTACGAACTTAATGAGTTTATGATGATCTACATTGAAGTCAAAAAAATAAAAACAATAAAAGTTAATATTTTATGAACCATAATAATTTGACCTGGTATGTAATAATTGTACACTTATATTTTAATTTATAGAAATCTGAACATTATTTAAGGGGTTAATAATTGTGTATGGGGCTAGGGTTACGGTGTGAAATTATCGATTTATTAAAAATGTGAATCATTTTATTATGCCAAACTATTATTTTTCAAAAGCATTTGCATCTTTCACTCGGTGCATTTTTTCGATGCATTAATATCTCTACAATTTTTTGAAATAACCGACCTAACATCTTGGTTAAAAACTTCCAAATCAGTTCGCTAGATTTGCACTTTCCCAGAAAAAAATAGAGCAAGATAAATCTGATTATTTCGATTAAAGCATTTGTGGCTTAGGCAAATCCAACAAGACGAAATGAGTAATCCCTAAAATTTATGTTTACAAAATATTCCGTGGTATTGCAATTTGCGTTTTTATTAGAAAGCTGTGAATATAAATTAATAGCCAATTTTTAACTGGAACGAATTAAAAGCACAGTTGTGCATCTACGCCACTACCAACAATTTACTTATTCATTTCTTAGGGTGGAAAGTTGTAACGCTGATGGTTTTATTTTACTCATAAGCGTATAGCTTTTCCCCTTGAGAATTGTATAAAAGCAGCTCGGAATAATAATTATTGGCAATTAAATATTTTAACCTTCTTTAACCAATTCGGTGTAATTATATATTTTTTAGCATTTTTTAGATAAGAATAATTACTCACACCACAATAATACCGCCCAAGCTTGTATCTATTGTTTTTACATATTTTTGTTCATGTCTCATCGCAAATTCTAAAACTAATTAGTATGAATTTGTAATTCGTTCTTGCTTGACCCAATAACTTTCACTAATCATAATTATTAATTAAAACTGTTGAAATTTTAATTAATGTCACGAAAATGACTAGAACTCGATCTTTGATAATCAACTTGTGCACCTCTACCGATCATCAAATTCAAAATGAATTCCTCGTCTAAGTAGTAATTTTCAGTCCCCGGTGTTTCCAGCAAGAAATTGTTTTAAGTTGGTCGACGTACCGTTAAAAGAAATTTATATTAATTTGTAAACGTTCGATTAAAGTCGATTTGTAGTACTAATTTTATCTTCCTGTTAATGAAGTTATTCTGTATTTCTAGAGATGGTGTGGTAAGAGATGAACAGTAGGAAGGCGCTATGTGCCGCCTAAAGCGATGGACTCTTACGACTTGTTCGGGGAAGATGGAGCTGGAATGTTGGAAGGCTTACCCGATTTGGGTGGAGAGCACTTTGAACCTACGGTGACGGGTACACGTGATGCTGCTCCTTCTTACGCTCAGCCAACGTACACGCAAGAAAATCCTTTACAAAAATTGGCTTCTTTCGGTGGTACAGAATTTAGTCACATGGATCCTAACGCGCAAAATATGTACGCCCAAGGCTACGGTACGGAACGTCCCATGGGACCTCCAGGAGGCTCGTACCCACATCAGAGGCAAATAGTTAGGCCTCCTGGTCCTCAAACTGCCACGACCGGTCAATATCCTTATCAACCGGAAAATATGTATTCTATGCCCGATCACCAACTAAGCATGGGAGACAGTGCCGGAATGCAAAGTTGGGGTCAACATTCGGGCTATCCGATACATCGTTATGGACAAATGGGTAGTTATCGGCAACAACCTATGGCTTACGGGCATCAACAGGAACAGAAACATCAGTTTCCTCCTACGCAACATCCGATCATGCAACAACCACATCAGACTGGTTATCCAATGCAACAAAGACACACGCCTCATTATCCACAAGGAACTGCATATCCTGCATCTGCTAGTCAAGCATATAGCGGTTATATGCATCAACGCATGCCTCATCATCACCAGTACCCACAAACTCATCATCAATTAGATATGGGAGTATCGCAAACTCAGCAATACAACCACATGGCTCACGGTCAAACTCTGGGAACCCACGGAACTTCCCACGCGACTCCGCACGCGACTCCACACGCTCAACCTACTACGGGCCATATGAGCCAGTCTCATCCGACCGCCCAAGGACACGGCCCTCCTACTCAACAACCACCTACACAAAATCATTTAGCGCATCCCAGTTCGATGGGATATACACCTTCATCTCATCAATCGATGCAAGCGATTCAAAGGTCCATGGACGTAGGGACAAATGCTCAACAATATCCCACAAAACATAATACGGTGCCTGGAGTATTAGGAAGCGGTAGTCCGCAGTATAGAGCTCCATTTCCACAATTGTCGCCACAAATGACATCTCCGAGGCCACAAATGTCGCCACGACCTCCGGCACCACAAATGTCTCCTAGGCCAGTAATGTCGCCTGCTAAACCTAACATGTCGCCACATCCACAAATGCAGCAAACTACATTAAGTCCTAGACCCGCTACGAGTTTAACCCCAAAATCGACTACGGCTTCTCCTGTACCGATGCCGACGTATTCGCAACAAAGTACGTTGCAAGCTCTCGAGCAAATGGTAATGCCTCCTACCAGCACAAACACTAGCGAATATCCTACTTATCAATCGAGAAACACTCTCGGACCTCCACAAGCGTCTCAAAATCCATTATCGCCCGTAATGGGACTTCGAAATACTATGCCAGAACAGCAACAGTGGCCGCCGACACAACAGCCTAGACCTCATATGTCCAATTTAAACGGCAGTTTAAGTATGTTAGATCAAAATCAAATACCCACTAGTCAAGGTATACCCCCACAATCTCAGACTTTACCTCCCACGCCTAACATACAACATCTTTCGAATTTGCAAAATAATCAAAATTTGGAAACTAGTTTTGGTGACGAATTACGTGGTGATATTAATAAGCCTATTTCTATAGCAGAAGTGACTACTCCGCTTTCTCAAGATAGTACGTCGTCGCATAGTCTACCCCCTACGATTACTCAAAGTGATTTTAGTTCGATAAGATCTCCTATATCGACGAGTTTGCCCGATAAGCCCAGTAGTACTACTAATAATACTGAAATATCGACTCCGACCAGTATTCACGACGTGCAACTTTCTCATCCTGCGACGCCTACCCCATCATCGACTACAGATGATAATGCAGGTAGTAATCAAGAAGCCAGTATTCCGACGAACACGGATGCTTTTAAATCTATGGAAGATAGTAGTAACAGCAGCAGCGCTCCACAGCAATCTTCTCAAAGTCAAAATAACCTCGCCAATTTTACTGATTTTACTAGCGTTTCGAGTATGACTAATTATGGGAAAACGAACACCCAACCGCCTAAAGCAAATATGGACGATCTTATGCCTTTGAATGTACAAATGTACGGTCAAGATTCGAGCATGTCGTTGTTACCTCGAGAATCAGTACCTTCTTCGTCAATTGCAACTACAATCTCTCAGCCACAGCAGTTATCGGGATCGTCTATGAGCGTACAAAGTTCTATTCACAGCATGAATATTCCACAAAATTCTCAATCGAATCAAATGCAAATGAATTCAGTATTACAAACACCTCAAGTACAACCTCCGTCAATTTTAACAAATATTCCAAGTACGGCGGTCCATCAACTGCAACCACAATCTAATTTATCTCCGTCACAATCTACAATTACTTCTATACAGGCGAGTATACCAAATCAACCAAGCGTACCTAGTTCAACTTTGCAGCAAAATCAACCACCTCTAACACAACCGGCGTTGACACAGCAACATAATGTTATTCCACCTGCTCAAATTAACACGGTACAACCACAACCCCAACATAATATTCCATCAGTTTCTCAACTTACTGCTGCGATTCCTCCGCCACCTATGGCAACTTCTGTACCTCAACCTTCGACTTTACCACCTCATTCGCAAGCTGCCAGCATGACTCATCCTAATTTAACTCAACTGCCTCTGGCACCTACAATGTACGATCAAATGGGACCCGGTGGAATACCTAGACCGATGTCTCAGGGCTTGTCGATGGGAATCCCTGGAATTCCACCTATGGGAATGAGTGCACCACCACCCGGTATGGTACCTCCAATCGGTCCTGGTCACGGAATGATGCCAAATCAGGAGCTCGGTTATCAACCACCTATAAGTCATCACCAAGAACGAGCAGCTTTACAACAACAACTTCAAGAATTGTATTGTATGCCGCCTGCTCCCGAACATCAAGAAAAAATATCTCACTTACAAGAACGACTTAATATATTGGCGCAGCATGAAGCAAATGATCAGTGCAACGGAGGCTCGCAATGCGTTTTACAAAGTCCAATATTTATGTCACCTATGATAGACAGCCCTCAAGTATCTAGTACTACCGGTCGCGGTCGTGGAAAAGGTGCTAACAGGACAAAGAAACCGAGGCAAAAGAAAGGCGATAAGGATGGATCTATTGGACAAATTCCTTCTCCCGTAATAAATACCATAAGTATGGGAATTCCACCACAGCCTTTACCAGTATCTGAAGATTGCGTCACACCAGGTGCCGGTTTAAATATTCCATCTGGTGATTTAACCGATTTGGGAATGGACCCTATGGATGGTGAATTGGAAATGGAGAAACAACGAAAATCTAGAACTCCTAGGAAACCTAGAGAACCAAAGAAGCCAAAAGAACCAAAAGCACCCAAAGAGCCAAAAATTCGGAAAAAGAGAGAACCAAAAGAGCCGAAAGAACAAAGAGTTAAAAGGAAATATGTCAGGAAAAATAAGAAACCAGAAGGCGAAGAATCAATTACGGACGAGTCAATTAATAAATCTGCAGAAAGTGGTGACGATCACGGAGGAGATGTTTCGCAAACGTCGCAATCGTTAATGGACGACTACACTAGTTTAACAGAACCTGGAGAAATTGTACCAGAATCGACACAAGAACCGGAATTGATACAAGCAGATTCTCAAACGCCCGCCGAAGAAATTTTAGAGCCAGGCGAAGTAGAAGTTAAAAAAGACGAGTACGCATTTGAAGAACAATCGAATTCGAACGAAGAAATAGAAAAGATGGTACGAAAACCTAAGCGCTCAAAACAAGCAACAGTCGCTCCTAAAAAAGCGGTATCGGCTAAATCGCGATCGTCAAAAAGTGCTAGCAGTACCAGCAAAAGTCGTAAACGTAAAAGCATAGTGACCGAATCGGACGGCGAAGGTGAGGATTTAATAACTACGCCTCCACCATCTCCACCCGAAGATCCCGACAACGCAACTCAAAAGAGGAGATCTGCTAGAAATACTCAAAGAAAGAAGTACATCGACGATGTAATGTTAAGATTTTCCGACGACGATTCACCTGTTGTTCCACCTTCAAAATCGAAAAAATCGACCGTACCTGCAGCACCCGTAATGGTGAGCTCGGTTCCAAGTGTGATTGATACTTTAGACGAACCCACTTTGAGTAGTGACAACGGAAATAAACCGAATTACGTTTACGTAAATACGACAGACGAAGATGCGATGGTTGTGCAGTACGTTCTTAATTCTCGAATGACCAAACGCGACAAACTTATAGAAATTAAAAGTGAAGAAGAAACTAAAGAAGAACCCACAGAACCAAAACCAGAAGAATCTAGTCAGGACACCGAAAATAAACCAGAAGTTAAAAGTGACGAAACGGCTGAAGAACCCGAAAAAACTGCCGAACCTGAAAAAGAAAGTGTGGTTGTCGAAGAAAAGCAGGAGGAAAAGAAATTCGAGACTGTAACTGTCGATGTCGAAGAATACTATATAAAGTACAGAAATTTCTCCTACTTGCATTGCGATTGGAAGACCGAAGAAGAATTATATAAAGGAGATAAAAGAATTGGAAACAAAATTAAACGTTTTAAACAGAAACAACAACAAATGAGTATTTTTGAATATTTAGACGATGAACCATTTAATCCAGATTATTTAGAAGTAGATCGGGTTTTAGATGTCTCCGAGCATACCGATCCAGCGACTCAAACAGTTGTCAAACATTATTTAGTAAAATGGAGATCGTTACAGTACGAAGATAGTACTTGGGAACTGGAAGAGGACGTCGATCCTATTAAAATTCAACAGTTTCTTAAATTTAAAGCTGTGCCGTCTAAAGATAAATGGAAACCTAAACGTAAGCAACATCCAGATTTTTGGACAAAGATGGAAAAATCTCCTAATTATAAAGGAAACAATGTTTTGCGCGAGTATCAACTCGAAGGCTTAAATTGGTTGTTGTTTTCGTGGCATAATAGTCGCAATTGTATTTTAGCGGACGAAATGGGACTGGGTAAAACAATTCAGAGTTTAACATTTTTAAATGCCGTTCACGAATTTGGAATTAGAGGACCGTTTTTAATTATAGCTCCTCTATCTACTATTCCAAATTGGCAAAGAGAAATTGAGGCGTGGACCGATTTAAATGTGGTCGTTTATCACGGCTCATCTGCCAGCAGAAATATGTTACAAGAATATGAATACTATTACAAAACCGAAAAAGGGCAACCGATTAAGGAAATAACCAAATTTAATATCTTGATTACGACGTTCGAAATTATAGTGACCGATTTTGTTGACTTGAAGGGATTTAATTGGCGCATTTGTATCATAGACGAAGCTCACAGGCTAAAAAATAGAAATTGTAAATTGTTGGAAGGTTTACGTCAATTAACTTTAGAACATAGAGTGCTGTTATCTGGTACTCCGCTTCAGAACAACGTTAATGAACTATTTTCTCTATTAAACTTTTTGGAACCGACGCAATTTCCAAGTTCCGACTCTTTTCTACAAGAATTTGGTGCTTTGAAAACCGAACAAGAAGTACAGAAATTACAAGTTATACTTAAACCTATGATGTTGAGACGTCTTAAAGAAGACGTAGAAAAATCGTTGGCGCCTAAGGAAGAGACCGTAGTCGAAGTAGAATTAACAAATATACAAAAGAAGTATTACAGGGGTATTTTAGAACGAAATTTTTCGTTTTTACAAAAAGGAACGACACAAGCCAACGTGCCAAATTTAATGAATACTATGATGGAGTTACGAAAATGTTGCATTCATCCTTATCTTTTAAATGGTGCCGAAGATCAAATACAATACGATTTCAAAACACAACACGGCGAAGATGCGGACGCCTATTATAAGTCTCTAATTAATTCTAGCGGTAAAATGGTTTTAATTGATAAATTATTACCAAAGTTGAAAGCTAACGGACATAGAGTTTTAATATTTAGTCAAATGGTGCGCTGTTTGGATATCTTGGAAGATTATTTGATGTATCGAAAGTATCCGTTCGAACGTATAGATGGTAGAATACGTGGTAATTTAAGACAAGCCGCTATCGACAGATTTTCTAAACCTGATTCGGATAGATTCGTGTTTTTGTTGTGTACGAAAGCTGGTGGGTTGGGTATCAATTTAACTGCTGCCGATACAGTAATAATTTACGACAGCGATTGGAATCCTCAGAACGATTTACAAGCTCAAGCTCGTTGTCATAGGATAGGACAACAAAAAATGGTTAAAATCTATAGGCTGTTGTGCCGTAATACTTACGAACGCGAAATGTTCGATAAAGCTTCGCTAAAACTTGGCTTAGATAAGGCCGTTCTACAAAGCATGAATACTTCGCAAGGTGGTAAAGAATCTGGCAATCGTCAACTTTCCAAGAAAGAGATCGAAGACTTGTTAAAGAAAGGAGCTTATGGCGCTCTTCTGGACGAGGAGAACGACGGCGATAAATTCTGTGAAGAGGATATTGATATGATATTAGCAAGACGTACTCAAGTTATTACTATGGAATCAGAAAAAGGCTCGACGTTTTCAAAAGCTAGTTTTGCATCCAGCGCTAATAGGTAAGTTTAATACAGATTATCTATTCTTCTCAGGCCAGCATGGGAATCTCGTTTAATATTGAAGAGAGAGAAACGGTTATAAGATAAACACAAATTGCCACTTGCTTCTTGAAAACCATATTCCATTCACATTTTCACAAGCCGTTTAGACCCCAGTAGGCCATGATATTCTTTTATTAAGTTAAATTCAAGTGTTGTCCTGTTAGTGCATTGATATTTAAGAAAGCAAATTTATATTGGCATATAAAGCACCACATTCTTTCTATTTATGGCATACCTTGTAGCCTACAATTAGTTGACCCACGGTTGTGAGAAATTTGATTTGTAATAAATTGCAAACGTCAGATTCACACTTTCAGATGACCCCAGCTTACTAGGATCGTGGATTGTAAATGGAGTGTAAGCTCTTTATTATTAATTTAGTTTCTTGCTAATTTAAACGTTTCCATTCTGGCACAGAAAAAATAGACTATATTTTTTACTCCTGAACCAATTAATATTTTATAGGTCCGATATTAACATTGACGACCCCGATTTTTGGAACAAATGGGCTAAACGAGCAGATATAGATACGACTGAAAAAGATGAAACCGAAGATTTGGTATTGTCGGAACCACGTCGTCGAACTCAAATTAAACGATACGGTCACGATGAGAGCGCCATCGACATGTCCGAACTTGAAAGTTCTTCCGATTCGGATGGAGATGGTGATGGTCTTACTTTGGGAATGCGTAGCCGTAGAAGTAAGAAATTGAAGAAGAAGCTTAGAAGTGACGATTACATACCGAGAGAAGGCGAGAGAGGAGATATTGTGTATGGTAGTTGGGCAAGAAGAGAGTGTTTTATGGTCGAAAGAGGTCTACTTACATTTGGATGGGGCCGATGGCGCGAAATACTCGATCATTCGCAACTTAGGAAAGGTTGGAAGGAGTCTGATATAGAAGATTGTGCACGTGTTATTGTGAGTTATTTATTTATTTTTTTTATTGAAAATGGTAAATAACAATTTTTATTTTGCAGTTATTATATTGTCTACGATTTTATCGAGGTGACGAAAAGATTAGAAGTTTTATTTGGGATTTAATAACACCTTGTGAAAATGGTGAAGGACTAAAGATAACTAGAAATCATCATGGCTTAAAAGATCCCGTACCACGAGGAATAAGAAATAAAAATAAGAAGAAAGGCAAGGATTCGAGACACGCAGCTCTAACCGATCCCAATCATTGGAGTAAAAGTGAAAAATACGACGGAGACATATTTTTAGAAAATAATTATAAAAAGCATTTAGGTCGGCATGCAAACAAGTAAGTCGAACATTATACTTTGTTTAAAAAACCGTAAGGGAGAAAATTAATTTCTGTTTTATTCGTGATGATTTACATGCTAATTTAGAAAGTGCTCGAGGTACTTCGTGAAATAAACAATTCTTCTCATTTATTTCTGATATATTTAAATACTAAAACGATTGTGTTTACTTAATTAGTAATTATAATAAACGACTTGTGATTTTTCAGAGTTCTTCTCCGTGTACGCATGTTGTACTACATAAAACACGAAATAATAGGAGATCTCGTACAACATATTGCCGATGGAGTCCACGCAAGGTAAAGCTTGATTGCTTTAATTTTTATATTTTTTCACTGTGTATTTTAAGTGTTTTTAATTTTTTTGTCTAATGTTAATTGAAAATTTTGCTAAGAATAATTGGATGTTTGGCTTATATGTCACTAATGCTGAGACAGGAAATTCATTCACTAGTGTATTGACTTACATTTTTATTGGGAATCAGCCTTGTTTAATTATTAACTTGTATGCATGCCAATGCTTGTGGCTATGCTAGTTGCTTTTGCGAAACTCATTTTAAAATAATTTTTATCCAAATATTATTTTTTATCGTTTACCCTAAAAAAAAAAATCAAAATTTTTAAGTAATACTCCTTCACTAAACACCGAGCTTCATCGCTTATTTTTAACCTCATTCATTTATTTTAATTATTAATAACACTAATATTTATTCGTTAATTGATTCCCAATCCTTAATAATTAAAAAAACGGACAACGGTACGGCACTTGGTATCAAATTACTCTTTAGATACTCGGAATTATTTTTTACCTTGTTTCTTACTAGCCGAACGCTACTACTTACAAGGATAAAAGAATGATGTGTGAGACAAAACTTTGGTAATCCGATCTAAATTAACGAAGCATTATTTATAAACCTTTTATGTTAAAGAAAGAGTAGACGGTTAAAAAAATTAATTTTCGAAATTTTTCTTTTACTAAATTGGTTCATTTTACAAAAAAATCAAAATTGACAATTGGCAACATGATTCACAGTGCCCTGCCGATAATTCCTCCTGTAACGGAACAATTGCCTTGTGAGTGGTGGGATACAGAATGCGACAGATCTCTGCTAGTGGGCACTTGGAAGCACGGCTATGAGAATTATACGGACATGCGTGCAGACCCCACCCTATGTTTCCTGTCCCGCTGTGGTCCGCCCTCTGCTCGAGAGCTCCAGCTGGCTTCTAACACGCAACCTCCCACGCCTGCACTGTAAGTAGTCATAGGTCCCCCCTTTAGAATTCATGTCGTCATGTCATCGCCAGTTTATTGTTATTTTACTAACGGATATTGCTGCAGGTATTTGTTTTTTTTTAAATGTTAGTTGTTGTCTAATGTAATGTTTATTAGACAGCCATAGCTTGGCTAATATTTGGTAAATGTTTTGCATGCGGTTATTTTTAAGTTTTGCGCATTTGCTTTCTTATTGTATCACGTTCAATTGCTGATGTGTTTTGTGAGAAGCCATAAAACGAGATTCTCTTTTAAACTCGCAGGTAGGTATAATGGTATTTTTTTTATACAATCTTATACAAACTGTAAGGACCAAAGTACTTAATTAATGTTTTATGACTTCGCTATAAACTCATCGATTTTATTTTGTAGAATTTCAATATAAAATATAGGTATACAGATTCACCAGGTGTCTCAAAAATGCGTCTACTAACTTATACAGTGAATTTCTTGGACCAATACAGATTGTTTGAACCGGATTCACCTATATCAAAAGACACACCCCTTAAAGTTGTGTTGAAATGTAAATAAGTTGTCATACAACTTATTGTTGTGTTGAACATGTGCTTTGTCACAGTTCAGCCTAGCCTTAACGTCGATAAGAAGCTCCGTGATCCAGATCCAGAATAAGCACCAGTCCTCCCGCCAGAATATTGTAGTTCATTCTACAAGTAGGATGACTCTGGATCTGATGGGCATGAAGAGGCTGCTTGGAGGTAGTCCAATGGGTCTGATTAAGTGGCCTAAGTGCAGGGAATTTGCTCCCCCTCTCTCTAATTCAGATTCAGAAGTTCGTTCAGAAGTTAGTTCAGAAGTCGTATCTCTACTTCATAGTATTGAAAGACTTACCATTTTTGTACTTGCAAATTTTCTCTAAACCTAAAAGTTATTATACTTTTTTATCAACTACGGCATCTCTGCCGTAAGGGCATTAGAACGTTTTCGAAAACCCGAACATTGGCTCGGATTTGGTGACATTCTAGATCTAATTGTTGCTGCAGCTCCTCGAAGGCATTTACAGCGTAGCGTACACTAAAGCTTTCAAATATCTCCAAAGAAGAAAAATCAAAGGTGTTAAACTTGGACAATCTTACAGGCCACGAGACAGGTCTACCCCTTCCTACCCATCTTTGTCCAAAAGTTTCGTGCAAATGCTCTTTAACGGCAATCGAATAATGAGGAAAATGGAATAATTCTTTGTATCTTCGAAACGTGCCATTTGCAGACCCATGTTCTTGAAGACTTTTCTGCATATTTTGGATCATACTATCCCCCCTTAAAGTTGTGACACATGTTTTTTGTCATCTTGTGATATGTTAAATGTTTTGGAGGTGTGCTAAAAAATTACTTTAAATTCGGTACAAGCGTACTATGTATAATATTAGTCAAAGGGATTTACTCGAGAAGTTTGTTGATGTATTTTGGAGGCACTCTGTATTTTTAATTTAGTTACATTAGATAAAAGGTTCAAAATATTAGGGCATGAGGCTTACAAAATTAGAAGTTAGAGTAAAAGTACTTAAATAATGAACATTGCGTAGTGGGACATAATATTTCGTACTTCAAAACAATTAATAGCCAATCTATTTGATACAGTATAAAGCTAGAACGCAGTTTTTTGTTTTACAGGACGGTCTTTAGCTACGTGTCTAAAACGACCGACGTAATTCCGGGTCTAAAATTTAGAAGAAAATATTCATAAAAACGTATGCCCAAATTACAGAAATATAAAGAATTAGGGTTTTAGTTAATTGATAATCAACTAAATAAATTCTTTAAAAAATTTTTTAACACCGGTGGCGTCCTAATTTTGTTTGTTGAAAACCTGATATTGAAAACTGCATATTAAGCTCTCGGTAATTCTAGAAACTTTTAATTGTTAACAAACGTCCTATAAATTCTACAAGTAGCTCTTAAATTTCAATACAGTGGAACTACTAATAGTATCAAGCCCATATTGAACATTATATATTCCTGTGACGTCACTACGGCTTTGCAAAAAACTGCACCCATCGTTCTATTATGAGAGCTGGAGGTGAAGCAAAATTAAAATGAGGTTGCCTGGGCGAGACCTGGGTGGATGGAAAGTGTGCGACAGCTCATATTTTCGTTGTAGCCGGTTGTAGCTCATTGCATTGGCCCCGTCCAGGCAATCTCACTCCAATTTTACTTTATCTTAAAATTTGTTGGAGAAAGAAATAATAAAAACATCACATATACTGGGCGTGGTCTTGGATAGCTGTTGCAGTATTACAGTATTCAAAATGAATTTAAAATCTGAATGGTTTATTTATGACATACATCAAGACCCTAGTATCTATCACTTTCTTCATTATTCTACCATTTCTTATTTAGGGCATACGTTTATTGAACTTTCTTCGTGAAATAATTCAATGAATCGCGTCCCGCATTTTGGGAAGTATTTAGGCACCACTCTATGTAGACTATTCATTTTGTTTTTTGAAACTACGTTAGTAATTTTAGCTTTCTCATACGTATAGGTACCACGTAGTATTTCTTATTCAAAGAAATGTACTCCTTTTTATTTACAGCCACCTAAAAATGTTAACTATTAGTTTTTTCTAATTAGTAAGCTGCTATTATTTTTATAGTTCTTCTTTATTATCAATAAATTAAAGGAAATATCTAGTTTTTTACCAATGTTCTAATTTTATATATTTTCTTTTTTTATAAGACGATTAGATAGAAAGTGAGATATAGTCTACAAAATCACCTAAAAAATATTTTTTAGAATCTTTAATTTTTAAAGATCTTAATTTTCGTAGCAGTTATAATTTATATTTCCTTCATTTTTAAATTTATTTCACAGTAACGATGACGATTTGGACGATGACGATACGAATGAAGAATTCAGTATCAAGTCGAGTCGTCATCGCGATCTCTCTGAAGTCAATTCAGAGATGGCGGAACCTTCTCCGGGTCCGTCTGGTTCGTCGGAAACTCAGCCTTCAGGAGATCCTGACGCTTTCGACGAGTTGGACGATAAACAAGCTTGGCCCAGTGCGACAGACCTGAACACGAGATTAAGAAGAGTCATTACTTCTTATCAGAGAAGTTACAGGAAAGAAGAACAGAAACATTCAAAGCATAAGGTAACAAAAAACCCATATTATTTTAATTCGTGTCATATTTTAAATTGTTTATTAAATTAATAGAATATCTCAATGTGTAATAGAATCATTCAGCACCAAGTATTTACTATTTTTCTGTTTCAATTTGACTTGAAATTTAAGGCTATGTTTGTTATTTGATATTATTTTTTATTATTGAATGGACCGTGCTTGAGAGCTGCTTTGTGCTTTTATTTTCAAATCCATTAATAAAAAATTTCGAGTACAGTGTTCAAATTAAAAATTAACAAATTCAAACTTCGTGGATTTGAAATATAAATTTCATTGTTCATGTGTTGTAAAGGCTTCACTAATTTCCGTAATTTGTATCTATAAACAAACATAAGTTTTTAATTTTTTTTATTAAATGAGAAAATATTTTTCTCATATTTGATACCTTGTTATCAATCATATTGCACACGCATGAGCGTGCTAGTTGTTCTGGTAGTATGTAGTATGCACTGTGCAGCCTGCGAGTGTAGAGAGTGCCCTGTCCTCCCCCTTGGCTGCCTTGGCGCAGGTGTCGCAACAGCTAGACGCGCGGGATGCCGCCTCCCTTGCCATGCCCGGATGGGATCTCCAACAACTAGCTCTCTACTTATTGGTTAGTAATTATATTTATTTTAGTATTCTTTTAAATGTAATATGCTTCAGTATAGTTCTTGTTACGTGTACATAATTTATTCGTGTACTTTTTCTTACTAAAATCATTCAATATCTTAACGCAATTAACTGATAAAATGCCCTCTTGTCTATTCCGAAGTTGATACTATTATTTCTAGAAGATGGAGCGACAAGGAAAACAGCTAGAACAAGCTGCTCGCGAAAAAGAACGGCACAGCATAGCAAGAAAATGGACTCGACGTGAAGAAGCCGACTTTTTCAGGGTAGTCTCGTCGTACGGCGTTAACTATTACCGAAAAAAGAAGGCTTACGATTGGATTAAATTCAAGCAATTAGCCAAGTTGGATAAGAAGAACGACGACGAAATCACGGATTACTACAAAAATTTTGTAATGATGTGTAAAAAACAAACTGGTATTAAAATCGACGAGGACAATTTTGATCCAACAATCGAACATATTGGCGAAGAGAAAGCTAGAAGAACTTTAGAAAGGCTAGAGTTGTTGTCTAGGATTAGGGAAGAAATTGTTACTCTTTCTAAACTTGAGGAGCGTTTGAAAGTGTGTATGACTTCTGCCGATATGCCTGATTGGTGGTTACCCGGAAGGCACGACAAAGACTTATTGTTAGGGGTAGCTAAGTAAGTATATACTTTTAGTTTACGAATTTGTTTAACGAGTTTTTCTTAGACACGGATTGGGTCGAACCGACTACTACATTCTCAACGATCCCGAATTATGCTTCCAAGAAATTCTCCGTAACAAAGTTGGTAGTTGCACATCCGATTCTGTAGAAAATAAAGACGCCATCAAATTGGAAAGTCGCGAAGATATTTTGAAGTTCGACAGAAACGAAATTTTGGTAAAACTCGAAAAAGGAGAAGGAACCTTGAAGATTGAAAAAGTCAATGTTAAAAAAGAAAATACGGAAGAAAAGGAGAAAAAGAAGGAAGAAAATGCCAAAATTGAAATGACGCTAGTGAAAAGTGAAACTGACGATAAAGAACAAAGTGAAAGTGAACCTAAGGAAAGTGAGGAACCTAAACAGGAAATCTCCAATAACGGCGATGCTTTGGAAAAAGAAAAATTGGAAGAAAAGGACGAGAAAGAAGAAAAAGAAGTAGAAGAAGTTGTTGAAAAAGCAGAAACCGAAAAAGATGATGCTAAAGAGGAGAAAAAAGAAGAAACCGAGGATGCTACAAAAGAGGAACCTAAGAAAGAAGAAGTTAAATCGGAAGAATCAGAAAAAGTTGGGAAGAAAGACGTACAAGATGAAACCGATTTATGTGCAAAACAAGCAGCCGAATTGAAGGCAATGTTCCCCGATTTGGAAGTTATACAGCCTCTTTCGAGATTGTCTCAAGTGGACACTTTTGTGTTACGTGATAAGCAAGGAATTGGAGCCCTCGATTTTAGTGAAACGACGGTTGCACAATTATTTAACAATGCAGTTAAATGGCCTAGAGAATATGCTATACAAGTAAGGTTGCAGCATATTGTTTATGCATTAGAAACGAGAGAGTGGCCCGCTTCGAAGAGCTTCTCCGCTTATGCAAATGGTATCGGAGGCGAATTCGATATACCCATACACGAAATACCTAATGATCCACCTAAAAGGGACTCTTCTACTCCTATGTCGATTGGCGATTCTGAAGTAATTACAATTACAACCGACAACTTGCATAGAGGTGGCTCGAGTAAAAAACGCAAACGTCACATAGCGATCGACGTTGAAACTGAAAGAGCAAAGTTGCACGCTTTACTCAACAGTAGTCACGGTGGTTTGCCTAATCCATTACCCAAACCTGGAACATCTTGGGATAATGACGATTCTGAAGATTCTAGAAGATCGACTCCCGTAACTCAGTCGCTTCAACCGCCTCCTGCTCATCAACAGCAAAGCAACAGACTCATGAATATGCCTTACGATCTTAAATATCATGCGCCAAAAACAATAGGACAGACATCCGTTATACCCGGTACAAGTAGTACTTTGACACCGATTGACCTAAGTTCTGGGTGAGTAAAATTAACCAATTTTTTCTAATTTATTGTATTTCTACTTTCCTACGATTATTAATTCTGTTATTCTTATGTCAGCATTCTGGGTTTCAGGCTCCCAAAAATGAATACGCCCGATATCCCAAAAGCAGTTGGTCATGATGCTCACAATGAGGTTCAAGACTTTTCGTTAAAGAAACAAATGTGTTCTAAACCCGGTGGAAATAAGTTGGATGATACGTTGTCGAAGCTCATGAAACGAAAAAATTGTGTAAGTAATAATTGTATTTTTAAATTAATTCGCGACGCTCAAAAATTATGTCTTATGGAGTTTTTTGTTGTTGAAATTTCATGTTTGGGATATGTAAGCGCAAAAGATGAAATCTTTGTGAAGGCCCTATGTAGGTGGTACACATCTTGAAAATTACAAAAGGAAATTGGTTTCAATGTGTTGCGAAGGTTCTTTCTCTTTCCCATAGCCTCTACAAGTAGGATCTTTTTGGATACCTGTAGTATTTCCGATTTTATTGAGAGGACGGCTCCATTAATTGGCATATCGCCGCACTCGGGATATCGCTTGTTAAAAATAAGGGTACGAACATAATGCACAGAACACAGAGAAGGGGCTAGAAGCAAAGTGGCGCGACTTCAATTACAACGTATATTCTTATGTACAACCTGGACAGAGTGAAGAGGTTAGGTTAGGTTGTCGCTGCACTGAATATAATATGAACGTTGTAATTTGAGTCGCTTTGTTTTGTTTAGAACCTTGTCTCTGCACTATGTTTCTATCCTTAGCAGTATTTTGACTTTTAATGAGCATGGTTCATTTATAAAGAGCCGCGCCTGTCTGAACTTCTGTGTGTTCCAATGTTCCAATCCTTTTGGTTTCTTTTTTCACTATGACTGAAGGTGACATCTTGTATCGCAGAAGTTGTCCAACAATACTAGCTTGTTAACCGCAATTTTTTGGGTGTGCATACTCTAAACATGAAATATTCACAATAAAAAAGCTTCGTAACTGAGAAAACGGGTTCTTTTTGTGATTTCTGGACTAAACTTGTTTTTTTAAAATCAATTTTATCATGTGAGGCTGTGATGTTCATTGCCTTCTGTTGTAACTTGACCTAAAGAGTGATGTTAAAATATTTTTCAGCCAATCGAAGAGCCTGTTGTTGGTAAAGAAAAGAAACGCCGAAAACTAGACGAAATTGTTCTTGGTTTATCAGCTGCTAAAGAACAAATGCTTTATCCCGAAATAACAAAAAAATCTACCATAACGCCTAGCGTTACAGTCACACCTACTTCTGTACCCTTAGCTTCTTCTCATCAACAAAAACCATTTACAATAACCGTAACTTCCATACCTTCTCCGGCACCTCCACCTCGTAGCTGTGCTACTCCTAAAATGAAATCCACAATATCGACTAAAGATAGTTTTTCAACGTTTTTGGCACAAGCTGAACAACAAAATTTATTGTTGAAAAAACAACAGCAACAACAAAAGAGTTACGAAGCCATGATAGCGGATATAAACAAAGTAGCAGATTTTAGTTCCAAGGTTAACACTTATTCGCACGAGGCCAAAGTTAACAAGTGGTTGGCCGAACAAAATGCCGCGTTAGCTGAGCAACCATTAAGTAGTGAGTATTTAACACCTAGACGGAGACGTCCAAGAGTTGACCCATCTCTCTTAGATTGGAAAAAATTAACGGGCAACGAGAATGTAGCAGTTATTCATCGAGTTACGAACAAGAAACTGACCGGTCCTAAAGCACCAACTTTGAAGAGGTTAGGGCAGTGGTTGATGGAAAATCCGATGTACGATATCGATCCAAAATGGGCCGAATTGGTTAAAGAACGTGGCAATTTAAGTAACGATTTGCAGAAACGCTTTAGTAACTCCATGAAAAAGAGTACTCCTGGAAGACCGCCCTTGCTCTCTAGTCCCACAGGTTCCACGTCTAGCGTCAGTTCTGCAAATCTGGCCACTTCGCTTGCGTCTACATTGCCATTCCCGACGTTAGCGGGTTCGGGGTTATCTGGTCTTAATTCTAATTTACTATCGGGATTATCGGGTTTGGGACAGTTCGATCCCAAAAATCCTTTATTAGACCCTAAAAATAATCCTCTGTTCGATCCGAAAAATCCCTTATTGATGCCTTTTGCCACCGGAATGCCCAACATAAACGCGTTAAATTCCATGGCCGGCTTAGGTAACTTAGGTAATATGAATCTATTTGCTAATCTTGCCGGGTTAGGTTTACCCGGCTTAGGAATGGATCCTTCAAGTTTATCCATAGAACCATCAAAAAGTAAAAGTTCTTCTGGCGCGACTACCAGCACAACAGATTCAAAAAGTAAAAGCCAAAAACCGAGCGAAGCTCATAGTTCGAATAAACCGCCCGTTTCCTCTTCTTCGTCCTCGGCTACTACCGCATCGACGTCTTTACCGACTTCATCTCCGTTCCCATTCTTTTTCCCTAATCCTAGCCTATTGTACACACCTTTAGGACTCGGAGGTTTAAGTCCTTTCGCTTTACAACCGGGAATGTCTGCTGCCTACGACACGTTGACCCAGCAATGTAATTTACTTAATGGAAGCTTAAATCCGGCATCGTCGCCAAATTCGTCCTCAAAATCAAAATCTGGAAATCGTTCGACTTCCGTTACTTCGACATCTACTTCTGCCACTCAGTCTAAGTCTTCTAGACCCGGTAGTCGAGATTCTCACTTACAAAACCTAATATTACCGCCGGATACGTTACTGGAAAGTATATCTAAAGTTGCGAGTACTTTTGAGTCGTCTTCGAAACAAAAAGGCGATCGCAAGGACGAAAAACAAAAAGCATTAGACAGCTTGAGGGGAATATTACCCACCGATTTTAGTAATCCAGAGAAACTGAGAGGTATTAAAGATTTGCCCACTTTTAGCGATTTTAATAAATTATTAGAAGCGACTCAAACAAATCCTAGCACTTCGAAGAAATCTCGTGACAGCGACATGAAAGAAGCCATGGAAAAGTTGAGTAAAAACAATGCAGAACTTTTGGCTCGAACGGTAGCGGAAGATGGTCCACGTTCGAGTTCCTCCGGAAATAAGCGTCAAAGAGAATCACTTTCAGATATTGGCGAAACGAGAAGTGAAACTAAAGACGAGGTAAATTTGCCTAAGAGGTTTAAGGAATCTGACATTCCACAACCTCAACCCGAAAATGACGTTGACATAGAGTCTTTATTACCTCCTTCGACGGTCGTTAAAAGTCAACCTAACGAAACCGAAGATAAAACGCATACGGATAATATGCCCGAAAGTGTAAAAGTCGTTCAAGAATCACAAAGCCCAGAGGAACCTCAAAATCAATCCACGAAAGAAGTCGTCGAAACGCCCGAAGTAACTCCTAAGAAAAGTACAAAACGCGCAAGAGGAAAACGCAGATCTGGCGAAATACCTCTCGACCCCGAAACAGTAATCGAAAGAAAAAACTTAAGATCGAGCGCGAGTAGATCTGCGGCAGTAGCGGCCGCTAGGGCCGCCGCCGCCGAACAAGCTGCGGCTAAACAATTGGAAGCGGAAAATGCGCTAAAAAATCAAGCCAGTGACAATGCATAAACTTTAGTGTATTTGGACGTTTTGACGCGCATAAAATAATTAAGTGGGTATTTGGTGAACTGTGATACATTTTTGAAGACTTCAAAAACAAAACAAAAGAAACTTTGCACGCTTATAAGGAGAATATCCAAAAAAATGTATTTAAAACGAGTATTGCTTATTGACGTTCTTTTGATGAACCGAACAATTACGCTTGAAATTTTATGTATTCCCATTTTAACAATTATTATTATTATTGACTAATTATTCATTATAATAAACGTAGGATAATAAATATTACTTGTAATCAAATTGTAATTTAGATAGTAATCGAGTAGACAATTTCGTCTCATTTTTTATTTTTAAAGTTTTACGTAATAGTTTGATAATAATTTGAAGTTGCTCTTTTCTTTTAATTGACGGTTTTATTAATAATTCTATTCGTTTTTTAAATTCTACAATGTACATAGGTATATTCATCGACAATTTTTTATAAAACATTTATAGATGACTAAATATTTTAATATTTAGCGATTAATTAAAATTGTTACCAAAATTTCAACATTTGTTATGGTTTTTGCATTTGAAATTTGTAAATATATTTTTGATGTCATTAAGAGATGGTGATGTCAAGACGAGTACGATTTTACTAGCGTAAAATTTTGTAAATAATTTTTGTTTCTTTTTATTAATCTTTTTTTAATGATTTTAATTGTGTACGTTAAATAGTGGTCTCGAGTCTGATTTAAATATTTATTTTAAGGTTTTTAATTGTGTCCCGACTTACGTATTTATTTGAATCTGCATTTATGCCAGTGGCATTGTGCCAGCGGCTACTAGATCTGTTGTAAAACAATATACAATATGTATACACGTATTATAATATTATAGTAATGGTAGCTCTCTCATTTTATTGTTATAATGTTCATATAGATAATAAACAAAATGAATACATGTTGATTGACTTACTTTTCATTTATACATCCTGACATTGAGTCGAGAGAAAATTTGTTATTGTAAATAGAATCGTTTATTTTAAAAATTGTAACAACATACATCAATTTTATACGAGTTCATTCCACAACAATGAACATAAGTTGTGAAGAATTTTAAAATTCACTACTGTAATTTTATTGTAAAACTGGGTCTGTACAGTTAGTATACAGACTACTTTCTAGAAACATCGGCACATGTAACAATCATCACAAGACAGTACTATTATTTATTATAGTGAGTGCCAGGATCAATACAAAATACTGCAAGCAGATTCAACAGAATATTCCGAATCTCCCCATATTTAAATGTTTTTTTTGATGTCTGTAGTCGCCTGATAAACGCTTAAAAATATGGAGCAAACCTTAGCTGCTTAAAAATCGCAATTGTGTTCAAACTGATGGATCTTATAGGAATAGTTTTATGCAATATTTGTTCCGAGTTAAATTTTCTACTATCAACCCCTAAAAAGAAGTTATCAAATGTTCATGGAGACTATTACTCTTAAAACAGGCGTCAAAAAGTCAAACATTTACTTCACATAATATGGAAAGCTTCAGAATATTCAACAGAATCGTCTCTTCCAGTATTTTTATTGTTCCTGGAACACTAAACAATCCTAAAATTTGAAATATCAAAACATTCAAATGGCAGCAAATTGCCAGTTTCTCGAAACACTTATTATCGTTGGAATAAATTTCTTAAAATTATATCAATTTAGAAAAGCTACAATTATATGTGGCCGTGGGTTCTTGGTTCGAAGCTGGCACCTCTAGATTTTTTCTATGTGCCTCGGTCTTGGTGGTTCGGAACCCACCTAAAGCTGTAGGTCCCGTCTATAATAACCCTAATAGTTGAACGGACGTAAAACTTAATACAAAAAAAGCTACAGCTACTCAATTAGATTATACTTTTTGTTCGTAGAAAAGTGTTATGGAAATTACGACATCTGAGCCACTACAAAATTTTTATTCAATTAAACTTGTTAAGAAAGTTGCAAACTCTGAACTGGGCTGCCAATCCATAGAATTTGGTCTAGAATGGAAATAAGTAAGTAAATTCAAAAGTAAAATTTAAAACTTACAATGGGGTTCTATTTATCGATCCCCTACAATCTCTAATTTTCTCAAGAAAGTGTTCTTTTATTTTTAAGTCGTTGTTTTCGTTAGTTTCCATCTGTTTAGGGCTTTCGACTTGTCGATTGTTGAGATGTGCACTTAATTCGATTTTAAAATCGTCTGAAAAGTATTATAACATTAAGACCAACATGTAATGTGTATGGGATATCCAATGGTTTATTTGAAGGAATTTATTCGATTGTCTAATTTTATAGATCCAGTTTATTCAGTGTGGTTGGAGGGAGGCATGTTTTAAAATTGCAATTCTACATGTTTCTAAACTGTAAAGGTCATTTTTGCGCTCTGCTCGTATACAGGGTGGATGTTACGTTATAAGTTCTAATTATGTTTAAAAATAATTTAGATTAACTTCTTTAAATTAAAATTTGATATACTGATTTGAGGGTGATGAGTTACATAATGCATAACTTACCATTAGCGATGGGGCATAATTGTTCAACGATGGTCAATAAATGTTCGGCACTCCAAAAGTTAGGAATCCTTACAAAAACTTTACCATCGCCTGGTAAAATAAATCCCAACTTGTTTAGTAAAAGTACGAAAGATTGATGTTTTATTATATTCGATTGTTGGGAAGTCCACGGAACGAGGGGAATGGACAAATTGAGCTCTAAAATATAATGGAATGAGCTCGAAATTTCAAAAAAATGTAATTAAATGTACTTGTATAATAAAAAGCAATGGGCTTCTGTAGTAAACCATTTTCGTATTGAACGAATTTACCATTTTCGTATTGAACGAATTTACCATTTTCGAGAGCAAGTTTGGTGTAAAAAGCTTCAATTAAAACTTCTTGTAACCAAACTATGTGATTTCCTTTCTGCTCTTGCATCAGATGTTCTTTTAAAACTTCGATGTCGTCGTCGACCGAATTTCTTTTATCGAGAATTGGCAATTTGATATCGGTTCTTGCGTTGGAGCATTCTGGTACCATAATACTTTCGATGCCATTAGTTTCGAGAATCTTCTTCATTTCACTTTGGTTTGTATTGATGGTAGTTTGTTCGTAATTCTTAATAACATTCGAGATTTTATCGTTGATATTTTCTATACTAATATCCATGTTGTTTATGTATTCGTTTTCCTCCGGCATCCATCTAAAAAAGAATTGATATAAAGATTTGTTTACTACAAATTAATATGTTTTTACTCATTTTCGATCGACACTAGCGAAGCAACGTCGGGTGTTCCGTAATTAATTACCGAAGTACTTGTGCTAAGCACAAAAGATGGGTTTAGTCCGAACTGATTTGTTTTAGACAAATTTACGAAACTTCGTATTACGTATTCAATTAAATCCGACCAATCCTGCAATAAGAAATAGTTGCGTGATTTGACTTTATGGGGCGTCCCCAAATTTTGTGGATAAAAAGCTGCTGTAGCTTTTGTGGGCGAAATAAGTGGGTTGGGTAAAATTTATTTACAAAACGCTTTTATAATTTGCAAAGATATTTTGAAGTTTCGGAAAGCTACGTTTAGGCTTTCCGAACCCTTCGGGTAAGGACTGGACCGGAGTGGGAAGGGTCTGGTTTTCTTACATAAAAACGTACAAGAACCAAATTTGCAGAGTGTCATCAAAATCCGTAATTTTTAAGATTTTTGTGAAAAGATTAAGTAGAGTAGTGGGACTTTTTGACAGTTTCAGCAAAATCATCCCAGTCTCGTTTTATTCCTACTTTTCTTATTTTAATTTTTTTTAGACGTGGCTTACATTCGGACTCGCGCAACAATTTTGGAGACCTGTGTGAGCAAACTTACGTCACATAATTCGTAGTCGGTTTCCCAAATATCGGAGAAAGTTTGAAGGATGTTTATTTGAAACAATGCAGGAGTATTATCCAAATCTCCCCCAACATGATGCATCATAGTAAAAATGCAGTTGTTGACAAATTTTCCGTTTATATGAAAATCTTCCAATATTAGTCCATACAGGCGCATCATTTCTGCTGTTGCGAATCTATTGAAAAAACGTTACAGCGCATTATTCTTGTTCATTGTTTAAAAGTGGTTTTAATTTTAAATTTCTACTTAAAATATACGAAATTAATTATAATTACCTAACAATAATTGATTACAGAGTTAAAATCAAAGCTTTTTCGATTGGAGAAATTAAACTTTCTAATAATCACACTGAACGTATAATCTAAAAGGTATTAAAAAGGCCTAAAAAATGTTAAAAAATATTGATTTTACTAATATTTTCCGTTTAATAAGTACTTCGATTAAGAATAATTAGCGTATAAGTACTTGGATAATAGTATTAACATTGTTATCGGCGGAAAACGAATTAAAAACAAAAATTATTTTTTTAAATCAGTCGACAAAACAGAAGCAATGGAAAAACTTGTTTGTCGAGGGTACGTACATGAAAGAGGGAAGCAAACTAATGGACCAGAAGACTTTTACAAAATTAATGATTCTGGGCTGGAACTTGGAACCAATACATTTTACTTGGGTTGGTGCCAAACGCAGGGTAACGCCCGAGCGCTTCTCCAACAAAGGCAGAGCAGTGGCAAAGTTTCGTGTAGTGAGAGGGGGGTCTCTGACTATCACTAGGCGATCCAAAAGTTTTTTAGTTTTTGCATATCTTTTGGCTTTTAGATTATCTTTACCACAATAGTGCTACAATGAAAATTTTTCTTTAAAATTCAGCTTACTCTTTGAGATAATCCGCAATGCTCAATTCCAAATTAGCATTTTTAGACTTCTTTTCCACTAACAATAAATAACAATGGTTGGTCACTATTAAATCTTGCAAATATTGTTTACTTTGTATGCCGGGATTGTATTCGCGAAGTAACAACAAAAATAAATGCTTCAGTTCTTGCATCTCGCAAATTTGCGATTCTAACTTATTCAGATAATCGTGATCTTCGCTACTCAAATGCCAAATTTTTTTGCAAGTTTCGATAGTTTGCAAAAATTCTTTTATTGCTGTGACAACCTACAACTTCCGTGAGAAAAGAATTGTAGTGCTTCATTAATAAACTCACCAAGTGAAGTCTTCTTAAATTTGGTTTTAGATCTAAATAGGTATATTTTTGGCAAATTTCCAATTCCTCCATTTGCCAAACTCCTTGAAAAACTAAATAGGAGATAACGTCGTAAGATAAAACTGTGTTTATTAATTGAAGATCCAATTCTAGTTGAGTGGCGAATTTCAAAAAATACGTAACCAGCCAAAAGAAATGACAAATGTCGATTGGAAGGTTTATGTTGGCCAAAAATTCGAAATATAAATTTTGAACTAAATTTCGGTAACCTTTCAGGAGGAAGTCTACCGTGAATTCTTTTAAAATGTCGCTTATATCTTCATCTGTCGGTGTGTGATGCATCAGACCTTTCATGTGAATTCTAAAAAGGATAAATTTAAAAAGAAAATTGGCATTTTCATTTATTCAACCGCACATAGTAGTTTTAACACGCTTGACCAATTTTTTTCGACTTTTTTCTTTTTTGTTCAAAATTGTCGTCGAAGTACTTTTTGGATTATTATTGCGATTTTTTGGCGCCGGCTTGTGATGAATGGGTTTCTTGTAAAATTTTTCGTCGTCGTTACTCGAAGTCGATGTGGATTCTCTCTCGTTTTCAACTGGAGTTACGTATCCACAATCAGAAAGTGTATTTTTGAAACTGTCCTCAACGTTCTTGTTAGTGACACTGATTGAAGTTTCTATTGTTGTGGTATCATGTTTCGGATCAATTTCATTAGATGTACGATGAGGTGAATTAGAATCGGCCTGAAAAAATATAGTTTTGTAATCTCTTGGAAATATTATTGTTGTAATTTGGGCGATATTTGAGATTTTACTGCTCCGAAGTGTAATATTCTATGTAATGCGGAGCCAACAATTTAAGATTCAAGCAGATGATATTCTGTTACTATCTAACATACGTGATTTTCTATATCTCTCGTTCAACTCTTAGGATCTCGGAAACTACGAAATGTGGGGAAATCTTGGTTCTGAGATGGCGACGAAGACAAAAATAATTTAAAATATTCACCTTGCTGCATATTCCCGAATCGCTACTATTATGTGAAGCTCCTTCATTGGTACCATCACTTTCGAACGAATTGTCTCTCTTGATATTAGTTTTATCGCGATTCTGTGCAGATACAATGACCCTGTTATAAGCATCGTTAATATTACTCTTAGATTTGTTTCTTTCAACATTCTTTTTATTCGTACTACCACCGTTATCGCTAGAATCCGACGTAGGGTCCGAAGTTAAAACCAAAGAAGAATCGCCGCTTCTTTCGTTTAGTGGCGAAGTATTACTTTCGTTATCCACCGAGCTTTCGCTCAAAGAAGCTTCAAACCAAAACCCGAGTAACTTCTGTAAGTTACTCACGGATTGATTTTTGTACATTAAAGCGATCAATTGGACCATAGTTACGCTACAATTCATCTACAATGGAAAAGTCGTTAAACGTGGGACTATTTTGAGTTTGAGTAGAAGGAACTTACGTTTTCAGGACTCGACATTAATCGTATCATGATTTTATCTATGCTTTGTGTAAATAAGTTCCAAACAATTTGATTTTGCATGTTATTAGTGTTAGCCATTTCTGGTATGTGCAAAATATTTCTCAATAGTTGGAAACAATTATTAACGCTCTCGCATTCTTCCGTATTAAACACTGATTTATTTTCAACGGTATATTTGAGAAAATCCATGATGGCTTTAGTGCTTCTACCATCGGTGAAAGCTTCTTTGCTGGTTATCAATAAGCAATTGAGTTCAAATATTACGTGTCGGCCAACGTCTGTTTTAGATTCTTGTTCCGACGATAATAAACATTCGACAGGTAATGTGAGGAGTTGTAAAATTTTTACCGTCGTATTAATTATCCTTGTTGGATCGTCGATGTTTGTGTCGTTTTTTACACTTATTAAAAGTGGTATTAGGTCTTTTAAGATGTGCTCTCCGAAACCTATCGATCTTCTATACGTTCTTAAAGAACGGTCCTCGTTTAATAGATTGTAGTAAATTTCTTCCAAAACTCCTAAACGCAATAAAATAGAGTAGCTAAGCAATTAAGAAAGGCGTTGATGGGGGGCTTACCGAGACAATTGTTGCTAGCGATATAGGCATCGCCTTCTCTAACACCTAATGAAGCGAATATGCTCAGACGTTGAAAATCTGTTTTCCTCCAAGCCATTTTACAAAAAAAGTAAATAATACAATTTTAAAACACTAGATCGGAAAGAAATTTTGATTTTAGTTTAAAAGTACTGAAGAACTTTCCGTAAGTTACTTACCAAATATTATTTAAAATTGTATTTTTTGTAAAGCTACCATTGAGAAGCAAAGATATTTGATTTTTTCCAATAAAACATCAAACTTGAAAATGAAAATTTTAAATAATAATAACAAATCACACTTTTCCTAAACATGCATCTAACCGCGACTAAACATGAAGTAATGTGAAAGTCCAACAAAGCTTACCCTTAGAGAAAAGAATACAGCACGTGAAGCTGCAACGTGAGCGACTTACGTAAATCGCGAAAATGTATTGAAAATTTACACGTGATGAAAACTGCTAAAGATATATTTTTTACTTTCAAATGACGTCAAACTGAGAACGTTCTTATGAATGATTACTTATTTTCTGGATCTGACACTATTATTATTATATTATTAAATATAGACCATCTACTTATTTTTATTCAATGAATATTTACGTTTGAACGTTTCTTCAAACGTGAAAAAATTCCCAAATATTTATGTAGTAGGCGTATTTCGTACTTCGGTAACAGAACACAGAACTAAACTTTAAAGCAAACTATCGTAAGAAAATAGATTCTGCTGATGCTTTTTCAAATCCAGACGCAACTGTTTAAACAGTATTTTTTTAAATGTTTGTCATTTTTTTTAAATTTTGAAATTCTAATTTCAAACTTGCCGACGAATTTGTGAGCAGCCCATGTATCTAAAATTTTATTGCAATCCCATTAATATTTCGATGAGCGCCATCTTGAATCCGCCGTATTGGCAGTTGAAAAACAAAAGTATACTCAGTTTGTTTTGTAACGTTCTTTTTAACTTACGCCACCCATAGAGAGGTTACAATAGTGAATAGAGGCCTCCCTTAGAGAAGTCAAGTAGGTAGGTAATTGTTGAAATCTGCGTGTACCTGCATTGAAAGCTCGGGTCTCAACCAAATTTAATTTTTTTCAACAACACTTGAACTTACTTATTTAAATATAAAATGTGGTTGTATTTGAAAAGACAACATCTGGGGGTGTCAGGCAGGTAAATATTAAAATCCTTAAAAGCTCTAAACAGATTTCAACAATTACCTACCTACTTAACTTCTCCAAGGGAGGCATATATTCACTATTGTAACCTCTCTGCTGGTGGCGTAAGTCAGAAAGAACTTTACCTAGCGATTTTACTATACCACACATCTATCTCATAGACTAAAATTTAAATTTCTCGTGCCTGATTTGAATCGTCGCCTGAAGGAAAACTTCAGACGAGTGTGAATGAAACCATTTAAAAACACCTATACGATACTTTTCCCCGTCCTGGATTCGTTCCGGACACTGGCCGTGACCCGTGACTGATGTGTGTGAATCAACCTTAAACGTATAATTGTTACGATGGATGATTTTACTCCCCAAGAAGTTGTTGATATTGTTTTTATTTATGGTTATTGCGACGGAAACGCCTTGGAAGCGAAAAGAGAATACCTCCGACGTTTTCCTAACAGAAGAACTCCGAATCATAAAGTGTTTTCTTCTACATACAGAAGATTGAGCGGCCAGGGATTATCTCGGCAAAGAGGTGCTGGTGCTAACCCACGTTTTAATATTGTACAAACTCAAGAAGAAATCGTAGATGCTGTAACGGGGTGAAAAATAATGTTTGTTTTTCTTTCTTATATTCTGACCGAAACTTTCACCCTCGCTACCCCCAGGAAAGCAACCACCGAAACGCGCAAAAACCTCACAGGAATTATTTATTTTTGATTATGCTGCCACCACCTGTGAGATTTGGCCCTTGGGGTTGTTCCGAATTTGGAGTACTATTTTGGTAGCGTACTGATTTTTGCCACCACTTCTGCTTCGGAAAAACGTAAATCCGCTCGGCTTACAGGACAGCGAGTAAAATTGATGTATTGGTAAATTAGCTTTTCTTTTGCTGATCGATCTCGTATCGATCAATAATAAACACAGTCTTTGGTAATTTAAATTAGTATCTATTTTAAAATACTTCAAAGGACACACAACAAAACAAAATGCATTACCTCTACAAGAGGCGACTACTTTAAAATACACCCTAAACAATCTTAATGATCCCTAGTCCTAACTGAAAGGATAAATCGCTTATTTTGACCTAACGACAATTACGTAGAGCGTTTTCAACCACGCTTAAGTTGGGACTCTCTCATAAAATACCTGAAAATACCTATCAAAATTCCTAACAACGACCAGCGGGCATAAACACATAAAAATGCAGTAGTCCAAACAGTTTCTACCTTATTTAGTTGGCAAGCTGCGGCCTGAAAATCCTGTTGATTGGAATCCGGTTGAAAGCTATATTCGTTTCCCGGACCTCGCCCGGTGTTTTGTCCACGATGCGTAGCGTTGATCGCGCCTAATCAAATTTCCACTCTCGGACTCCGCGTCACAGCACTTAGTTAATGTTAAAATTACTCAATATATTTATGACCGTTCTTTATCCCGAAAACCTTTATTACGTTATTTCGAAATGGTTCTCGACCCGTATCGAATGAACCAAAAATGTCTCTATTTTATCGAATCTAATGTTTATCGCTCTTATTTTCCTTCGGGATGGTTTCTCCCAAATACTTGGAAAAACCGCCTTTTTCCGCTCTTAACGCACAAGAGCTCCTTTCTACGGGACGTTTCTTGGCTTTAACGTTTTATTGCTAATCTTTGCAAATTCCCGCTTGAGTCCTTTCGCGACCGCAGTCCTCAAGCAACTTTTACTACTTTCGCACTTTAAAATTCGCACCTTCCGCTTATAACACACAAGAGCTCCGTTCTACGGGACGTCTCTTGGCTTTTTACGCTTTTTCTCCTACCGTGGAGTTCCTTCGCGATTCGGCGATCGAAAGGTAACGCTTATTAACACTTTTCCAATTCCGCGCTATTCGCAATTTTCGCACTTTTCGTGCTACCCGCTAATGAGTCCTTCGCGCTCCGCAGAACCTAAGCGACTTTTCTAACGTTTTTCACAAATTCCGCTCTATTCGCAATTTTCGCACTTTTCGTGCTACCCGCTAATGAGTCCTTCGCGCTCCGCAGAACCTAAGCGACTCTTCTATTTACGCTATTCACAATTCGTACTTTCCGCTTCGAACGCACAAGAGCTCCGTTCTACGGGACTTCTCTTGGCTTTAACGCGTTTTACTCCTACCGTGGAGTTCCTACAGGATCCGCGATCCTTAGGCAACTCTATCTATTACTCCGAGTCCTACCCGGTCCACAGACCCTAGGCGACCCTTCTTGAGTCCTTTCGCGCTCCGCAGCACGTAAGCGACTGACTTAATTTTCCCTCCCGTCTTTTTGCGGGGACCAGTCTTTTTTCATCCAGTCGACATTTCTCACGGCCCTGAGGAATATCTTTCCCAAGTGACATCCGCCCAAACAACCTACTTGCATTTTTGTGCACCTTTATGCCCACGGTTCCAACAACTCTAGCTACAATGTACTACAAACTATAATGTCCCTATTGTCTTCTTGGAGACAACAAAGAAAAGCTCTAATTTCATAAATGCAACTTTCGTTACCTTTAATAATTAATTAATTCGAATCAAGTTATCAAATTCGAAACTTACCAAATTCCTAATCCTAAATATTATAAAATTGAACAAAAATTCTGAACAATCTATCGATCGAAGATCGTGATTGTTACAATGCCACGTTGGATAATTCTGGTACAAGCACGCGCCAAATTGCAAATCAGTTAAATTGTTTGCAGATTTTTTTTGCGTACATTACATCAAGAACTGCCATCCTTACCACTACACTCCAGTTCAAGGTCTTCAACCTGGAGATGCCGAGCTGCGCATAGAATTTTGCGAATGCGATTGGTTTTTTGGTCAGGTTGACAATCATGTTAATTTTCCTGCAGTAGTCTGTTGGGCGGACGAAGCCACTTTTACAAGAGATTGAGTTAATAATTTCCATAACTTGCATCATTATTCAATTGAAAATCCGCATGTTATACGTCAAAGAAAATTTCAACAAAGATTTTCTATCAATGTTTGGGCAGGTATTTTCAATAATGCTTTAATTGGGATTTACTACGTAATTAACGGGCCTTTTAATGGAAATGTGTATCTTCAATTTCTAGAAACTCATATGTTCGAAATGATGGCAGATATTCCGTTAAACTTCCGTCAACATATTATGTACTTTCAACAAGATGGAGCTCCTCCTCATAATTCGAGACTAGTTTAGTGAATGGTTAAGCGACTATTTTAATAATCGAGTTATTAGTAGGTTTGGAGCAATTAGATGGCCTTCTAGGAGTCCAGATCTTAACCCTTTAGATTTCTTCTTGTGGGGAACATTGAAAGCAAATGTACCCGCAATAAAAATTCAGACAGTAGAGCAGCTAACCGAAAGAGTTTTGAATGCTGCAAATGAAATACGAAATAATCCGAACATAATGCAAACAGTTTATTGCAGTTTATCAATCTTTAATGAGACGCTGCAATGCGTGCATTCAAAATAATGGACTACATTTTGAGCATTTGCTGTGGTTCTTAAGAAACAACTCTTAATTAATAAATAAATTTTTATTTAAACTAGGTAGTAGGTATGTTTTTATGAAATTTTTGTTATCTGCTAAATTTTTAAGATCCGATATTTTCAAATATTCTCGAACTACTATCTTTATTCGTTATCACGGCAGCTCAGATAATCAGGCCTATTCTGTTTCATAAATCATAATCTCTAATGGTGCGTTCGGGGAGCTCGCTTTTAGCGCTAATAGCGCGATTTTGCCGTTCGGGAAGCTCGCTTTCAACGCTATGAAAGCTTTCGTGAAAGATCCAAATTTTGTTAGTAGAAACACGCATGTATTTCAATTTTTACAAGTGAGAAAGCTAATTTAGTATTTTTTGCTTTTAGATCCAAATGAATACAAGGACTTAATGGATACCAAATGGAGCCTGGAAAACTATACACGGCTAAGAACAAGAAATTTCTTATTAGAACTCTATTTAGTGTTCAATGAAAGCATAAATTGTAACCCTAAATACAGCATTGTACGATGGGTTGCATATAAAAACAATTTTTAACTTATTTTACCGTCGAGTGGGAAAGCATGGTAGCCACAGCCACTATCAATCGAGAGATCGAGAGAAATGTCAAAGCGTGTATGAGGTTACCACGAGGTTACTAACCTTAGATTTAAAAAATTTCCGAGTTCAGTTTCAGACAACTCCAGCCCTCGCACAAATCGCGTACTGGATACTAGATACTTGTAAATAACTACCAAAGTGACAAAAGTTATAGCCGTATTTCTGTTCATTGATTTGATATTATTACAACTGAAGCAAATTGTCCGATTACTCTGAAGTTCTCGTAATCTCGGCAGGTAAGAATGGTTTTCAGATATTAAAAATTGCTCGTTGTATCTGAGCTCGTGTCAAAACTCAAAATATAGTTTAGTGATTTATTTTTGGTCACTTGCGAAGTTACTCGTTAAAATCGAACGTCGCTATAAGACGTGATTATGGTAATTGATGAATTTTGTTCTAGATTGGAAATTGGAGAAAGTACTTAATGTTCCTATTGGCATTTGAGAAGGAGGTACAATTTGTACACTAAAAGGAGACGCTGCCTCGATACATTGTGTACTTACATTTATTTATTGGACTCGGAATAGGCTGTGTGCCTCATACATAAGAAATAATGCAGTCAGTAATTTTGATTATAAAATTTAAAACTAGAGTAGTACCATGGAAAGAAAAACCCACTACGTGATGCTCGTTAAAGTTGTGCATAACAACGAACACAAACAGTGTCGTGAACTGTTAAATAATTACAAGCAATTACAACTGGTAATTAATTATTACTTCAAATGAAAATTTAATGCAGTAATAATAATCATATACTAGTGCAAGAAAATAAAGACAAACGTAAATTAGCACTTTTAACCTAACATTTGTAAATATGTAATAATTGGTAATAACTCCACGGCACTATCTACGTTCGTTTCTATTCAACTGCAGTATTAATCTACTTCGAAACTTCAATGATAATCCTTTTTTTTTTTCCCTGTTTTTCTTTCCCTGGTATTGCTCTGCTACTCTAATACAAACATTTATATACAGTGCTTAGTTTTTAGTATGCAACATACGAAAATAAGTTCAGTCATACTACTGTAATTTTCTCTATGGTTTATTTTACAAATGACAAGTTATCTGTGGACTTAATACGTTGAAGTGTGATTTGTAAAATGCAACAGGGAAAATTACATTAGTACGACTGCACTTATTTTCATGTTGCATACTAGAAATTAAGCAGTACTGCCGTGTTAAGCAAAAACGCTGTAAGTGACAATTTTTCTATTTGCGCTTATGGGACATCATAGTGTGGTTTTAGATAATTTACAAACTTAAACTACTACTAACTTATTGTTTATGAGACATGCAAAGTCATGTATCTACAATCAAAAACTGTCAATGCAGTCAATGGCAAACACAAAAACTGAAAATTCTTAATATCTCAAAACTACGTAATTGTAGATATGGCATTTAGGGTTAACGCGGTAGTGTAGATATATTATGTATTTTATACTTTTCTTGTTTTAGAAATCTGAAAGATGCAACTAGCTATGCAACTATCTGGATATTACTGTTCAGCTACGACTGAAACTTGTGATGCCTGATGTTGAATGAATATTTTAGAAATGAATCGTTGCGACTTACTGAATAACGTTTATTTTAATTGTTTGCTGTCAGTAATTGAAAATGGTAAGAAAAGTTATTAAAGTAATAAGATATTTCAATTACGATTTTTAGATTACGTTTGCAACAACGAACTGTAGTCATATATATCCTAAATGTAGGAATGTGTACTTGAAATTTGCCTAATTCGTTAAAAAGCATTGGAAAAGCTAGTTTGGAACCTAACAATGCGACTAATGTGCAGTATAAAACGTAGAGCTTATGTGGAATATGTCATAAAACAAGATTTATGCTTGAAGATTGTTAGCATAGTTAAAGTTTTCTAAATTTTGTTTGATGCCATAAAATTGATAGCTGAGCAATCATAGACATTTTAAGTAACTTTTGTCTTTCTAACCTGTTCAAATTGTAACTCTCTAACATTCGCCAACTCTTTTCGATGTATTGCATAGAAAAATATGAAAAACCTAAGAAAACTTGAATTCTAGAAGATATTTGCTACTTGCATTACGTTCATACCAAATTTAGTTTTTTTGTGTATTAAAAATGAGAAATGTTTATTACTGGGTGTCTGTCAGTTTAGTGGTGAATATCTTATAAGTTATAAGATATGATGAATGTTAACTTTAGTGGCAGTGGCCGAAAACCTGTCCCTGTTTTGATTTTTTGTTAATATCTCAAAAACTATGGGTTTGAGCTGGAACGTGATTATGATTATATACGAACTTAAAGCTGATAAAATTTGTCACAAAATTGAACATAAATATGCTGTAGCGTATTTTTATCTTTTAACAAATTTGATCAACTTTGATCAACCCAGAGTTTTGAGATATTAACGAAAAATCTAACACAGTAACATGTATTTGGCCACTGTCGCTAAAGCTCTTTCTGATTCATCTGGACGTTTAGGATATTCATCAGTAGACACCTACAAAGAATTGTGTGAAATTTCAAAACTATTGGATTTTTTAAAAAGGTGAAACCCTGTAGTTGACTGATGACTGGTCTATAAACTATTAATACTTTGGCCTGCACTTTTGATTGTTCTACCGCAGGTCAATAGTTAAAATGTTAATAGTATAATGAATCTGAATAATAATAATAATATTGTTAAGTATATTAAGCAACTATGTGATATTATAATTTACTGTTGAACTACTCCTCTTCTGAACAACTAATTGGTATTTAGAAAAATTTATATTGTTAATTACAGTGGTAACAATTTTGGTTTAAATGTGTCTCCTTTCTATTGGCGACACATTTTGCTCATGAATAAATGAATTTAAAATAGTCAATAATAATTTCTGGATTTTATGCTTCTAAGCACGACTACTAGGTCTAATCGAGCACGCCTAATCGAGTATTAATAAGTTCAGAAATTTAATTTATTTTTTCTCGTTAATGGTGGTTTTCTTGTTGTAAATCAGGAGTTGCAGCATTGTTTATGTAAAAAAATTATAATTATAACATTAGTTTATTAATTAGTTAAAACCATTATGCGTTTTTCATTCTTTAGTGGCCACTTTTTAAGTTGAAATAATGTAGAAGTCTAGATTTGTTAAAATTCCAACTTTGTACGCCTACCAATACATAGGCAACACTTCTTACTCTCCCACTACATTATAAATTTTGTTTCGACGATAGAAATTTGTAGAGTGGGGTGATCACATGATCACAAATAGTTTATATAAGGCCGAGTTTCGCCATTCAAAAATTTTCTTATCTCCGCTTCAAATCAGCTTCGAAGACCAATATTTTCGTTTACTCGTGTGAAAAATTAACTTTCGATTTTGAAATTTTTTTCGATCGGAAGTTGTTCTTTACAGTATTCTGATTAATTCAAGACATATTTTATGCCAATTGTTTTATTATTAAGGCGTAATTATTAATTTTAGTGTTGCTTATAGTAATTAGTTTTCAAAAGCTCTCAAAGGTTTCAAAAGACTTTAAAGTAAAATCTGTAACTGTAATTAAAATTAGTCCATTCATATTTTTGTTGCAGGCACATCATTGTGAGTTTAGGTTTATATTATTTTCTTTACTTTGAAAGAAATTTAAAATTAATAATATGTAATTACTAATAAAGGAGATGTATCAGTGCAAATGGGATTTAATTATAGGTACATACAGATTGAGGTGTAAAGAATCTTTGTACTTAATGAAGTTCAATTATTAATTGTGAATAATATTTTTTAAAGTTAAATAAAGAGCGTCGAGATAATAATTAAGAGTTGTTTTATTTTTACAAAGTTAGTTCAAAATGTTATAAGCAGTAATCTTGCGATTAATAGCAAAAAACGTATCCGACGAGCGAAAAAAACTCAAATTAAGATAATAATATATATTATTACGCCTAAAATACAGGCAACCGTCTAAACACATGCCCTTATATGGCAACTCGTTTCATTTCATTACATAATATTATCAGATGCTTTTTGAATAAATATTTTTCTTTAATTTATTTCGTATACCTTATCGACCTTCTACTCTCCTACTACCTTGTCCGAAAATTGTAAAATTTAAAGAAAATTTTTAAAATCTTAATTTTAAAAAATCGAAATTAGGCCAATCTGAGGGTGCGAATCTTTAGCCCTACTATCGGGGAACATACTTGTTAAATTTGGTCGCTGCTGGTCCTCTAGTTTAGAAGATATTTCACATAAAGCATAAAATTTTAAGAATTAAAAAATTCAAAATAACTTTAAAGTTAAATATCTTCTAAACTAGAGGACCAGCAGCCCTCAAATTTAACAAGTATATTCCCCGCTAGTAGGGCTAAAGATTCGCACCCTCAGATTGGCCTAACTCCGAATTTTTTAAAATTAAGCTTTTAAAAATGTCCTTTAAATTTTACAATTTTCGGACATGGTAGTAGGAGAGTAGAAGGTTGATAAGGTAAACGAAATAAATTAAAGAAAAATATTTATTCTAAAAGCATCTGATATTATGTTATGAAACGAGGCGTTATCGCTTATGATAAGCCTGTGAATATAAAATGTTTAATATATAAAATTATTGTTGTCTCAATTTAAAATTTGTTTCCAACACCTTATCGACCTTCTACTCTCCTACTACCTTGTCCGAAAATCGTAAAATTTAAAAGAAATTTTTAAAATCTTAGTTTTAAAAAATCGGAGTTAGGTTAATCTGAGGGTACGAATCTTTAGCCCTACTATTGAGGAATATACTTGTTAAATTTGGGCGCAGCTGGTCCTCTGGTTTAGAAGATATTCGACTTTAAATTTATTTTAAATGTTTTAATTCTTAAAATTTTATGCTTTATGTGGAATATCTTCTAAACTAGAGGACCAGCAGCGCCCAAATTTAACAAGTATATTCCCCGATAGTAGGGTTAAAGATTCGCACCCTCAGATTGGCCTAATTCTGATTTTTTTAAATATAGATTTTAAAAATTTCTTTTAAATTTTACGATTTTCAGACAAGGTAGTAGGAGAGTAGAAGGTCAATAAGGTGTTGGAAACAAATTTTAAATTGAGACAACAATAATTTTATATATTAAACATTTTATATTCACAGGCTTATCATAAGCGATAACGCCTCGTTTCATAACATAATATCAGATGCTTTTTGAATAAATATTTCTCTTTAATTCATTTCGTTTACCTTATCGACCTTCTACTCTCCTACTACCTTGTCCAAAAATTGTAAAATTTAAAGGAAATTTTTAAAAACTTAATTTTAAAAAAATCGGAATTAGGCCAATCTGACGGTGCGAATCTTTAGCCCTACTATCGGGGAATATACTTGTTAAATTAGGGCGCTGCTGGTCCTCTGGTTTAGAAGATATTCGACTTTAAAGTTATTTTGAATGTTTTAATTCTTAAAATTTTATGCTTTATGTGGAATATCTTATAAACTAGAGGAGCAGCAGCGCCCAAAGTATGTTCCCCGATAGTAGGGCTAAAGATTCGCACCCTCAGATTGGCCTAACTTCGATTTTTTTTAATTTAAGGTTTTAAAAATTTCTTTTAAATTTTACGATCTTCGGACAAGGTAGTAGGAGAGTAGAAGGTCGATAAGATGTTGGAAACAAATTTTAAATTGTGACAACAATAATTTTATATATTAAACATTTTATATTCACAGGCTTATCATAAGCGATAACGCCTCGTTTCATAACATAATATCAGATGCTTTTAGAATAAATATTTTTCTTTAATTTATTTCGTTTATCTTATCGACCTTCTACTCTCCTACTACCTTGTCCCAAAAATTGTAAAATTTAAAGGAAATTTTTAAAAGCTTAATTTTAAAAAATCGAAATTAGGCCAATCTGAGAGTGCGAATCTTTAGCCCTACTATCGGGGAATATACTTGTTAAATTTGGGCGCTGCTGGTCCTCTAGTTTAGAAGATATTCGACTTTAAAGTTATTTTGAATTTTTTAATTCTTATAATTTTATGCTTTATGTGGAATATCTTCTAAACTAGAGGACCAGCAGCGACCAAATTTAACAAGTATGTTCCCCGATAGTAGGGCTAAAGATTCGCACCCTCAGATTGGCCTAATTCCGATTTTTTAAAATTAAGTTTTTAAAAATTTCCTTTAAATTTTACAATTTTTGAACAGGGTAGTAGGAGAGTAGAAGGTCGATAAGGTAAACGAAATAAATTAAAGAGAAATATTTATTCTAAAAGCATCTGATAATATTATGTAATGAAATGAAACGAGTTGCCATATAAGGGCATGTGTTTAGACGGTTGCCTGTATTTTAGGCGTAATAATATATATTATTATTTTAATTTGAGTATTTTTCGCTCGTCGGATACGTTTTTTGCTATTAATCGCAAGATTACTGCTTATAACATTTTGAACTAACTTTGTAAAAATAAAACAACTCTTAATTATTATCTCGACGCTCTTTATTTAACTTTAAAAAATATTATTCACAATTAATAATTGAACTTCATTAAGTACAAAGATTCTTTACACCTCAATCTGTATGTACCTATAATTAAATCCCATTTGCACTGATACATCTCCTTTATTAGTAATTACATATTATTAATTTTAAATTTCTTTCAAAGTAAAGAAAATAATATAAACCTAAACTCACAATGATGTGCCTGCAACAAAAATATGAATGGACTAATTTTAATTACAGTTACAGATTTTACTTTAAAGTCTTTTGAAACCTTTGAGAGCTTTTGAAAACTAATTACTATAAGCAACACTAAAATTAATAATTACGCCTTAATAATAAAACAATTGGCATAAAATATGTCTTGAATTAATCAGAATACTGTAAAGAACAACTTCCGATCGAAAAAAATTTCAAAATCGAAAGTTAATTTTTCACACGAGTAAACGAAAATATTGGTCTTCGAAGCTGATTTGAAGCGGAGATAAAAAAATTTTTGAATGGCGAAACTCGGCCTTATATAAACTTTTAGTGATCATGTGATCACCCCACTCTACAAATTTCTATCGTCGACACAAAATTTATAATGTAGTGGGAGAGTAAGAAGTGTTGCCTATGTATTGGTAGGCGTACAAAGTTAGAATTTTAACAAATCTAGACTTCTACATTATTTCAACTTAAAAAGTGGCCACTAAAGAATGAAAAACGCATAATGGTTTTAACTAATTAATAAAATAACGTTATAATTATAAATTTTAATACATAAACAACGCTGCAACTCCTGATTTATAATAGTAAAAATTTTCTTAACTTATTAATAAACTCGATTATTAGGCTTTATGTTTTATGCTGTTATTTTTACAAGTAACGGATTAAAATTCTTATTCTTTAATATTGCAAATTTTTTACAGGTTGGAACAAAGCTGCTTAAAGTAATCAGTTAATAATTATGCTGAGTATGCTGACATTCGGCTGCTTACAAGCCGCATGCCGTATGCTGCAGGTCAACACAACAGCACTCTGGTAACTAAATTCATCGTATTCCATATTTCTTCTTAATACTCTTGTTCTCATTACTCTTCAGTTAAGTTCTCCAATGTAGGGCAACTCACAATGACGTGCCTGTAACACAAATTTCAATGTAGTAATTTTAATAACATTAATTGCATTTACTGATTTTACTTATAATTTTTTTAAAACCTTTGAGAGCTTTTGAAAAATGGGAGGATGCTAATTACTATGAGCAACACTAAAATGAATAATTATGCCTTAATAATAAAACAATTGGTATAAAATATGCTTTGAATTATTCAAAATACTGTAAAGAACTTGCGATTGAAAAAAATTTCAAAATCGGAAGTTTATTTTCCACAACAGTAACCACTAAATTATTTGCTCTCAGAGTTCACCGTTGGTAAGGATCTAAACTACTGACAAAACTCGGCCTTATATTAACTCTCGTTTACCTTCTCCCTACCTACCACAAACTCTAAATCAACCAATCAGGCGTAAATTACACTGACTAAGCTAATTTTGAAATTACATTTGTACGTATTAATGAATGTCCACAACGATAAATCTTATGTGTAAAAGTAACTATAAACTCTAGTACTAGTACATAGATATAGAAGTCTAAACATGTCTAGGAATCAAGAGAAGGCACGAGAAAGAAGTAGCCACTACTATTTTCAAAGGCAGCAACAGGATATAGTACATCTAACGCCCATTTTAGTTATCTTTAATTAGTATTAGTTTACTTTTCTAATTCAATAATCTTAATTGCATTTCTAAAGTTTATTATTTTTGTCTTAAAAAACTCATAAAAATTGAGTTCGATAATAGAATTAATAAATAGCGTAAGTTTAACATTTTTAAGTTAGTCTTCTGCAGCCTTCTTATTGGTTTTATTACTAGAGAGGTCTCACGACTCACGAGTTTTCATATTAACTTTTAAGGTAATGATTTCTCATTAGAATTTCGTCGTTTGTAATTTATTTAAATAAAATAATTTCTTTAAACTTTTCTTCCACAACAAGAAGCATAATTATATCACAGACAAACTAAACTTAAGTTTAGGTTGTCTGTGATTATATGTTGCACATTAGGTTTTCTATTATACCCCATTCTCAAATTTGGCAGTTGATTGAAAATATTATTTAAAAAAATTCAACGGGTTTTCTACCTCAACTATTATTTTTTCTATCGTATTTTACAAAGCTTTCCTCAATCCAAAACAACTTATACAATTTCTGCAATGTTTCTTCAGTGACGGGCGGATCCTACTGCCGAGTGTCCGAAAGAAGTTTGTCGATGAAAATTTGCATTTATTGTTAGAATTGTCGTTCTGGTTACTCTTCGATTTAGTTTCCTAGTGGACTACAACTTGCAATGATGTGCCTGAAACAAGAAAAATTTTTAAGTAATTTCAATTACATTAATCGCAATTACATATTTTAGTCCAGGCAATTAATACATAAAAATGGGCTTTAGCTACAAATGGTCCAGGAGTGTTGTAAATTGGTACACTTGTACAGTTTAGTGTCCTAATTAATATTCCGAGTTTTAGACCTTGAGCGACCGCCGCTCGCATCGCCATATTAGAAATATGGGGCCGAAAACAAGTGTTTCAAAAATATCTTCTCTCCAGCGCAACCTAGGCCATAAGTAGATTATAGGACATGAAATTTCCTAAAACTTTTGTAAGAAACATTTTTCAATCAGATGAATAGTGGACGAGTACAAAAGTTTGCAAATTTATCGTATTGTGCCATTTTTAGCGATACAGCTTTCGACAAAGATACGAATTATTTACCTTGCATCAAATGTAGTATGGTTGTAAGTAGTTCCATTATAATTTTTAATAAGCAACTCCACCATCTTTTACTAAACTTACGAGCATAAAGCTCCAAAAATAGTAAAATGAGAAAAATGATCTTAAAACATCCTGTTTTCTTGTAGGAAGACTTTTCTGTTGTCACATTCTTGATGCCGTCCATTCTGTTATTCTAAGATGCCAGGCGAAACTTTGGCTAGTACTTCTTCCTATTGGCGCTGCTAGAATCAGTACACAAAACTAAAAGAAATCGTTTATTTAACAAAATATGAAACTCAAAAGGTAGGTACCTTCTGAAATATCCTGGAGTAGTCCAAACTTCTGCCAAGTACCAAAGTACCAAGTACCAGAGACCAATCTGCTGAACGATTTAACAGTTCAAATTTTTGAGGCTGCCATTTTTCAATAAGTTAAATGTGTGGTACATAAACAAGAAAAATTATACCGATTTACAATAAAGTAAGAATGATAACGAAAATTTATTGGCATCGTCTGAAAGTTTTAATAAGTAAGTTTTTGCAGGTTTTGAATATCTTTCCAAGTAACGATTCTTAAAACCACAAGTTAAAAACGCCAATTTTGTTATTTTTCGCCATATTTCAGAAACGTTATGGAAGGTAAATTTTGTTTTTTGATTTTATTCGGGATAACTCGAGTATCATTTTTGTCCATTTAACCTAATATCTATCTCTCATGATAAGCGAGATGCCTGTACTTCACACATGTTAAAAAATACATCCTTAAGGTGCCGATAGACTGGCGAGGATTTGCTGTTCGACAGCAGTGTCACTAATGTAAATAGCACTGAGAGTCTATTCATTAGAACTTGCGACACTGCTGTAAGACAACACATCGCGTGAGTTTCTCGCCAGCCTATAGGCAGCTTTATACGTATTTTAACCTGATGATTATGATTATGATAATGATTATGATGATTTAAGCCTGATGAAAATCATTGATTTTAGACCTACAACAAAGTTTTTATAAGAGCAGTCATAAAAAAACGTTTATAATTACCCACTTTTACAATACTTTGATACCCTTATGTGCTTGTACGACTATTTATCACAAAACCTAGATGCTACAAGATACTATCTACTAAAAGATAAGATCTGGTAATTTTTAAATAACGTACAATAGACTTTGTAGTGTGAAGCTACATCGGATGCTCAGCAGAATTAAATTCGTAGTAACTTAAAGTTTTATTTTAAACTAATAATTAGAAACAAAAGTAGAAAACATTAACAGTAAAGTAGTCATTAGATACATTTCCAAAAACTAAAAATATGACTAACCTCTGCACATACGAAGAATTGTTAATTGGTTTCGTTACCAGTAATTGGCTTTAATAATAAGTAAACGACAAGTTTAAATGAATAAGTATATTCTATTTTTTTAAATAGATTCTATATCTTCCAAACATAAACTATTTCAATACAAAACCACAACCACTAGAATTGGTAATATGACTTTGATGACTTAAAATTAAACACTAAATCAAAATACTGATTCATATTTGTTATCATACTTCTAATGTTAATACATGTTAATTACAACTATCGTTGTCTCAAAAATCAACTTACTCGCACTTATTTTTAACAGTCGCAATAATCATATTTGTCTGATGAATTAAATATAAAGCGCTGATAAATACCGAATTTGCTCTAAAAATATGAAATTAAAATAAATTTACAAATCGAGAATTAGTTCAAAAACTTACTGTCCTTCTTTAAAATACTCTTTTAAGGTATTACTAAATCGCTTAGAATATTTCACAAATTCTCTTTTTCTTTGTTCGAGAGCCTGCTTACCGGTAGTTCCAGGTATAAACCCATTAACTTCATTTACTGCATCTAGTAGTTTCTTTATTGCACTAGCAATTTCCCTTAAAACAAAAAGTAGTGTTCCAATACAAGAGCAACGCCACGCATAGGGCAGGTTTAGAGCTAAGCGTTCAATCAGAAATAGCTGAAAGCAAGCTCAACGATAAGCCTACCTTATCAGTGTCAATGAACCTACTAGATTTACCGTTGAACTTGCTTTGATCTACTAATGTACAACTTGTTCTTAAACACTCAAAACTCATTAGTGACGTTTATACTTACTTAATGGTTTCCAAAAATGTCTTACGATCAGTTATTTCATCTGGTATTCTACTTAAAATTTTCTTTAACGCAGCCGACTTTTTATTTAACTCTTGAAATGCGTCTTCTGATCTGTTTAGGCGATATTCCACAACTAAAATAAGTTAGGTGTGAGGATTAAATTTTTTAAGGTTTCATAATCTACATACTATCACTATCCGACACGGCTCCTTGTAAACGTAAAATTCCTTCGTTCATGTTGACCGTCAGGTCGCCTCTTCGCATAATACCAACAACAAAATCGTAAGTTAAACCTGGATACGCTGCTTCGGCTTTCGATAAAGCAGATCGCAGTGTCTGCGACGCAGATACATCACGGCGTTCCAACTAAATTAATTTTGTTCATTTTTAAATAACATTGTCAATTAAGTAATTTACCTGTGATAAAATGGGACGTATTAAGACAGGAAGTATCAAGGATGTTACTGGAGTTTCATCGCCCATTGTCATATTTCTGCTGCTTTGTTCAGAGAATTAGCCTTCTTAGTAACAAGATATTGGATACAGTCGATTTAATAAACCAATTATTGTAAATTAATTCTATTACACACACAAATAAGCACTAACATGCAGTAACCTCGAATGTACAATTTGACGTTTAGATTGGTTTAGAGTTTAGATTACCGAAATTACTATTGCAAGTAGGTAATGCAGTTGGCCTTAATTTTTCTAATAATGTGTCAATATGGTGTCAATTATTATTGTTTAAAAAATTATTGTTGTAATTGTAATGTACTCAAAACTCAAATTATTTAATTTAAATATTAAGAAATAAATTGTCGAAATAATTTTTAACCGTTTTTGTAAACTGTTCACTTTTTACCGTTGAATTATATTAAAAAACCATAAAAAAATTTACTTTGCTTTGAAAACAGGTACATAAGTGTTTCAAACAAAAGTATTTAATTATGTAATGATTATACTAATAATCTCTGATCATTACCTTATTAAAATGATTCAATTATTCCACAAGGTCCAAATGTTAATATTTGAAATATATTTAAAACTCCCGCGTATTCTTATGTCAGTTGCACATCGCACCCATCGAACCTTAACATAACGAACATAACCAGACATAACCTATAAACATAAACTTTAATTCCTCGCTTTAAATATAAGCTAAAACACGAAAGCGAGTAGCACTGTTTCTAAAATCAAATTTAGAATGTGTTCAAAAAACATTGTAAGTAGTTCCGAAGAAAGTGACACAAATGAACAAGAAATCCATCCAGATTCGAGCGATACTGATGTAAGTATGAGTGAGTCGGATAATGAAGTAGAAGAGACTGAAAACGATGAAACTATTGCTGAAGAAGAGGAAGAGGACGAAGTAGTGAAAGCTATTATAAAAGAAAATCAAAAATCTCGTAATCACCCACCTACTATCAAGTCGGAGGATTTTATCTCCGATATTTGTTTTCATCCGAATCAAGATGTTTTAGCAGTAGCCAGTCTTGTAGGTGATGTAGTGATTTATCGATATTCAAACGAAGAAAATACCGTAATTAATACGTACGAATTACATTCAAAAGCATGCAGAGATGTAGAATTCAGTCAAGATGGTAAAATATTATTCAGCGTTTCCAAAGATAAGAGTATCATGCTATCAGATTTCGAAACTAGTAAATTAATTCAGTTTTACGACAATTCTCACGAAGCGCCACTATATTGTATTGAAGTAATTAATAATCATATTTTTGCAACTGGTAAGTAATCTGGTTTACTTTTTAAAAAGTGCAGATCTAATTTGTAAAATTTTAGGAGACGACGATGGTGTCGTTAAATTATGGGATGCGCGCATTAAAAATGATAAATGTATCTTTTCAATTAAAAAAAATGAAGATTATATCAGTGATATAATTACCAACGAAAACGAAAAATATTTGGTATGTTCTAGTGGCGATGGTTCGTTAACTACCATCGATTTACAAAACCGGAAATTTGTAATGCAATCCGAGGAGTACGAAGAAGAGTTAAGCTGCTTAGGTCTATTTAAAAGAGAAACTAAACTATTAGCCGGGTCTTCGAAAGGAAACTTATTTTTATACAACTGGGGCGAATTTGGTCTTCACAGCGACATTTTTAGTGGAGCAAAAACTGCTATAAGTAGTTTAATACCTATAACAGAAAATATCGTAGTGACAGGATCGGAAGATGGTAATTTGAAAGCCATACATCTGTTTCCTCATAGGTATTTAGGTATCGTCGGACAACACGATTATTGTGTGGAAAAACTAGACATTTGTAATAATGGGCGTTTTATTGCTTCTACTAGTCACGACAACGATATCAAATTTTGGAATATAGAATACTTCGAAGACATTGCGTCCGTTAGCCAAAAGCACAACAAACATAACAAGAAAAAAGAGATGCAACACAATTTACCATCTTCGAAACAAAGAAATGTAGCAGATTTCTTTCAAGACTTAAATTAAAATTATTTCATATGCAATGTTGAGTAATTTTTACAAAATAAACAGGAGAACATAAATAAAATGTAGTTTTCATTTTGGTTATTGCTTCTCAATTTCTTCTTTAGCTTTGTTGGTTAGCTCTAATTCAATATTTGAAGATTGCATTCGATTGTTTAAATTTTCAATAATAGCCCTCGATATTTCATTCATGTACTCCTAAAAATACAAATAACTATACTTTTAACTGAATATACAGTCTTCTCCGTATATTTTTATAGGGCAATTAATAGTACAGATCAAAAGGAGTATAAACCTTAAAATATTTTGGTAAAAGTCCTCCTTTTTAAAAGAACCTACTTACAGTGTCTTGTATGCAAAGTAGGAGTTTTGTGCCTTACACCTCGAGGTCTTTAACTAACCTGGGAAGGTTACCCATAACCTCATAAGCGAGACAATAATTCTTTTTGTATACCATGGTATACAGAACCAAAATTTTCGACCTCGAGGATCTCCAAAGCCAGGTGCAAGTAACAACGGCGGAAAATTCGTCAACAAGATTTGGGCCTTCAGAACTATGTGGTGCCGTGGGAACACCGAGCCGTTGTTGTATTGCCCCTTAGAAGGACACAAAGAACGTAAACACCCTATATTAACTTACCTTATAAGTCTCATTTTCTCGACTCATTATTGGTACTAAACTGGTAAAAAATTCTAGAGCTCCAGTATTTAATTTATTTCTGAGCATAACAAGCTCAGAAGCCCTTCAATAAAGTTTTATATTAGTTTCAAAAGTAAAACTAAACAATAATTAGTCATTACCTAGTTTCCAATTCCTTCAACTTTACTTCTAAAGGAGCCAATGTATTCTTCTTCAAATCCTTTAATTCTTTGAGAGCGCTTTTAAGCGAATGAAGATTACTTAACAAACTTTCAGTTTCCTAAAAATATTTTAAACACTACTTACAATTATCGAGATTAAAAAATAATAAATTACGGATTTGTGTTTTTTTCTCTGACACTCTAAAGTCATGGTTAACTCCAAATCGAGAGCCGATAACTTTTCAACTTTAGAGTAAATGGTTGCACTTTCTTCATCAATCTGTATGATTTCTTGCTTCTTCTCATTAATTTCTTCACAAGTAACTTTTGCTTCTTCTTTAAGCCGAACGGTGATGGTTTTTAATAAAGAGTTAATTTCTTCAATTTTCTGAAAGTATCTTTTTTTTATAATGAAAGAAAAAATTGGCATTTCTTACTTCTTTAGTGTTAATACTTGAAAATTTAATAACCGGAATATGACATTCCTTAAGGTCTTCATTTACTAATTCTAGTTCATTTATAATACTATTATATTCGTAAGCATTGTGTTCGATCTGTAAAATTACTTGTCAACACTTTTTAAACAGTTTAAAATAGTACTTCAAGTTACATTGTATTTCAAGGTAGTAAGCTGAAAATCGCACTGTTTCATTAGTTCTTCTTGATGTTTGCAATTTTCTTCTTTTAATTTACACGTATATTGTAAGTCTTTAATATCTTGTGCTAGTTGTAACTTATCGGCAACTGTAAATTTCTGAGCAACTATTGCAGATTTTAATTCTGCTTCGGCTTTTGTGGCATCGATTAATTCTTCATCTAAATATCGTGTAAAATAAAATGAACTCTAAATTGACAATAATTTTCTTACCAATTTTTTTAATTTGTTCGGATAATTTTCCAATTTGTTCTTTAGTTAATTTTTCAAATTTTAGACTTTCACCTTCATAAACATCACATTTATGACTAATTTCCTTATTGTTAGCTTTAAGAACCTCAAATATTCGCATTAAATTTAACGCATTTAAAATTATATTTAATTTACCTCTATTTCTTTCAACAATATATTCTTTTTATTCTCAAATTCTTTTGATTCCTCCTGTAAACGATTCATTTCTTCATCATAATGGAGTAAGGATTCTTCATTTACATCAAGAAGTTCTTCTAACTTTTTATTCAATTTACAAGAGACACTTTCAAATGCTCCAATTTCATTTTCACTCGTTCCTTGGTTCCATATTAGAAACGCCTCGAGACAGGCATTTTCTATAGCCTAATGATTAAATTATCGTATAAGTGGCTTATTAAAAACTGAAAAGTATTAGTTTATTATTCCATCAACTTACTGTGGGTACATCATCCTCTTCTTCGGGCTCTTGATTTATTTCCACCACAAGATCTACCAGCCACGATAAAATTGCAATTATATGTGGCCAAGAATGAGGAGTATTGACTAAAATGATATTTTAAATGAATGAACGTCAAAATTAACAATAAGAAATCACCTGTTTTCATAAGAGAAGGCTTGATGGTAGTTGGGTAGCGATACCTCTTAAGATTTCTTCCAACTTCTTCCACATAATTTTCTTTCATTATATTTATTCGATCATCGATACACTTGAAAAGATGACTTACTACTTCGACAAAAACATCTATGGAAATTCCCGATTTTACACTGTTGAGATCCAAATGAGGTAATTCCTTTGCAGTGAAATTCCTAACCTATTTGACTTTTCGTATAAAATAATTATTTCTAAAATCTAAGCTACTTATATTACCTTCACTACTTGTTCATATTGCCATCCTCTATCTGTTAATGGACGATTATCTTTTTTAGTTGTAGATAAAAGTGGAGATTTACGACTTTGCAATGGTGTCATACTCTGAAATATGTTTTGTAAATCAAGTTTAATAAAATATTTCAGTAGTTAATTACATTTTGACGTGCCAAAGAACCGCTTCCTTGTCGACGTAGTTGAGGTACTTCAAGAAAGTTAGAATGACTATTAGAACGTTTTAAATTTCTATCGCTAGTTCTTTTATCCATCGTAAGACGATTCACTGACAACCCTCGAGGTCTTTGCATTGAATTTCTACAACTTAATCATTAAAGCAACGTGAAATTATATATTTACGTGAATACCTTAAAGGTAACCTAGATGCTCTTGAAGGTACCGGAATCGATGATGAACTATTTGATCTTCTCATTTCGCTCTCTCTATGGCTTGCCATCTTATTCGTATTAAATATACCCGTGGTGAATATACCTATATTTTTGCCTCAATTATTTTTTAACTGCCAACCACCAACTAAATCACTGACCAACTGAAATCAAACTCACAGATAAATCAAACACAAACAAAACGTTAACCAAATCAAACTGAATAAACTTTTTAAACAATTCAAACGAACTAAACCGACCAATATGGCATTAAAGAGCATGCGCGTACAAGAAATAAACCGCGCCTGCAAACGTTTTTATTAAATAAAGGGGCAACTACACGAACGCATCAAGATCAAGCGTGAAATTAATAGCGTTTTCCACTAAGGACAGACGGTCGGTGACCGACAAGATTGTCGGTTAGAATGCTCTGTAGAGATTCTTATGTAGCACCGCACACTACCGACAGAAACGACGGGCCTACATACCCTGCGTTCGGGGAGCTCGCTATTACCGCTAATAGCACGATTTTGCCGTTCAGGGAGCTCGCTTTCAACGCTATGAAAGCTTTCGTGACGTCACGGTTCCAGTACGTAAACTTATGCGTCCAACGCTAAAAGCCTCCCCGAACGCACAGTAATACGTCATAGGGTGCGTTCGGGGAGCTCGCTTTCACGCTATTAGCACCACACGCTATTATGACGTATTACTGTGCGTTCGGGGAGGCTTTTAGCGTTTGACGCATAAGTTTACGTACTGAAACAGTGACGTCACGAAAGCTTTCATAGCGTTGAAAGCGAGCTCCCCGAACGGCAAAATCGTGCTATTAGTACTAATAGCGAGCTCCCCGAACGCAGGGATAATAGCGTGTGGTGCTAAAAGCGTGAAAGCGAGCTCCCCGAACGCAGGGATAAAAGATGTAACGTGTTCCATTTTTCCACCTACTATAAACCGACCCCATTGTTGCTGACTAGACGGCGGCTAGATGGGAAGAACGTACTTAAGCTACTTAAGTAGGGACGCCCACACGAACTACCTACATAATATCAGTCGTTGTCGTTGTGCATGTGGTTTTCCTTTTCATTGCTTCACTTTCTGTTTAGTTGTATATTGTATAAGATGAATTAAATTCTTTCCTATTTGTATATTAAAATTTGTTATTATGGAGATTGATTGGGGTGGGAAAGTAGATCCTCAAATAAAGTGTGAAACTGGCCCTTTAGTAATCGCTGATTAATAATAAGGTGATCCCAGTTTGTAGTTCCGTGCAACACATCTTCTTTCTTTTCGGCTTCTTAATAAAACTGTTGCACATCTTAATGTTTAGAAATTGACCAAAGATGCATCTTCCATAGCTAAAATCACGAAGAACAATGTAACAACAACCGACATCCTAACAATTGTCAATAGCGTGTGCGATAGTGCAGATGTAAGCGCCGATGTCGGACCGACTGTCTGTCGTGTGCGGTAGCCCTAAATCGCTCTCATCTTGTCGCCCTCGCTCTGTGTAAATTACATCAACCGTACAACTCGAACTTAAAATTCCCACTTTTCCCATTGGAATATAATGACTAGAAAGTAGTAATTATCCATGAATGTAGGGAAATATCGCTTTCCTATATTTTTGAGGCCAAAAAAAGTGGTTAGGCAACATTTCGACTGTAAAAATTAATTCCAGTTACAGATTGGAAAAGAGGAATGAGCCTAGACAAAGGATTAAACCTTGTAGACCTAGGAACAATCGGCATTACCAATGCCCTTAAATCAGGTTGTTTTAACACTATTATTAAATTCTTACAAATGAACCCCAATGGGTCGTACATGGACAAATTTATACTGTTTTTATTTTACTATTTAAAAATATAAATAGATGCACTTAAGATCAAAAGTTTTTATTGCAGTTTAAACATAAATACAAATATTCGAAGTTTTTACTGTAAAACCATAAATGCTTAATATTTTTATACTTATATCACAAAATAAAGAGACTTTAAACCCTTAGCGCACGGTTTTTTCAAAACAGACCGATACAAAATTATTACTTTCTTCATAGTAATATTACCCTTTAAACGAAATTTGTAAAAGAATTAACTTGATACTCCCTATTGCACGTATCTCGCAATCAATAAACTACTCGGTATCCAACATCCCTCTTAAGAGCTCCCAACTGAAAAAACATTGTCAGTGGATACAATGTATGTCACGATACAAGCAACAGGAACAGTTTGCAACTGACGGTGTATCCGAAACTTAAAACTTAGAGCCACGAAGTTAACCAGGCTTAGATCTGTTAGTACCATTTACCCAAGTAACCAGAGCTTCTGCGTTAAGGGGTTAATTTAAAGTTATTGAAATAAAACAACAAATGAGACAATTGTTAATTTCAAGTTGTTTGTTTCAACACCCCTTTTGAAGTTTTCTTTCAATTTTTTTATAAAACAAATTTAAGAATAACAGTGAGAACAACAATATTACTACTTAAAGGTATTTAAATATTGCATTACTATTTGTAAAACATTAAATTACCAGACACAGCATCTAAGTTACATTAAACTTTTATCGATTCCAATTATTTATCAATAGCATAACTTAATAAGAGTTGTTACTAGACAACTTTTATAAAATTACAACTCTACAAAAATTTATTCAACTAATCCCAAAATCTTATGTATCTACTACAGCCTAATACAAATTGAAATTTTGAATATACTTACAATTATCAATTGTTACACATATAAGTCATAAAAATTAAAATAATATACACAAACCCTTATAACTAAACTTGGTTTGCTTCGAAAGCTTTTACTTCACCTAAATTTACAATATCGAACTCCACAATTTGTGTTCCAGCAAAGTGAGCAAATTTGGCTTCATCTTCTAGTAAAGCCGACCGTTTTACAACTGAAACAAAAACATTATAGCGAAACAAATTAAAAATGAAGAAAAACGATCACCATACCTCCCTCTACATACTTCTCGAGTTTATAAACCGGCAAACCTCGACATTCGTTTGAAATGTAACTTCCTACATTTTCCAAATCGTCCTTTGTAAGCGGTGGAGTAGCAACTCTCATAGTTTCGCGTATGACTTCAGTATTAACCTTATAATAACCATCCCACATTTTATTAAACAAATCCATTAATGATCTAGGTGGCAAAACCGTATTCCTGTTCAGTGGCATGACGAAACAACGTCTACCGGTAACGTCTATAATACCGGTAGTGTTGGTGTTGAAGTCATGAACGAACCTTCCGCTACGACCATCGCGAAAATCTGGTACATCGATCTTTTCGTAACTCTCTTTTTCCAAATCTAACTCAAACTCTTCTTGAAGAAATTCTCCTATATTATCGCTCAATAATTTATCATTATCATTTTTAAATTCTCCAAACTGAGCACTTAAATCTATGTTTGGATTTACGAGCATACTGGCTTTAGTTCCATCGTTGTACGGTATAGCGCACCATCCTTTAAATCTGAGTTGAGTGCGCAAATATTGTTGGTACAAGTAAGTTCCACCTACAATTCCAATACCTACGACCGTTAAGGCCGCAACCAAGAAACATAATGTGGTCGTGGTCGATACTCGACGAGCACGCCCCGGAAGAATGACCATACGAATGTTGTCCTGCGATTGAGCTTCGATATCATCTCTGTGGGCCTAACAAAAACCCAAATCCTAAGACTTAATTGTAAATAAATCGAAACATTGTTTTTAAAATCAATTAGGAAATCCACTCCTTTTCCAATCCAATCTTTTAAAAGGATTGGGGGACTATTAAATGACTAAGCACGGATAAGGAGTTAATTTCCGCTTGTTAAAAACAAAAATTATCTGAAAACTGTACATGACGTGGACTTATAAATAGACGAAGATAACAATTTGATGTTTCCGTTTTTAAACATTAATGCATGAGGAAATTCCATGATACTGCCCTATTTCCTAATTAATAATTGGTCGCACAATTAAGATTTGAATATTGATAAATTTGGACATTTTTAATTTATAAAAGCTAAATATCGCCTCCGTTGATTACTTTTTGAAAAATCATAGACAAATTGGCACTCGCAAAAATGAACTTGCAAAAAAATCAAGTAAAAAAGGTTAACAAATTAATTGCAAATAAAAAAGCTGCTAGATAACGTCGTGAGGTAATTGAGTACTTTTTCTACCTAATAATAATTATTTAGCTGATATTATTTACTAATTGTTCTAATTCAATGACGTACGTGGGGCCATATTTTAACTGCATCCAGGAGTGTACCTTTAGTTTTACTTACATGATTAATGTTTTGGTCATTATCCACTAGTGGAACGACTAATTTTTCAGTTTTCTTTTCTGATATTGGTTTCGTAATAATTGTCATTTTGACAAGCTATTTATAACGGCACTAAAATTTAATAACAGATCGATCTTCACCGTCCAGTCACTACCAAAACAAACAGTGTATAAAACATTAAAAACATAACATTTGGTAACGCACGGTTGGTCACAATGTCCCACTACAAATTTGAAACGACAAACGACACGTTTGACATTTTGTTTTTCTAATCCATTACCTATTTGTAGGTTATATTAAATGTACAAAAGGAAATGTAAGGATATTTAGAAATTGTACATTTTTAAATAATGGGTAAGTATTCCAGTGATTCAGATTCTGAAAACCGCCGGAGTAAAAGTTCGTACAAAACAAACAGTAGACGAAGGTAAGATAATCATGACGTGTGAAATTTACCTAGTCTTCCATGCAAGATCAAATTTATCCTAACGCAAGCATTAAAACAGATCTAGCTCATCTGAATCCGGTAGTTCTAAAACTAAGCATAGAAGTAACGCGTCAAGAAAGAGACGATCGAGGAGTAGAAGTTCTAATCGCTATTCAAAATCAAGGTACGAACTTTCAACATATTAGGTGAATTAGTTGAAAGCAATTTATAATTTAAGACGATCACGAAGCAGAAGTACATCAAACTATCGCTCGCAGAAATCCAAACCGTATATCTCGAAATCAAAAGATAAAATAAGATCGAGAGACCGTCATTATAAATCTGAATCGAGGGACCGTTACAAGTCTAGACGTTCTAGGTCACGATCGTACATAAAAGAGTACGTTGGTAAAAAAAAGCGTTCTAGTTCAAGCTCGGATTCATCATCTACATCGTCATCTAACGACAATAAGTCGAAAAAACAAAAAGACAAGACTAACAAAAATTCCATAAGCGAAGTAAACAAAAGCGATGTTGAAGTTAAAAAAGAGGATGTGGTAATTATGGATAGTACTGTACTGGACGAAATTAATACCGATAGTTTCGTGCAAAAATCGTTTTTATCGAAGGGTAACAAGAAATTGGAGACTATTTTGATCGATTTGAAAAAACAAACTATTAAAGTACCTAAAATCGAACCTGTTGAACCTGATAGCATTTTCCATCACAGTGTGAGTCTTTTATATTATGTAAGAGAATCGAGATTTTAAACAACGCAACTTGCAAACAAGGCCTACTCACAGGAACAATTAATTGTGATATAATCATGTTTTTTGATGAAAATCTACTCGATGCAAATACTGGCCTGTTTTGTAGGTGGTGAGAGTATTGAGTCTGTACTTACAAATATGTATTTTTAGTTGTTCTTGAGCGAAGAAGCACGATCAGAAAAATGGGTGAAAGAATTATATTCTTATCGACAAAAAGCGTTACAACAAGGGATTAAGCAAAACTAGTCTTATTATCGTCACCATAATGACTTACTTAAATATATCTTTAATTTGTTTAATTATACTTTTAAGTTTATTTTGGAATAAATTGTCTGTTATTAACATATGCGACATTGAGAAATGTCCTTATTGCTTTGGTAAAGACTTGTGTAACGAATACCACGAGAACAAATTGACTTTAAAAAAAGATTCTTTTGTAAATATTTTTAATAATTATTTCGGTGTAAAAAATGTGTATTACGCTCGTTATAATGATGTAGATGTTATAATTAAGAAGCTAGCTCACAATTTTGAATTCACCGAACTTGACGAGTTAATTTGTAAAAATATTAATTTAAGTACAAATTGTAATTTGAACCACCTTGATGATCCTCAAAACTATCAATTAAAAATCTTCAATTTTTTAACAAAGTTTAATTCTAATTATGTAAGTAATTTTAAAATTTGCAACAAAGAGGCTGTAGAAAAATTTGTACGCTTATTGTTAAATAACACTACAGAACCGGACTTTTTAAAAAATATTTGGACTGTTTTACAAATCAACGTTGAGCCCATTCTACTTCAGGTCAGTTGAATTAATTTGACGAACGCAAACTGGAATAAATATTTTTAGTTAATGAAGCATGAAGATAAGTGGCCTGTACCTAAATATTTGGGTGCTTGTGGACGAACTATCGTCGAAAGCGACTGTGGTTGGAGCTTAAATAGTTACAAAAATTCGAATTGGACAGCGAGAGCACACTTGGCGCTTCAGTTATTAAAGGGCGCCAAGGATTTTACTGATAAACATGACAGTTTACGGTTTTATTTAACAGACATTTCACCCGATAATATTGCAGTCACTTCAAATTTAAAAGTTGCGTTTGTTGACTTAGAAAACGTAATTGTAACTAGTAAAAGCAATTCTGGTATGTATTTGTAACTTTCTCTCTCTAATGAACTAATTCTTTGACTTGTAGAATCGCCTCTACATTACTCGACAGATTTTGGCAAAGATGAATTTTCTTTCTCTGAATCTGAAATATGTGGAAGCTCGTTGAGTGATCATAATTACTTTGCCATTTGTAAAGTAAGTTTTTGGACTTATATTGTGCATGAAAATAACTAATGAATATCACATTGTAGTTGTTGTTATCGGAAAATGCTCCTTGGCCAATGATGAATGGTGGGCTTCTTCACTCGTCTCCCCATTATATTACAAAGTTCTATCCACAGTTGTTTAAATGTGTCGAAGCTTGTGCTAATCCCACCGACAACATGAATCGTTTCGAAGCTGTCGAAGGTCTGATCTATATTTTGGAACAGTTCGTAGTATAATTAGTTCGTTTATACTAAAATTTTGTAAATAAATTAGATTAATTAATAATTAATGAATGTATTGCTCACAATAAATTATACTCTAAAAGTAATAGTCCAGTAAAATTATCTTTAAATTATTATAAAGTTTTCGAAATATCTAAAGGAAAAAAGTAAGGCATCAACAAAAGGGACTTTTCAAAATTATTTATCGTTAAACAGTGTTGAATGCAGTGAACTTTAGTAGGTAAACTTTAAACAAAAAATAATAGGAATATTTTTCCCCTGAAAGTCCCACCCAAGGGAGATATGGGTGGGGCACAAAAAGATATTTTGAACACCTTCAATAGGTCGTACCTAAACGAAAGTTTTTTCTTAACCCAGCGTTTGCTACACCGGGGTATAGAAAAGTAAGCTAATGGAGTAGATTACCCCTTAGAGAAGCCATGAGCCAATTCCAACTTTATTAGAAGGTATAATGCCAACTGCCCACAGTCCCAATGTCAGAATACGCATGCTTAAGACTGGCACCACACGCCGTAAGAGCGGATACAGTTAAGTTAACCAGCATCTGGACGGGTGGAGAACAAAACCATTTAACTTACTCATTCTACCTTGATTGGTAAGAGTCGGGTTCAGGTAACCATCAACGGAACCTTGTGCACTAAGTCCAAAGAGTCCTTCCCCCTACCACCAGTCTCTGACTAAATCGCTTCCGGATCACCCACGAACACACCTGAAACAAACCAGATTTATCATCATCATGTGCTAAGAGAGCGAGTGTACTAACTTAACCGTCAGTCGGACACACCAACGGCGAGGCCTAAGGCTGCAACAGTGATAGGATGGATTGAGAACAGCCTGAACACATACTGGTGATCCTATGTGCTTAACCATTTAAAGCATGGCTACTATACGGAGTGTAAACACTCCTACCAGACTCGTGTCTTCTCGTTACTATTTAAAGTACAACTGCAAATAGACTAGTCTACAGCTCCTCCGGTCAAGAGACTGCAGCAGTCAAGTGACTAAAAGGTCGCGTATGGCTCCACCGAGGGTATCAGAAGAGCGGGTATACTAAATAGCGACCATCAATCGAATACGCGGATACTCTCTACTTCCAGTGAATTACGCCGGTGCTCATCCATTACCTGAACCCCATCAGTACAGGATTAGGCAGAGCATCGACGTTTTAAGGGCAAGTCCCTGGAAGTACCAGGCTTGCCCGGTTATTTACTTACAAGATAGGTACAGGCAGAAAATAACATTTTTTTCCTCTTGTTCAGTCTATTCGGGGACAGATTGTATATTTACTTAATATTTTTAGTAACACATTTGAGAAATTTCTTCTGCCTTCACATTGCCTTACCACTGATTAGTGTATATGTATACTAGCAAAGATGCGAATCTTTCGTATACTGAAACAGAAAGCTCAGATAGTAAATTAAAATTCAAGTTTGTAGGTCATTAGGATCGCGTGATATTTTAGTGAAGAAGTCCTTGGATATCAATCCCCGATTTACTTTTTCAGAATCGTGAAAATTTATTTTTAAACAAAAAATATTAAGAAAATTTGTTATACTCATTTCTTAAAGGTCAAATTTATTTTTACAGAACTTATTAATTAGATTAAAGTGTCACAAGTATTAATAATAAACTTATAGGATTAAGAAACCATAGAACATCCTTAATGCATTATAAAAGAGTTTCTAACTGAAAACTCGAATACATTATTAAGCGTTTCTTTAGCTAACACCTACAAGGTTGTCTAAAAGGTTATTTACAATTTTCTAAAAATGGTGTTCAACTTTCGTGTGTTTAAAAAATGTTCTCCGAATGGAAAACTTTCGCTTTACATGGCAAAGCGAGATTTTGTCGATCACATTTCTGGAATAGAGCCAATTGGTATGTCGAAGCAATATAATTTAGATTGTATAATAAACGAACTATTTTTTTTAAGAGGGTGTAATACTCATCGATCAAGACTACAAAGATCGTAAAGTTTTCGCCCAAGTAATATGCAGCTTTCGTTATGGAAGAGAAGAAGACGAAGTTATGGGATTAAACTTCCAAAAAGATTTGTGTTTGGGATCTATTCAAGTGTATCCACCTCCAGAAAAGCAAAACACTTCAAAATTGCAAGACCGTTTAATTAAGAAAATTGGAGATAACACTTATCCCTTTACTTTTCAATTGCCTCTTAACGCACCCGCCTCTGTCAGTATACAACAGGGTAAATTTTGTTTTGCTATTTTAAGTGCAAATTACTGAAGAAAGATTGCAGGTGCCGATGAAAATGGACAACCGTGTGGGGTGCAATACTTTGTTAAAACTTTTGTCGGAGAAGATGAAAGCGATCGCTCTCATAAACGCAGTACCATAAATTTGGGAATACGTAAAGTCCAATTTTCTCCATCTAAAATGGGCAAACAACCCTGTACTATCGTGAGGAAGGATTTCATGTTGAGTCCAGGCGATTTGGAATTGGAAGTTACATTAGACAGACAGGTGGGTTAACGCAAAAAAAACTTTAAAGGAAGTTTTACGGTATGTTGCAGTTGTACCACCATGGAGACAAAATCGCCGTAAACGTGTGCATTCGAAATAACAGCAATAAAGTTGTAAAGAAAATTAAAGCGATGATTCAACAAGGTGTAGACGTGGTTTTATTCCAAAATGGTCAATACAGAACTTCAGTAGCTAGCATGGAAACTCAGTAAAACATCCAATTAAGAAAGTGCTTAAAATAATACTTCTTTTTTAAGGGAAGGATGCCCAATTCACCCTGGATCCACCTTACAAAAAATTATATATCTCACGCCGTTGTTAGAGTCAAATAAAGATCGCCGTGGAATTGCACTCGATGGACAAATAAAAAGACAAGACACTAATCTCGCTTCAACGACTTTGTAAGAGGCTATTTTTTCGTAAGTTGCTGAGTTTTGTATTTCTTCTTTAAGATTATCTTCTCCCGATCAACGCGATGCTTTTGGAATTATCGTATCGTATTCGGTTAAAGTTAAGTTGTTCTTAGGAGCACTTACTGGAGAGGTTGCGGCCGAATTACCATTTGTTTTGATGCATCCCAAGGTGAAATTGATTAGAAAGAGAAATAACGAATGCGTCGATTAATGTAAGTGCATTTCAGCCTGGTAATAAAAAGATGGTGCATGCAGATAGTCAGGCCGATGTTGAAGTGTTTCGTCAAGAAACTATTGATCACGATAACGAAATCGACGAATAAATCTGGTATCGAGGCACTTTGTCTGTAACAAAAAAAAGTTCTCGTTTTATTTTAGAGTTAGAATGTTAAATAAGTTGCAGGTTTTCGTTTCTGCTCTATATTTTATGTACTAATTCTCAAAAATTCATGATTTCTTTCCATTTTGGTTAGTTAAAAAAATATTTTTTCAGTAATTTTGTACTAGAGGATGTCCAGGAACGTTTTCTTCATTTTAAAACAACAAATTTAGGGTTTCTCTGAAATGTTTTATTAATTTAAACTATCCACAGAGTAGAGAAAAGCAATAGTGAAAAACTGTATCAAGGTAACTCCTTTCCCACTGCTGTAACTTCACGAAAAGAGATAAAATTAAAACAGTTTCAAAAAAGAAAACATTTCAAGGCGTCTATATTTCTTTACTCTATGGTTTTCAGTACGAACATAATCGGCAATATTAATTCTCGAATGAGTCCAAACTAATACTTTCTTGATAGATAAAAAATTGTACATCTTGTGACTGTGCGGTCCTTCCTAACTTCATGTGCGCGAGTACAGTCAAAGTAATAATTGAAAATGTTCGTATTAATTTATTCTATTCGTTTAGTTTTAGAAACCGCTTTTAGTAACTTATTCTTATATATTTCCAAAAATTATAACTCTGTATCTTGTATCTGTATCTTCCACTAAAAAAAAAATTTCGATATGCAGTATCAAGTTTATTAATTGTGTACTTATAGTGAGAATAAAATCAAAAAGTATTTAGATATATAATTCACACTAATGTTTCAGTATCAATATACATATTTTCAAATTTTAAGGACAGAATCTGTTACAAAGCAAAATCAAAAGTTTCTTTATATTCACTAACCACTCTATTTATGACTACAATATTAAAATATTATAATTGGCAAGTAAATAAAATTTAATTGTTACATTGAAACGATGTTATCGACAGTTGAAATTTATGTGATGATAAAAGTAATTTGTACAATTTAAATCGAAACGCTTATATGTTAGTAAATATAATATTTTAGGCTTTATAAATTCACAAAAAATTAATTATCGTAATTTAAATCTAAATGTTTAATGATGAAAAAGAATTTTATATACAGCAATGCGCACTTGTTTGCAAAGCAGTTATCACATTTACAAAAACCTATCTATATAATAAAAATAGAAAAATATTCACACAATACAAACAAACTCACAAATCAACTTTCAAAAACGTTATAATAAATTAATATTTTTTTGCCTTAATTGTTATTCGTTAGTAAAAATCCTTAACGTTAATCACTTCGCACCTTATTCTAAACCTCTTATAAAACACCACAAACATCATCGACTCTTACCATTTATTTAAAAAGTAAGGTATATTCAATTTTATATTGTACCTCACAAATTAAATCAATACTTCAAAACAAATAAAACAAATAACCATAATGGGGTATCCAATAATAAGCGCGCGCTTTTCGATAGCTCTTGCTAGATTTACAATCCATTAGACGCCAGTATGCGATAGTATGATATAAATAAATGCCAGTTCAGTAAAAATAAATAAGTTCTAATAATTATCTATATCTGTAAAAAAATTATATTTTATAGCGCTTCTAAAGCAGTTTTTAGAAAAGTTGTAATCAAAATTATACCGGATGTCACATCAGACTATATACCAACATCATGTTTTGGTATACAATCTGAAAGCCAAAATCAAACTACTAGGCCATAAATAATACCGCTTTCGAGTTTTCAATAAATCTGAAATACTGCAGGAGCCATCGAAGACTGCGCGCTTACCAGACACCCCGCATATTTTGGAGTTTCTTTTCGATTCAATAATGATGATTAGTTGAAGTTTGTGAACTACGATGCTCTAACAATGTAGATGCGTTTTTCGAAGCAAACCAAAATCAGAAGTGCATTTTATAATTTCATTTTCTAAAACCACTAAACTCAAATTGAGAATTACCTATTTCAATATTTCCTAATAGCGCGCTTTGCAAATCACTCTAATATAAAAGGGAAAACTATAGTCTGCAGTTTTAAATAATTTTGGCCTCATAATTTAATTAAAATTGGCGTTTTAGATTATATGGAATTTTGTTTCAAAAGACTAATGGCCGTACTTCCCAAGCAACGTATACTACTGTAGGATACTGGAGATAAAGATGTATAAGAACCACATGCCTGGGGAGTATTTATAAATGTACATATGTTACAAACCGTGACAAAAAAGTTTATGAACTCAAATTTTTACTAAGTGAACCTAATATACTTGATTATTTACGTACACTAACGCACATACCAAATTGCATTAACATATCAAATGTCTACGTCCTAATTAAAAAAAACACTCATACAAAAACTTCTATTATACTTCTTACACTTAGCAAAACACACGCACAATTATGTGAAAAATAAGAAACGCAATGTAATATACAAAAGAGTTTGACCAGATCTTATACGCTGTCGTCGAATTACATTGTGTGTTCTAAATAATGAATGCGAAACTAAAGTAAATGAGCACACAATCGAATTGTTTATTGGAACAAAATAGCATCCTTCGAACACGCAATGTAATAATTTTTATTATACATTACTTACTTAAGATTCTACATTAATTTAACTTGGCTTGGGTAATGGGCGCACCAGATAAAGTTTCTCTCCTTGTTTATTGGTGTAAATTGGAGCTCTCTGATAATGATCGACTAACTGATCCAAAGTATGAAATTTACGTTGACCTATACAATAAAGAGCGCCTTCGACGTGAACTCGAAAATGCTTGTTACGACCGGGAGCTTTCAAAGAGACCGAATAATCTCCCACCTACAAAATAACCCCCTTATTAAGGTATAAAAAGAAGGCGCAAATGCTTACATTAGTCTCACTATCCCGAATAAGAAAATCGCCATCGTGGCCGTGTTGGTTCAAAATGTTATCACACTGGTTTCGTGTTATTATTCCAAAATACCAAGGTTTTCCGATCAGATGAGGTCTATCCGACAATATTCCTTCCGGCTGCTGTTGTGGTGGTGGTTGAGGCTGTCTATCTACAGAATCCGTACGTTCTTGCCTTCTTTCTTGGTACGGTTGAGTTAAATATTCGGATAATTCTTGCAAATAATTGCGCGGGACGAGCCCAATTTGACCCTGAGCATTCCTAGCTTTATACCTACACAAATTTAAATATTTAACTGTGATTAATAAAAAATTTTTTTAATACCATTCTGGATCGGAAGGAGGCCTATCCAAAATTTCCAATCTATCTCCCTTCTCGAAAGATAATTCTTGATCGTTTGTGGAAGAAAACGAATATAAAGCGACGACGATATCCAAAACGTTCTCGGCCATTGCATATGTATGCAAAGTATCGTCTGCATCGCCTTCTTCTTGGGTGTAATTAGAAGGAAACCAACCGACCGAGTTTCCACTTTGACCTCTCCACCAACCTTTTCAAAAAAAATTAATTACGAAAAATTTTTACTTTATGATGACTTACCATCGTTACTCTTTTCTAGAATAAGAATACGAGAACCTTTAACAAGTGATAACTCGTCGGGTTGTTGGGCTTGATAATTATATTTTACTACGGCCATGCCAATTGCTTCCGAAGGATCGGCTGGTAATCTCCTAGCCATGCTGGGAGATTCGACAGTTCGTGAAGGCGAATTGTTTGACGGGAGGGTTTTCGAACCTGATCCCTTTTTCACCTAAATTTAAATATGTAATTTTGGATCGTTTATCCCTTAAATAACCGGAATTTGTTACTTCTCGATTAGTAACGTAAATTTACAAGTATGCCAAATTGGGATCACCTCTATAACTTTCCTTGGTAATATTTTGTGATCTTGGCGCGTACATGCATCAGTTTCACTTATAGTTCTTACTCTCATCCCAACGTTATTTAGCATTCGAAGTATGTTAAGTAATAAATGACATACGTTTTTGATTTTATGTATGTCAGGTTCCTTTATTTTACTGTATTTTACCAATAAAGTATGATAACATTGATAACGTATAATGACGCACACGCCAAGAACGCTGAATAATATATCACCTACAGTCAAGGCAGCTGGCAACTATGACATGATTACTAAAAATGTTTCCTTTCACGCTAAAGAAAAAGGGGAAATTAAATCCTTGGCACAATAATATGTTTAAATCATTTTGTTTAACTTTAAAATACAAATTAAAACTTAAAAATTTCAAATAAAACCCACTTTATTATGGCAAACTGGTTTCTCAAAGATAAAAAAAATCGTAGAGGTGATCATTTCGATTACATGCGGTACACGGTACGTGATAAAAAAACAAAAACAACACTTACACTAACCTTTTTCTTAATGCTATCGAACAGGGATGGCTTTTCTTTTTTAACATAATTACTGGGAACATATCCAGACTGATTACGTGAATTTTGAACTCTCCACCAATGTTTAGAGTCGTCTAATAGAAGGTAACGTTCGTTTTTACGTAAATCAAGTTCTTGGGCACCTTGGGCCGCATAATCGTATTTAGCGATGACGTAACAAACGTCATCTTGGCTTGCTTTGCCTATAGAAACAATAAAGTTAAAACTTAGGAGTACTTTCTACGCCAATACTAACTTTTAAATTAAGTCTATTTGTAAAAAAATGTAAATAATAGTTACGTAACAGCTTACTACATACGAATACTACTTACTCTAAACAAAACTACCCTTTAAAAGATTGTACCTAGGTAAACAATGTTTTGAAATCTTTGTCAGAGAAATTATGTTCTTTTTAATTGAAATAGAATTTAAAAGTCACAAACCACCCTGTAGTTCTAATTTATCTTAAATATTAAAACTACATGAGAGGAAAAGTCTTATAACTGAGCCTCTACGTCATTAGTTACAAAATTGAATAACATAGCATGTAATAATTATTACTGGTGTAGCATGTATATGCAGAGCGCAAAAAGATTCAAATGTATCTTTTAAAGTTTCTTGTAAAGGCTCCCATAACCAACGTTGGAAGGTTATTAAATTCAGTAACTAAGAACGCAGAGGTCCAGATATAAAACTTCAACTACACAAACTTTTAACGTAAAAAAGCGATTAAAAAGTACACCGACAATCGACAATTTGTAAGAGGCCATTCCTCTAGTTAAAATAAGGAAAAAAGTTTATATGATCCCTGGTCAAAAATGCCTAGCTGCCGAGAGATCAGTCAAAAAAGATGGGTCTGTTTTACGAATTTTCAAAATATCTACAAGATGGTAAACCAAAGGACCACTTCGCCTTTTTAGGTAGGGCATAACTTAACCTTTTCACTTGTGGTGAATTCAATAAGAGATTTAAGACACTTCATCCAAGATGAGAGTCTTATGAGTTTGTCAACACTGTCACTGATCTAGCACGGGCGTCAAACTCACAACTGAATTTACTACAAGTGAAAAACAAAACAAGACTTACCTATTTGTTGAATCTTATGAATAGAATCAATGATTGTTAGCCCCATTTTTTCCGACTGCTATCTCAGCTCTCAGCAACCAGATATTTTTTCACCATGGGTCGTGTAAACTTTTTTCCTTATGACTTATTACGATTATCATAAATTTTCAAGTTTATGATTATCAATTATCATCAAGATGTTTACATTATCGTTTAAACGTACATCATCTTTTACAAACCGACATAAATAATGAAAAGAAAATTATACATTTTTGCATTTACACTACGTTTTTCATTCATCGATTGTACAATAAATATATAAAATTAACGAGGACATTCCAAATTAACAAATAGCACAAGTATTCTGTTTACATAATTAGACAAATTCGTCATAACTCATAACCATGGCTTAAATATTATATTTTAATCATACCATGTCTCATATTAGGATTAGCCATGAGGTGTTGCGGAGTCGTAACACCATAGTTGCTTTTCGATTGCCAAGAAGGTGGTACCGGTGCTCCACGCATCGATCTTGTTTCCAGCATAACCGCAGAAAGCACGACTATCTAGTTCTAGCTGACACTCATGCTCTATGCTACAACAACGTAATGCCAATTCATTAAAAAAATTATTACTGCTCTATCAAACATGCATGCTGCATTTTTTAACAACCAACAATTGAATAAAAACAAAGTACAACTCGGAACCAAAATTATTAGGATGCTTCAATTAATCGGTACAAATATGTAAATAAAACTATAAACAAGTAACTAAAAAATTCACCATCCACTTTTCTATGAATCACCAACTCTTTTACAATTAACATAATAATGCCATTTCACACTATTTAAAGATAGCAAGGGGCAAGCATAATGGTTTAAACATAATTTCGAGGGGGGTGGGTTCGTCAAAATGAAAGTACTTTGATTAATCGCAACTGGTAAAAGAGGGATAACCTACCAAGTTTCAAGCTAGACATATTCCACTAAACTTCATAGGTGAATGTATTTTGGACGAAATCACCATTTAATTTTATTGTAAAAAGACTCCCACCCTAAAACTAATCGTGAACATTTGTCAACTATCGCAGATCGCAGGATCGCAGGGTAATAAATTAGGGAGATCTCACAATGACGTTGGTAGCACTGACACGATTAAAGTTAGAGCGGGAAACTTAAAAGAACGAAATTGTGTACTTTGAATTTGATTTTTAAAATTTTTAATTAAACGAATAAAATTTACACAAATTACAAATTTAGAATCAAAGATTTTGCGGTAATATTATTAAACTTTTACTTTAATTAAATAAATTTTAAGTTGAAGTTAATTTATTGTTCGACGTAGTGCTTCGCGTGGTATTTTAGTGTGGCAGTAGTGAATTTGTATTTAAAAAAGAGAGAGGATGGGTAATTTTTAAGATTGAAAAGAGATACGAGAGTCGCAAAGATCCAATAGAAACCAATTTAATAATTTTTTTATTTGTACACGACTTTGATTCACGCTCTAAGACAAACCTTTCGTATTTAGAAATACATATTTGTAATGTGTTATCTAAATTAAAATTTAATTATTTTGAGTATTTGAAAAAATTGAAAAATATTTAGAGGCCGGCATTTTACGTTGTGTCAGTTTTACATTGTCAACTATGGCGTCAGATCCACATTATAAGAACCGATTACAAGTTTTCAAGAACAAAGGAAAAGACCAAGATGTAAGTATTATATTAAATAGGAGGAAGAAAATTAGATTTCAAAAAATATAACTTTTCGTGATCCGCATCTAAACTTCCTGCAAGGAAGGGGTCACCTCCTTAACACATGTTATGTGACTCAAAATATCTAGTTTTATTTCGTTAATTATAAATTATTACGATATTTTAGGAAATGCGAAGACGTCGTAATGAACAAACCGTCGAACTTAGGAAAAATAAACGCGAAGAAACGTTGCAAAAGCGTCGAAACGTTCCAATTACCGACTCGACCGATGAAGACGACATAGAGAGATCCTTATCAAACACCAACTTAGACGAACTAGTAGCACAATCGGCACAAACCGATAATCCTTCAATACAATTGATAGCAGTTCAATCTGCAAGAAAACTGTTGTCGTCAGACCGAAATCCACCTATAGATGCTCTTATTTCCAGTGGCATATTGCCTATTCTTGTGCGGTGTTTAGAATGTCACGATAATCCTGCGTTACAGTTTGAAGCTGCATGGGCTTTAACAAACATTGCTTCGGGTACTTCGACGCAAACTAACCAAGTTGTTCAAGCCGGTGCCGTACCTCTATTTTTACGTCTATTAAATTCTCCTCAACAAAATGTGTGCGAACAAGCAGTGTGGGCACTCGGTAATATCATCGGGGATGGCCCCGGCCTTAGAGATTATGTAATCGAACTAGGTGTCGTAAATCCGTTATTGTCATTTATTAAGCCCGATATACCAATTTCTTTTTTGAGAAATGTAACTTGGGTTATCGTTAATTTATGTCGTAACAAAGATCCACCACCCGCAATGAACACTATAAAAGAAATTCTACCCGCACTAAATATTCTCATTCATCATCAAGATATTAACGTAAGTATTTTATAATACAGTTGAAATTGTAACATTGGAATTTACACCAAATTTTGCATTATATTGTCTATCGATTTAAGAATTTTAATTTTCTAATTGAATTAATACCTTGTACTTAGATTTTAGTTGATACCGTGTGGGCACTTAGTTATCTGACCGACGGAGGAAACGAACAAATTCAAATGGTGATCGATAGCGGAGTCGTACCCAGACTTATACCACTTTTAAGCCACAAAGAAGTGAAAGTTCAAACTGCTGCTTTACGTGCAGTTGGAAACATAGTGACTGGTACGGATGAACAAACACAGGTGGTCCTTAACTGTGACGCCTTATCGCACTTTGCCATGTTACTTACTCATCCTAAAGAAAAAATATGTAAGGAAGCCGTGTGGTTTCTCTCCAACATCACGGCTGGCAATCAACTGCAAGTTCAAGCGGTGATCGATGCGGGTCTCTTACCGAAAATAATTCGGAATCTGAGTAAAGGAGACTTCCAAACACAAAAAGAAGCAGCTTGGGCTATAAGTAATTTAACCATCGGTGGAAATAAAGAACAAGTAGCTCAATTAATAAACGAGGGCGTCATCGCTCCGTTTTGCGATCTTTTGTTATGTAAAGATGCGCAAGTAGTTCAGGTTGTGCTCGATGGCATTAATAACATGTTGAAAATGTCCGGATCCCAAGTCGAACAGCTAGCAAATATGATCGAAGAATGTGGCGGATTAGATAAAATTGAGCAACTCCAAAATCACGATAACATTGACATATACAAACTTGCCTATGAAATTATTGAATTGTACTTTAGCGGTGATGTAAGTATTTGGTTTTAAATTTTTCTTGTTCGTTTTTATTTATGGCGAATTTTAACTATAGGGCGAAGACGATCCTAACTTAGCACCTACAGCTGGAGATGCCGCTTTTCATTTTGATCCCAGTACAAATTTGCCCAACGAAGGTTTTAAATTCTGATGTCATACAACCGTTTTGAATTCTAGTATAATCAACAATGATCTACCCAATTTGTTTAAATATTAATAATTATGTACGCTCATTTTATTTTCTCTACTACAGGGAAGGGCTTTTTATTTTAAATATCGGATTAATTTATTTTTTAACAAAATATTTGTTACGATTTTTAATATTGTACCGTAACGCAATGTTATATATTTATTATATACTGACATAAATTTTTAAATTGTGCAGTTTTGTTACACAAATTGATAGGATTATGATTAAAATGAGCGTTCATATAAATCATAATAGATTCACGATATTTTATTTACGAGACACTTGACTAATGTGTAATTTCATAAAACTAGCTTATTCATATTTATTTTTTAAGACGCCATGTCGATGGGACATTAAACAAAATATTAATCATGTAATGATTTTAAAATACCAAAAAAGCATGTAGATTTTTGTTAACTTTAAAGTGTTATCCAAAAAAAATTACTTTTTTTTTAAATTCGTGCCCAGTTAATGATATTGTATTATTAGATGATTAATAAATTGATAACGTATTACTTATTTAATTAATATTGCAATTGCAAACTGTTAAACTACTCCAGTTACGTACTTATTTATGTAAATTAGTTTTTGCTAAAACTCAAATAAATCTATGTTTTCCGACCAAAAGAGGCCCTAACATCGAATCGTAAATTTACATACATCTTAGAATGTGTTATTTGCAATAATCTTTAAATAACAATATTTCTGTTACAAAAATTATATTAAGTTTTGTTGTTAAGATGTAATAAAATCTTGTAATAGTGAAAGTATATTTTCCTCTTCCACCCCCTGTAGCTAAAAACGGCTGATGTAGCCATAACAGGACTTTTTTTATGCGTTAGCTAATTCTACAAATTTATTTCAATACATTTCTCTCGGAGATAAATTATATTAAGTGTAAACCTTGATGACAGAAACTATCAGAGATCTATTTATATGTCCGATATATCTATATATATTGATCTCTGAGATATCTATCATGATATAAATCTCAGGTGTAACTGCAGCTTGACAGATTTTGGGCCACGATTTTATAGAGTACGTCTTTCAGAAGAAAGTATTCTACATGTATCCTGATGATAATATTATAAATCTAAAAATCATCTTGTGTTCTTCATGTTAATGAATTATTGATTATTCTTTTGCTCCAAAAGATAAACAATACTTGGGCATGCACAATCGGTATGCCATCTTGGCGTAGGCACTTTTTTAAGAACAAGAACTTGTATACTTATCAGTGGCAGTCAGATGGTTTTCCGAGGAATTTTAATTTTAAATTTCATTACCAAACACATGGCAGCCATTTTTTATTTATAATATTATCACCAGGATACACGTAGAACACTGTCTTCTGAAAAGCGCACTGCATAAAATTGTGGTCCAAAATCTGTCACTATCTCCTGAACTAGGTATAACCACGGAACATCCCAATATATATATATATATGGTATAACGTTATTAACAAAATACAAATTTACAGAACGTCACCCATCGCCTTTATTGGCCTTTATTACCGATAGTTTTTTGTTTGTAAACAAAATGTGACAGTTTCCATGGCCAAGCTTTCATTATTTTGTTTGTTATGCACAAGGCACCTACCTGAAGTTTAGGGAGCTTGTACTAAAAATTTTTGTATGTAATACGTCCGCAAAAAGCTTTATCGAACTCATCTGACTCGTCCGTAAAACTCGATTCGTCCGCTAAAGCTTTGTTTTGCGGACTTGTTACATAAAATACTATAAAGATATTAGAAATAGTATCAAACAATAACATGCTCAAAAGTTCTCTCCGATTCTAAAAGATCTAAAATTATATGGGGTGTTTATATTTAAAGTAGAAAAGCTAATCCCATTTCTGGTTAAACCAAAAGTTCAAATTTAACATGTTTGGTATGATTGGACGTTAGTAGTAGCGTAGTAGTTAATCTTACATTTTTTTTAAACATAAAATACGCAGGGTGTTTTCAAAACTCCTTTGCTTGGCTAATTTCTGGTTTAACCGGAAGTGGGTTTTATACCAAAATTGTAACAAATAATAGAAATTCGCGAAACAAATTAATGTACTAACTTATAATTTTAAATTTTAATTACAAAAGAAATTATAGTTTTGAAATTTTGACAGCCAAATAATTCTAGTCTTCATGGCCAGAATAAGTACTACCCCTCCTGCCACAATCCTCGAGTTCATTCTACAAGTAAAATGGCTCGAGCTCTGATGGGCACGAAGAGGTCGCTTGGAGGCCTAAGTGCAGGGAACTTGCTCCCCCTCCCTAAATGATCCAGATCCAATCATAACTTTGAATCCAGCGCATAGCGAAGAATAAAACTAAGTTGATAAATAACTTTGATTTCTATTTGCTATAACATAATATCCAAAATTAAAAATCGACTATATCAAACCTAAACAGTGATGGGCATTTACCCGGTTAATAAAAATAAGGTAAATACCTTCGGTATATATACCCAAATAAGGGTATACATTATACATATCATGGGTAAATACATTTATTTAGTTTATTAATTTTAAAAGTAAATATTTTTGATATTCTGCCGTGTTGTTAAGTAATTTTAAACAAGAAAAATAACAAATTATTGTTAAGAGTTAATGAGATAGTTATAACTTACAATACAATCAGAACTGAATTGTCATTTGGTCAGGCGCAAAACGCAAATCTGACAATCATACATGGAGCCATGGAACCTGATCAACACTCAGAAATATACGAATTTCACACCAACAGCCTGAATCATGGATGAGGCACGCTCGTCTGGTAATAACTGGTAATGCGTAATTAATTTAATTAGGGGATTCCCGTCACGCGCTCGCAATTTACCAGAGAAGTTTCAGTTTACACACTTTTTGGGTAGGTACGTGGGTAAATTGTATTTTGGTATAAACCCGCTATTTGCCTTCCCAATGGGTAACCCATCGCGGACCTTTCGTTATCTCCCCTGCTCGCCGACTTTATGATTAGTTATGGATGTCAGAAACGAAATGCTTTTCCTAAAAAGTTCTAAAAGTTTAATAGTACTTGGATGAGTGATCCTAAGAAAAAAAGGTCTGTAAATAAAAGTCGGCGAGCAGGGGAGATAACAGGAAAGATCCCCCATCGTCCAACACTGAACCTAAAGCCCTATACAGTCGGGTCCGGTTATAACGAGCACACTAGTGCCAACAAAATGTGTTCGTTATATCCGAGCGCTCGTTGTAAAAGATCTTGGTTATAACGGATTTATTAATTATTATCTACTGTGTTTAGACTTGATTAGGGTAGAGTAACACTAGACAACAAGAAACAATGACCAATGACGAATGTATGTAATAGCATATACGTTTAAAATCGCTTACGAAGAGTTACGCGGCGAGCTACAATAAGTTTGTCATCATTATCGTGCTTTATTTTAGAAGCTAACCGTCCAATAAATTATCAAATCTTCCACAATGAAGGAAATAATCGCACCAGTTAAGAACGTTTTTCAAGTATTAGAAATTGCTCGTTATAAGTGATGCTATTCCGCAGTTGGACCGTGTTTGGCAAAGGAAAAATGCTCGTTATAACAGATCTGCTCGTTATTTCCGAGTTCGTTGTATCAGAGCTCAAAATGTAATGAGTTAAATGGCGAGTTTTTCGTGCCATGAGAAATTACTCGCTAAAACCGAGATCTCGCTATAAGCATAGCTCGTTATAACCGGACCCAACTGTACTATATTCCTGTTTTTGGATTTTTATAATAATAATTATCTCCAAAATTATAATAAAAAACATTAGAAAATAAGAAAATGGTTATACTGTAAAGTAGAAGCCAACGAAAAAGTAAAAAATACTTGCGTGATAGATTTTATTAAAACACAACGTGCACTCGTTATTTTTAACAATTTTTTGTACTAAACGATTACTTATTAATAAGAAAATTTAAGACCGAATTAAAATCAATGTGGAAGAACCATGAAAGGGTGAGAAACGGTTGTGACCAAAAAATCACTTCTCACCCTATACAACATCAAATTTGTTTTTGCCTTTTACTCTTGTCACGAGGTATCAAGGAATTTAAGCTACCGTAACTACAAGTTGTCGGAGTAATAGGTGAAAGCGACGTATTGGCATTTAACATATTTTCGAAACTCTCTCGTGATTCCATATCGGGACTTTTCTCCTGTGGTAATTTATAATTTCTACCGTCATTCAAGTTAGATTTATTTACAAATTGTTTAGTATCTATTAAGCTACTTGGCACATTAGTAATATAAGTCGTATCTTGGTGTCAGGCAATTTTATAATAATCGTTGAAATTCAAGCGTACACTCAATAATTGTAAATTTAAATCTGAACTCGACGCAAGCAAATTTAAATATTTCTGTACAAAGTGCTTATATTTACTCGATATTTGTCTAATTTGATGTTTCGCCAAGTTCAAGCTGTTGTTAAATTTGGCCAATCGTTCTTTACTTTCTCTCTCTTGTTCAGTCGTTAAACCAAATTTTTTGATTTTTTCCGAATTTGCAACTTGTTTTTCGAGCTTAATTAACGCATTTCGCTCTTCTAAAGCTGCCATGTACAATGTTTCTTGGGTGACTTCGAGTTGCAGTATTAAGTTGTATATTATACGCAACTGTCCGCACATTTCCTAAAAAATTTATTTCAGTAATCACTAAATCGCTATACGACAAGTTACCGTAAATCCTCCAGAGTTTATTTCAAATCCAGAATCTAACAGCACACCACACTGAACCGAGTTCAGAAAAGTAGAATGGGCGTTGATCACGTCGTCCAGACATTCTGCCTGATTAACCTGACGCATCATTTCGGCCCAAGAGCATTCCAGCACTTCGAACAAGAAGTAGTATTGAGTTTGATGTAAAAAGTTAATCATGGCACTCGATAAAATATGTATTTGATGCAATATGGGGCTTAATGCTGGAATAAACAGGAATTATTCCATGTCAAATAATGGCCAGTTTAAGTTTACTTACACTTAATATGTTTAAACAGCTTGGAAGACGTTATTTGTTGTTTACGCATGTTAGAAAGCACATACTCCATTCGTTTTGCTTTCCAAAGAGATCCAAACAAACTTCTATACTCCGACATGGCCGGTTCTAAAATAGTACCCACAGGCCCATCCACAATGTACACCAAAGTAAAAATATCCCATCCCGTATCCCCGTGTGAATGATGCAAAAATTCCACAGTTAACCTTTGCAAGATTTCTTCATCCTCAAATTGAGCGTTTGTAACTCGAATAGCAGACTCTAATATTGCCGAAAGCGTATGGGCATACAGAGTTTGTGCAGGTTTGCTTAGTTCGGGCCTGAAAATGCATTACTTAATTTAAACTTGGCGTTTAAACGAGAACCCTTACGCTAAAAGCTGGAGTAAATGTCTTATAAAGTCACCTTGCCCCAATAACAAGTAACGTCTAAGAGCTTGTAAGTGTTCCAATAACTGATATTTTTCCTTAAGCATATATAGAACACGATGCGAAGTTTCCCGATACACATTTTCTAAATTTGTATGCAATTCCAAACTTTTATCCAGCAAGTACAAAGAGTCTGCAGTTGTCGTACTAAAAAGTTTTTGTAAAGCTTCTCTTCCGGGTAGTTGATTCGAGTCTTTACAAATTTGCCTTAAATAGTTAATATTTTTGCCAGTTGCTAAAATTTTCTTAGCTTGTTCCATACTTATAAATGAAGGAACCGTGGAAGCCCTAAACTTGATTATTATTTATCTACACGTGCACAAAACAAATACTTACTTGACGTGATATTTATCGTGCCAAAGTCTCTCTGCACTACTGATGTTCCTACTTTCGATGAAAAATTCGCCATACAAGTCATTTAATTCGCCATCTAACAGCCAATGAGAGAGCATAACATATAAAGGTCTACACACAGCCAGCAAAACTTTAGAAGAAATCTAATAAAAATGCACCAGCATAATTTGAATTCTGGTAATTACAAACATTTACCTTCTGTACAGTCACAGATCCGTGTTGCAAAAATCCATGTATAGCACTAATTAAAGCACCGCCCTTTGTATCGGTGCACTGTTCTGCAATGTATGCCAACCATTGCAAACGATTATGAGGTTCGGCTATCCAAACCAACATTCTACGTAAAGTTAGTTCAGAATCGTGTTTTTTCAACTAAAGCATAAAAACTGTTGTTTGCAAAGTGCATAGTTTTCAATACACACATACCTGAGCTTGTAATATGGCAAGGGTTTTGTAATACTCGGCAAGTTCGTCCCTAAAAGTAGCAATTAATGATTGCCCAATAACACCATTTTGTTTGTCGGCATCTTCACAATGTTGTTTTAACTGATTGTGTAAAAATCCTACACTCGATAACCTTTCTATTAGCGACTTCTGTATAGCACCTAAAGATCTACTAGTTTTTAAATCTATAATAAAACCCAATCCTCCTGGTTCTTTTTTTAAGACTTTTCCTTCTATGCCTTGGAGTACATAAACGACCTCTTGCATTAAATCAGTTTCACTTAGACTCTGTATACCTACACAAGATGTAGAAGAAGTTTTCTCTTTTAATGCAAGTTGAAGACTGTAATCGCTATTTGAAGATATTAGGGAAGGGTTTTGAGTTTTTAAAGCCTGCGGATACTACAATATATACCAAACTAGCAAAAGCTTTTATAAAACTTACAAGTGCAGAATTACTAGCAGATGTTTTTATCGAAGTAGCACAATACAATTTTTTAACTCCAGCATTTACATCATCTGGTAAAAATCCCATTTGCGACTTACTTTCGTCAACTCTAATTTGTAGTTCTTGTAACATGAAGCCTTTAGGTATACTCGACTGTTCGTATAAATTTGAAAACAACACAAGAATTGCAGCCTTGTTGTGAAGAATTGTCTGCAAGGAGTACATTAGCATTAGACTATTTAAAAGGTAAAATAAAAAATGCATTTACTGTCTTTTGAAGTTTAGCATACAATAAATCGAAATCGTGTACACTTTCATCCGATTGTGTAGTAGCAAGAACATTTTGTATTTGTTTCACAACGTACTGTTCATCTAGAATACGATTTTTTTGTTCCGAGTCTCGAGACATAAACGAAGAAGTAATTCTAAGGAGCTTTGATGCAACATCTAAAATCGTACAAGTTACTTTTATAATTTAAAGTTTTAAATTTTTTAATTACCTGGGTTATTACGCGAGAAATAATTACACAATTTACTAAAAAGGTAGGGCACATTTCCACTATCTACACTGGAAGAACTGGATTGATGCATGCCCGTTATTTTTTATTAATTTATTAAAATACGTAAAATGAAAAATTGGAAAACTTCTTAAATAAATACCATGCAAATAATAATAAATAGTGATAAATTAAATTAAAGATATAATTTTAATATTATGTCAAATTTAAAATTGTTTATAACTTGAAGTTAGGCATATGAAAGACACCGTTAAAGGTCGCTGTAATTCTACCTTCACGTGAGAGGGAGTTTTAAAAAGTATCGTAACATTATTGCATCGTCTTGTTCATTGTCTTGCAGAGATAACCAGATAACTGCTAGTTATAGTTTAGCATAGAGTAAGGTACTAAAAGTCAATAACCGAAGGTGATAACTTATAATAAAATTATAACATAAAACGGCTGATGTAGCCATAATAGGACTTTTTCGCGAAGTCAACAAAAAAGTAAAAGGGATTATGTATAGGTATTGAATAAGTAAATTGTCATTTATCATTGCCCTCGATTCTCAATTACACCCCCACGAGTAGTTTAATGAGTTTGTGTATGTTGATTTTCGTTGCCAAGCAATTTTATATAATACTTTAGTTTCCACACAACCCTTATTTTCTATTGCACTACCCAATGTAGTCATAATTTCGATGTAAGTTCTCTTAAAAGTTATTATAATTTTCAATAGGCACTACTAATGTTTTCTCGGCGTGATAAATTATTGGTTTTGCCATGGGAGCAACGTAGATATGAAAATCATTTAAAAAAAGTAGTATACACGTGAAATTTCTTCGTTTACAATAAATTATTCTCAACATTTATTATCGATTAGGTACAATCTGCTCTTCCAGCAATTGATAATAGTCCACCTCTTAGTCGAAATCATGTTGCTATCAAACTCAAGAGGAAACAAAAAGAAAATGAAAGATGCAATCAAATAGAGAAAAATAATTTAATTTTGCTTCAGAAACTTAACTCCATAATGCAAAAAAATCGCGTGGATAACTGCTGGAGTACACCACAGCCTAAGTAGAATTTTTTTAAATATAAGTAAATTGAACTCAAATAAGTGCCCTTTTTAGTTTTTTAAACCGTGTCGGGATATACACGCCTATAAGATCCGCAGAAATCAAACAAAAGACTGATAGAGAGATATCAAGAGACTTATCATTAATGCACTCTAATGCTAGATTAAGAAAATCCAAGTGTCTGGCATGTACTCCTCAAGAGATTCAACAAGACAAGGTGAATTTTTAACTTTTTACATATATTACCTACGTGCACGTTTATTTAATTATTTTGAGTTACCATTGCTCATCTCCAAACTATTACAAAAACTAAAACGAATAAAACACTTCGTTTTTGTTCCAACGATTTTTTATTAATTTAAAAAACTGACAATATTGTTTCGACCAGCAATTCTGGTCTTCATCGGAGCTAAAAGAGCTTTATTCGGTTTAATTCTTTATGTTCCAACAAGTGTGTAAGAAATTAACCAAATTTATTATAGAAACTCCAATTTTCAGCAAAATAGAATTAAGTAGTTAAATACAGTAGTTATATCGTATGTCGTATGTCATAACGTCATAACTTCGCCATTTTTTCGTTAAATCGTAATTTTTATTCGACAGATTCCAGAACAACGTATACCTTGGGAACCAGACAAGCCTCCAGTGAGAAAGCCTAGAAGCAAATCTGTACCGCCCCAAAAAACAAATCATCTACCAACAATTAAACAAAGTAGCATTTCTTCTTCTAAAACATTAAACGAGATGAGATCAGAAAATCTCGATGCCAAAAAAAGAAGTAAAAGTTGCAAGAATCTCAACCAAAAAAAAATAGTAAATCCTTTTAATGAGACTCTGGCACAAAGTATTATTTTAAGTAGGGGCTCGTTAGTTTTATCTGTTAATTTTCCATCTGATACATTCGTCAAACTTCAAGATGGAAAATCAGAAAAACTTATTACTCGAGGATTCTGTCAGTGTAAAAAGCAAGAAATTAATTGTTAACTCAAAATTACATAGAAAAATATACAAATATACGAGTGCAAAAGTTTCAAAAACTTTCAACGTCCAGTTTTGGAAATAATCGTTGCCAAAAATTGACAATTCTTCGTACGAAATATTTGCAGCACGGAAGCACGGATTCAAAAAGACGTTGCACTCCGCACAGCTGGAGTGAAGTGTATGTACGCTCGAAATTTTAACGATATTTACTGCACTGTTGTACGACATTGAATATTGAATAATACCAAACGAAAATTTAACTGTATGCTGTATCACCAATATTTTTTATTAAATACGTAATTTTGCATCAATTACTTTTTATTTGCCACTAACCAGCAATTTAAACCAAATGATATCAAAAATTTATTATTTAACGCACCTGTTTAGTAAAATGCAATCAAAAGTTTAGGTAGGTACTCAAGCTAAACGCAAGAAATATAGAAATTAATTTATCTATTATTAAATTAAGTTTGAAATGATGAATTTTAGTAATAAATGGATAGTAAATAAATTAAATAATGTGTATGGCCTAATGGGCTATATTTAGACTCAACTTTAACTTTTACTTGAATTTGAACTGTCGCGCTAACGGGTCTACTAGTACATAAGCGATGTCAGCGCCCTCTTTTAGGTTCAGTTCTTTCATGGCTTTAAAGGGTGCGTTCGGGGAGCTCGCTTTCACGCTATTAGCACCACACGCTATCATGACGTATTACTGTGCGTTCGGGGAGGCTTTTAGCGTGAGACGCTTACGAGCTCCCCGAACGCATTTGTGAGCGTCTCATGCAATCAACATGGTGGCAGAGGCGGGAAAAGCTGCAAAATGTAAACATTCAGAAATAACCTCAAATTTTTTGCCCTATAAGTTTGTTAACAGTAAACTTAACTCGCAATGAGCTGAACTGATAGGCACTACAAATAAATTTGGTACAGAGAATTGAAAAAAAAGAGCCAAAACAAGTCTTTAGGTATAATACCCAGAAATTTCTTAGATTATACTTTAGTTTTTGTTAGAGGTGAAACGACACCAAAATTTTGGGTATTCGAAACTCAAACCCGAAACTTAAAATGATCTCAAAACCTTCAAAACTATAAGCAGAACCAAATAAGCAGACCATAAATAAATAAAGTCTTTTTTTATTTATGAAGCAAACCTCAAGCCGATAAAACAAAACGGTAAAGGCAATGAGCGGTATGTTTTGTATTACGATAACATCGAATCAACGACATAACAACTATCGATTAACAAAATTAGCAGACAACTGAATGAGAATAGGCAGTGGCCTTTCATAACGCAAAGTTTCGAAAACTTGAAACTGTCCCTGTTTCGAGTGCACCATTCTTTTTTCAGATTTCTTATTGATGATAACTTGATAAGCTAGATAAGACTACAAATTTAATTTAATGAATCCCTCGCCGTCGTCTAATGCTACAACATCAATATCCATTGATGATACTAATCAAAAATATAACAAAAATTTAAATAAAAAAATTTATAAAGCGCACGCGACTTTCCCGCTTTGCATTCGAAGAGCAAACAAACACGGTTGCCACGGTAATAGTTTGAAAGCGTTTCGTGCCTCACCTCCAACTTGAAAGCGTTGAAAGCGTTGATAGCGCGAACAATGACGTCAGCGGTACTCGAATCGTTACGTCACGAAAGCGTTCATAGCGTTGAAAGCAAGCTCCCCGAACGGCAAAATCGTGCTATTAGTACTAATAGCGAGCTCCCCGAACGCAGGGAAAATGTTTAAAATCCGTATGCAAATCTAAAGTAAGGTTATGTGGGACGTATGTCAATAAGATGGACATGTGCGCCTAGTTGAAAGTGATTTAAATTTGCAAAATCTTTATAAATTATGGCATTCGAGACTAAGCAAACTCATCATAGGGCTGGCTCTCTTAAACAAATCAATAAAGCCCACAAGAGCGGAAGACACAATTCAAAAAGTACAATTAAAAATGCTAATAAAGGTATGTACCGATTTATCATAAATTTTAAAAAAATGCTTAAACTCTACATGATTTATAGGCAAAGTATCGGTAAGAGTGGCTTCAAGAAAAAAGAAATTAGAATTAGGAAAAGAAGCCAGAAGAAATCAGTTAACACAAATTCGACAAAACAAACGACAAGACACTCTCGCTACCAAAAGATCTTTGGGTAGCACACCTAATTTAGTTTGCATATTACCTTTAAACAAACATTTAGATGGTGGCAATGTTCTCGCATTTTTAAAGCAATGTGACGAAGAGGCAGTTATTAAAGAAAGCGATAGCGGAGTTACTCACATTTAGTAATATAATTTAAAACGAAAGGGTTCGAGAAATTTATTTTTCAAATTTTAGTATTCCAAGGCTTAAACACTACTTCAGTTTTGTAATACCACGCTTAGACGATTTTCTAAATATATTGGATACTCTTAAAGTATGCGATACTGTTATATTTTTTGTTTCCGCCGTTGCCGGATTTGATTTTGGTGATGAAGTAATAGACAATTGGGGTAATAACATTTTAATGTCGATTTTTGCTCAGGTGAGTTTTCAATTCACAAGTGTTGACATATCTAAGTTGTTTTAAAACAGGGTTTACCGACATCTTTACCGGTGGTAACCGAATTGGAAGGTGTGCCTCCTAAAAAACGTCAACAACAAAAGCAAAATATACAAAAATTATTTTCTAAATGGTTGCCCGATGAAAAAATTGTAACTTTAGATAAAAGCACAGATGCACTAAATATTCTTCGTAAAATAGGGAACCAAAAGCGTAAAAACATCGCATATCGTGATCGTAGACCATATATTTATGCTGATCGTGTGCAATATGTGCCAGATACTGAAGGTAAGACCTGCTCTTGTTCCTGGAAATGATTGTATTATTAATTTCTTTTTAGATAGTAATACGGGAACTTTAAAAGTTACTGGGTATCTCCGAGGTGGAACATTATCAGTTAACGATTTGGTTCATGTGCCTGGTTTAGGTGATTTTCAAATGCATCAAATTGATTTACCGGATGATCTGTTTTATAAAGAGAAATCAAAGTACGTATCCAGCAATCTTATTTTTGTACTTGTTTGTAATAGACTTACGTTTAGGAATAAAGATGAGTTAGAACCCACTAAAAAAATTGTCATTTTGGAAGTTGAAGACCCATCTAAACAAGAATCATTGGAGGCAGAAAACATTATTGATCCTATGGATGCCGAACAAACATGGCCTACAGAAGATGATTTTAGATTAGCCAAAGAGCAAAAAACAACTGTTCGTCAAAAAGTTCCTAAAGGATTCTCTGATTATCAAGCCAATTGGGTTATTGACGAAATGAATGAACTGGACTCCTCTGCAAGCGATGAAGAAAGCGAAAATGATGGTGTTATGGATGTGGAATCTGAAAATGACTCTGATTATTCTGATAACGAACAGTTAGATACAGTATCGGTGTCTGATGCTGGTGTAAATGACGATAAATATGATGATGAAGTTGACTGGAATTTAGAGAAAAACGAATTGGATAAAGTAAAAGCTGCCAAATCTGATTTGGAATTTCCCGACGAAATCGACACCCCACAAGATGTCCCTGCTAGAATCCGATTTCAAAAGTATCGTGGACTCGAAAGCTTTAGGTTTGTAAAACTTGCTTAGAGAACTACAAAAGTTGCTAATTTAAAGTTTTTTCTTTAAAGAACTTCCCCTTGGGATCACAACGATAACTTGCCCGTAGATTATGCCAGAATTATAAATTTTCAAAACTTCGATGCAACTAGAAAAGTGCTTTTCAAGAATTTAAAGAATAAAGATGGAGTTCAGGTGGGAACTTTAAATACTCATTCGTCTGAACTATTTATTAAATTTTGATTTGCAGTCCAACTGGTATGTGACAATTCACATAAAAAATGTTTCTCAAGAATTGTGGACGAATTTCAAAAGTAGAGGTTCTTCTCTTATCTTATTTGGTTTGTTTCCTTATGAACATAAGATGAGTGTTGTGCACACCGTATTGAAACGAACTCCAAACTATACCGAACCTATAAAATCAAAAGAGCGTCTTATCTTTCAATGTGGATATAGACGTTTTATTGTAAATCCAATATTTAGTCAGCATACAAATGGAAATAAGCATAAAGTAAGAAAAAAAATGTTTTTTTACAGAGTTACTGATTTTTAAATTTTTAGTTCTTAAGATTTTACCAAGAAGCTGTAGCTGTAGCAACATTTTATGCACCAGCCCAGTTTCCCCCAGCTCCTGTACTATGCTACAAAGAACTTAACAACCAATTAACATTAGTTGCTCATGGTAATTTACTGTCATGCGATTCTAAGAGACTTATTATAAAGAGAGCTGTATTATCTGGTATGTTAAGAATAATGTTGGCGAAATGTGTTATTAAATAAACTTTTTCAGGCCATCCGTTTAAAATTCATAAATCATTAGCCGTGATACGATTTATGTTTTTCAATAGAGAAGATATTTTGTATTTTAAGTGTCTTCATAAAACGCCTGGTGCCCATTATAAATGTCGGTGTCATCAGTTACATACAAAATATGGTCAAGTAGGTCACATCAAGGAACCATTAGGTTAGTTGCAACGTCTACAACATGAATGATGAATTTCGTAACGTTTATTTTTTAGGATCACACGGTCACATGAAGTGCATCTTTAAGAATCAGTTGAAATCGATGGATACGGTTTTTATGTATTTATACAAAAGGGTATTTCCTAAATGGAATTATGAGGATTGTATTGTTACTTGTGACTTATCACAAAATATGGAAACATAATTGTCATTTTATTTGTTGTTAATGATGATAATGTTGAAAAATAAAATTAATTAAAAACTCGATTTACATTATTCGAGTCCTATGCCACAAATTAGTGGATTTCTGCGAAAATTTATAATATACAAAAGTGTCGAATATTAAATTCTCTACAAAAAAGGAAGGATATTTTTCTAAAAGTTATCGATGTCAGAAATAAACTAAAAAAGTTCAATTCGTGGATGGATGAAATGAATAGACTTGCTTTACAATATTCAATATTCCTTCCCCCCTTTAAAAACGATATTTATTTTAAATAACATTATTTGTGCACAATCATGGGATGGGCACATGGCACAACGTGAACATAGCACATAGCCAATCACATAAATAAAGAAAGAATAAGATGTGTTATACACGTATAAAACTTTGGAAACAAGCGCCGGTGGCGCCCGTCCTTCGGGAAACTCGAACTAACAAGTTTGAGTTTGCGTAAATGGCAATCGACTACAGCGCGATCTTAGCAGTAAAAAGAACTATCAGGTTTTGGTGGTAATTTTGAAATTTAATTTATATTCATTTTCATAAATTTTAAAATTAATGATAAAATAAAAAAATTATTGGGAGTAAAATATTTATTATATAAAAAGAAAATGCTATTTACAAAACTTAAGTACAAATCATAATAAAATAAATAAACTCTTAATAACTCAAACTAAATCGCATATAATTAATTCTAACCCAAACATAATTCATTAAAAAAATCACAAAATCTTAAAAAATTATTAAAAAGGTAACACAATAAATTTCAATATAATATTACATCATAATATATCACAAAAACAGTACATAAGAAAATAAATAAACTTTAAAATACACATCACAAGAATCACATAAGAAATATAAAATACGCATTATAATAATATATTACAAATACATCACAGGTATTTATTAATTCTAACCCAAATATAATTCATTAAAAAAATCACAAAATCTTAAAAAACTCTTAAAAAGGTAACAAAATAAATTCCAATACAATATTACATCATAATATATCACAAAAACAGTACATAAGAAAATAAATAAACTTTGAAATACACATCACAAAGAATCACATAAGAAATAAAATACGTATTATATAATAATATACTACAAATACATAACAGGTATTTAAAAGCTAGAACTTCCAACAGGAGTTGAAGGCACTGCAACAAATAAATAAATTAATTAATAATCATAAGTGATGAAGGATACGGATTTTCTTTGTAGTAGAAAACTTGTGATGTCTTTTTAGATCATCATAATATTTCCGTATTATTAAAAGTGAGGCCTCTTGGACAAGCTTCAGAGAAGTTTCTTCCAAATGAGACTCGCAATTAATAAAAGAAAAGTCAATCCGATCTAAAAGAACAGCGACAATTTTACTACGGAGGGAATCGATGTAGCCAAAGTTTTTCAAACAAAGTAAAATAATATCGTGGATATGTGTCAGGAATTTTAAAACAGGAAAAGTCACATAAAACAAACGTTTTTTGTCATCGGTAAATTCTTTAAACATCGTAAAAGTATGATGAGGTTCTAAATTTGAAGATAAAAGAGAAGTCTTACACATATTACAATCAAACAATTTAATTTTTTTAACAATAAATCCGCAAACATAGGCAATTGACTGATTTTCAAAGTTGTCAAAATTTTGAGGAGCGGGTGGAAAATTCATTGAAAGAAGTTCATTTGATTCAAAAGTACGTGAAGCTGACGGAATTGGATTTAACAAAAAGTCTTCTAAATTATCTAAGGCAGAAACGGAATCGGCTTCACAATTAGTGCCTCTACTTTTAAAAGAAATTAAATTATTTAAAACGCAGGTCTTTAAAGAAGAAATAAAGTGATAACAAGAAGGGTCACTGTGGCCTGCTCCACACTGCCGCACAGCACTAAAAAGATTTTCTAAAGGGTCTTGATTTAACGCGCGGGTTCTTAAAAATCGGAAGCCAGCCTTACTGCAGAGTTTCCACAATTCGATAATACCTTTTATGGTTAAAAGCCACCCCTGTTTGCAAGCAGGTGCTCTGTGAACAGAAGAATCACGTTTGTCAATGAACATCCAGCTTTCGATCTTTTGTAACATCGAGTACCAAAACTTGACATGACCTGATTTATCGCTAACAGCACAACGTAACTTTTTACCATTATCGGGTTTTAGGGAATTGCTATTCAAGCTATCAAAAAGTGAATCGATATCATGAACAAATTCTGCAGTATGAATGGCTACGCTGGGCAGATGACTACATTGAATCGCAGTTTCAATGGTGGCAGCAACTGAAGCACTCAAGATACGGGCAGCAATTTGAACTTTCATTTTAATATTAGAATTTTTTAAATTGAAATAATATGGACGAATTTTACGGAGACATTGAAATCTTTTATTAAAATCTAAATCATAGGAAATTTTAATGTGATTCCACTGAGCAACTTTTGAATTTTGAAATTTAATATGATAATTGCTTAAAGCAGTTCTAGTATTCTTTAAAAGATGGGGAGGATCATGTAATGCAATAATTTTTTTACCGTTAATATGAAAATAAGGACCAGGTTTGTTGGAAGAATCTTCACCGATTAACTGAGAAATAGCAGCAGCATTTGTTGGACCCTGATCACAAACTACAGCAACAACGTTAGCACATATACTTTGCAAACGATCAATGACATTCTTAATTATAACTTTTAAATCGCGAGTTTGTACTTGACTTTTAGTAAAATAATAAGCAACTGGCTGCTTCCACGATTTTTTTACACCACTAATCATAAAAACCAAAGCATGATCTGCGGGTTCATTCCTACGCCCTAAACAACCTAAATCTACATAACCAATAACTTTATCTTGTGAAATATCATAAGTGAAATCGCGAGCCAGAGAAATTTCGTCAAACATTAAAATGCAATAGCGATCTAAAGGATCTAATTTTTGAATACGACAAGAAAGTTTTTCAAAAAGTTTTTCATTGATACCTGTTTCGAAAGGAATTCCACGAGTTAAAGTTTGCAAAGTACTTTTTGAAGGCAAATTCAAATAGTTACGAAGAAAACGGTAACAACGTGGACCTTTTTTGTACAAAGCTAGAGCAAAAATTTTATTCTTGGTGGACCATGTAGGACGTTTACTACTTGAATTACAAAACTGAGACTTAATAAATTCTAAACCGGCAGGATTTAAATTACGTTCTAAATCGGAAAACGCTTTTGTTTGACTGAAAGTTAACGCGGTTTTAATTTTATTTCTGGATTTCTCCAAACAAGTTTTTAATTTTGAAATTTTGCCTTTAAGAGACCGATTAACTTGGTAACACTTTTTTTTACGAGGAGTCAAGTCACAAACTTTTCTTACATTTAATTGCTGTAGTAAGGATGGAGTACAACGTCGCTTGGAAGGTACACATGTATCAAAATCTAACCGACGTTTGGGATTTCTCGTAGGAGTTGAAAGGATAGTAGTGGGAGAACATGGGCTTGAATTTAATAATGAAGCTACTGGAGAATTAGGTTCGATCAAGGGAATATTAAAATCGCCAGATGAGGCACACGGTTCTGGATTTTCAATAACAAAAATACTTGGAATTACATGAGAATATCTATGAAGTCTAGAATGAAGGGTATCAGTAAAATAATTAGAAATAAAATGATCTTCGCAAACACGACAATTCGGAGAAAATATAAATGAATTATTAAAGGAACGTATCGACTCAATCCACTTATTACGTACTTCGATATTTGAAGGAAATTTGAAAAGATGTTTGTTTGGAGAATTAGGATTACTAGAGTTAGAGCAACCAGGTATGCAACATGGATATTGGTAGGAAGCGGAAGGCATTGTAATTAAAAACAATAAAAGGTCTTACACAGAATAAATCTTCAATAATGTCCAACCAATGGTCCAACTATGAATTTCAGCACGTATCCTTGATTTTCGGGAATATAATCCACCTAAAATACAAACACCACTTAAAAACGCGTTAAAACTTAAAACGCACAGTTCAATTTCGTTAAAATTACTTAATATATCAAAGAATTCAAGCTTTACTTAGTTATTAAAAAAATAAAAACGTACCTTTGTTATGGATTTAAAAACAAGTACAACGTGCTATTCGGGCTTATTTTTTAATTACATCGTCCTTCACAGAACACGGAACCTAAAACACACTTAAATCTATATTATAAATAAGATACTTACCCGATTTTACATTAAATACGAATTTTTATGCTACGATACAACCACGTTCACAGTTACAAATTTGTATCTTGAAGACGCCATTAAACATTAAGCACTGTTAAACACGTTGTTAGTTGTTATTTTGGGGATTTTTACCATGTGATACGCACATCGTAAGCCAACGTACGCGATCGTGTTTAATCGTTGATTTTAGTTCGAGTTTCCCGAAAGACGGGAGCCACTTACGCGTGTTGCCAGGTTTGCCTATGCATTTAAAACATCTTATTCTTTCTTTATTTATGGCCAATCAAAACAAACATCTGAGCACCTCTGTCGCCATCTGTCGGGTGGTGCTTGTGATCCTACGACCCAAAACAGCCGATAGTAATTTTTATTCACAACGTTTACTGTTCGGGATTATTCGTTGTGCATTATTTGGCAATTTGTTTGTATTCGCATCATTCACCCCGTATTCATCAATAATTGACTTATTTACTTTTTACCTCTGCGTCCCTGTCGTCAAAAGGAATTTAGTGAAAGTTGTGGTATAAATTGCTAAATTTAGTTACTTTCATTATAAAAATATAAAACAATGTCGAGTGTTTCATCAACTTCTGTGGAGTTAAGTTCTTATCGTGATCAACATTTTAAAGTAAGTTATTAATGAGACTAATTGATAAATTTACATAACCTCAATTATTTAGGGTACCAGAGTCGAACAAGACAAGCTACTGCATTTATCTACGACGTTATATGTAGGAAACTTGTCTTTTTACACTACAGAAGAGCAGCTTTACGAACTATTTTCAAGATGTGGGGATGTACGTAGAATTGTAATGGGACTCGACAAGTATAAGAAAACTCCTTGCGGATTTTGTTTTGTCGAGTACTATAATAGAGCTGATTCAGAAAATTGTTTAAGGTATGTCATCTTAAATAAATGTTACGTCGAAATTTACTGGAATATTTTTAGGTATATAAACGGTACACGTCTAGATGACAGAATAGTTAGAACTGATTGGGACGCAGGGTTTATTGAGGGACGGCAGTATGGGCGTGGTAAAACTGGAGGACAAGTACGTTGTGTATATAAATACTAATCGAACACCGCTTTAAACTTGCTTACTTAATTTTAGGTACGTGACGAATACCGCACTGATTTTGATTCTGGTAGAGGAGGTTATGGAAAAATTGTACAACAGAAAATTGGCTCAACCGATGGCCCATTTGGAAGATAAAACTTTAATTGCTTTGGTGTATATATTTTTTATACCTACTTTACGTTGAATTTTGATAAGTGTGATTGATCAACGTTACTTATTTATGTAATACAATATATTTGATAGTTTATATTTATGTGTGTAAATATTAACAGAAATTTGTGACCTAATTGTCTATTTCAAATAGGAACTTTATGGATATGATATTTTAATTTTATGTTGGAAATATTCTAACTCAATAAAGGACAACTAAATTAAGGAAGTGATTTTTCTTGCGTATGTAAGAAGTAGAACCACAGACAACCTAAAGTTTAGGTTGTCTGGTAGAACCTAATTAAATATTTTTGCTTTGCAGAATGATATATCATTTCATAGATGGCGCCGTACTTGTCGTTTATGAATGTTGATAACATAACCTACCTAAATTTTAATAATATAAAATATGAATATAATTTTTAAAGTATATTTTTACTAATAACAATTATATAACATATCTTAACTATGAAGAAAATTGCATTTCTGCAACTAGTGCTTACTTTGAATTTAAGTGAAAAAAGTGTGGTTATGTGTAACTTATTTTGGTTTTGAAAAGTTATTCAAATGGGAACTGCGAACGAAATGAACAATAAAGACTTTTGTCATTGGTTAGCTCACCTTAAACTATCGAGAATAATAATAGTCTTATCGGCTATATTATTTCTCGTACCTCTTATAACTCATTATTTTCTATCGAACGTTGAAAGTAATTCGATGCATATTACCCACGGAGCACATTCTCACTCGGATTTACCCGAAAATTTAAATTATTTGAACGACATGGACTTAAAATCTAGAATAGAAGAATTGTATAGAATAAAAGGATCCGTGTCTAGCGAACTACGTGATATGGAAAACAAAAGACAAAAGCTTCAGCAAGAAATACAAACTTACACCAAGAGTATAGAACAATTAAAGTTTGAGCTTGTTCACCACCAAACCGAATTAAATAGATTAAAAATTTCAGTAGAACAAGCACAAGTTGCTCAAAGAGAAGCACTAGAACAAAATACTCCCGATTTAGCCTTACCGAAACGATTAACTGCCAATAAATTGCCGGCCACGTACCCGATGTTACCTAGAAATTTAGCAAAAAATTGTCAAATGTTTTCTTGTTTCGATCACTCGCGATGTTCGTTAACGTCTGGATTTCCAGTTTATTTATATGATCCCGATCGACACACTGTAATGTATAATAATTGGGATGTCGATGGGTTTTTAAAAGCAACGTTGAAACAAACATTGGGATACAATCCTCATTTAACAAGTAATCCAAAGGAAGCTTGTATTTATTTAGTTCTTGTCGGAGAAGCATTAAAAGATTCTACCGACGAAGTGGGAAAAGTATTCGGTAATTCCAATTTACCTGCTTTGGATTCGAAAGCTTTAAAACGTTTACCTTATTGGGGCGGTGACGGTAGAAACCATGTTTTACTCAATTTGGCAAGAAGAGATCTTTCGGCTCTATCAGGAGACATTTTTTCAAATATTGATACTGGAAGAGCCATTTTAGTGCAATCGACTTTTAAGCATTCTGTGTTTAGGGGTGATTTTGATCTGATAGTATCGCCAGTTTTGGGACCTCCAGGTTAGTTTAAAAAAATTTTATATCTTTGTTTCGTAGTTTGTATAATAGGTCTGTATATGACACACATCTGAGGTACACTGCACTTTTGGTTAATGCAATGAAACTCTGTACACGTCCTCCTGGGACCACTTGAAGTATAAAAAACTGCTAGGAGCTGCTGTAAGTGGCCCCTTTTTCAAATGAGCAACTAAAGTTTGAAAATTCAAAAACGAAAATGCTTCAAATAAGAAAACGTGTACCGAGTTTCAGGTTTTAGAAATGCGCCTGTTTTTTAATACCAAATATATTACAATATTACCTTATTTGAAAGAAATTATACAAAAAAGGAACCTAAACGTAATAAGAAATATTTATCTTACGCACGGCCTACTAAGGTGTTATAAATGGGTTGTGAATGGAGTTCTGATAATTACTTTTTGATTTCACGCCCTTTCAAGTTTCTCTTATCTATTAACAGGTGGTGATGTTTGGCAAGAATGCGCTCCGATGCTACCTGCTCGACGAAAATATCTGTTATCGTTCCAAGGAGAAATAAAAATTAATAAAAAATACGGCCCAACGAACGGTTATGGAAACGACGATTCCGACTTATCAAATTTAGAAAGTTATTTACAATTGGACAAATTTATCGTAGACCATTTAAAAGAAATGGAGAAGAGCAAAACGAACGACAAATTTAATTTCGAATTTGAGTGTATACCTGCTAACGACGACGATATTAATACGGGCATTCAAGACTGGGCATTGTGCGGAACGGATAGTTCTCGCAAATTTATATTGAGAGATTCTACTTTTGTATTAGTATTTTCGCCCTCGGTTTCCGAATTTATTTCAACTACGCTTTTGCAAGCTCGCATATATGAAGCGTTAAGATCGGGAGCAGTTCCCGTAATTTTAGGAGGAGATCAGATAAAATTAGCGTACGACGAAGTTATCCAATGGAAAAGAATATGCATCTTTTTGCCCCGCGTTAGAATAACCGAACTTCATTTTCTTTTACGTTCAATTCCCGATTCGGATATTTTACTTATGCGTAGACAAGGCCGTTTAATGTGGGAAAAATACTTGGCATCCGTACAAAGTACTTTGGATACCATAGTCGCGGTCTTGAGAGAGCGATTAAATATACCGCCGCTTCCGATAGAAAGCGTTCCAGCGATTTCCGTCTTTAACGACACGTTTCAGCCCACCCAAGTAATTGTCAACATAGATGGGGAACAAGATGAAAGTTTGGGTCCATTAGAACCTCCTTACAACAGTCCCGCGTATCGTCGCAATTATAGTGTTTTGTTGACTCAAGGACACGAGGTTTGGAACGATTGGGGAGATCCTTTCCACTTATATCCTTCCTTACCAAACGATCCTCTGTTACCATCCGATGCCAAATTTTTAGGTTCGGGTAGAGGCTTTAGGCCTATTGGACAAGGTCAAGGTGGCGCAGGAAAAGAATTTTCAGAAGCGTTAGGCGGAAATAATCCTCGCGAGCAGTTTACAGTTTTGCTGTTAACTTACGAGCGCGAGCAAGTTTTATTGGATTCCATAGCTAGATTAAGAGGGCTCCCTTATTTGAATTCGGTTGTGGTTGTGTGGAATTCTCCAAAGCCTCCCAGTCCCGATTTGCGATGGCCGGATATTGGAGCGCCCTTACATATAATTAAAGCGGCTCGTAATTCGTTAAATAATCGCTTCTTACCACTCGATAATTTAAAAACGGAGGCAGTTTTGTCCGTCGACGATGACGCCCATTTGCGTCACGACGAAATTTTATTTGGTTTTCGTGTTTGGCGCGAACATCGAGATCGAATTGTAGGATTTCCGGGACGTTATCACGCCTGGGACGTTAACACGGCAAATAGCTGGTTGTATAATTCAAATTACAGTTGCGAATTGAGTATGGTTTTAACGGGCGCCGCTTTTATACATAGACACTATTTTCATTTGTATTGGAAATGGTTGCCTCAAGCAATTCGCGACAAAGTGGACGAATATATGAACTGCGAGGATATCGCAATGAATTTTCTAGTTAGTCACATCACTAGGCAACCTCCCGTTAAAGTTACATCGAGGTGGACTTTTAGATGTCCTGGCTGTCCGCAGAGTTTATCCGAAGACGACACTCATTTTCAAGAGAGGCACAAGTGCATTAACTTTTTTACTCAGGTTAGTGTGGTTTAATATTTTTGTTTTTTGTCGGTAAATCATATGACACTGTAGTACTATCCATGGATCTTATGAGCAACATTTTCGTCGAAACAAAAATAAAAACTCAACCCGATAAAAAATAGTAATTGATTGCTCTCGTAACTCAACCAAGATTAACTCTAGTCTATTGTTTATTTTTGGCGAGTCTGAAAATGTCAAGTGCTTCAAAATATTGCATAAAAACATGAGAAGTAATTTACAATTCCTAGTCTGGTTATTTAAAATTTTGGATCATAGCCAAACACCCCCTGTCAATAGTGTATTAGTCCGGGAGGCAGGGAACAATTTTACTAAACCATAAAAGTACAAAATTTTTGACTATGCAGGATGAAAGAGTTGCAAATGAGCAATAAAACCGACCGTCTGCCTGTTAACAGTGGCAGCATTAACTAATAGAGACTCGAGAGGAGTGGATTTTGGCAATTTTTTTTGGTTTTTCGCTTATAACTTGAAAACTAAGCACTTTATGAGAAAAGTTATTCTACACAAAAATAAAGTACATTAAATTTTCTACAAATGATATCTCTTCAGTTTTTTTCTTCAGGTGAACGATTTAGGCGCGAGCGCGCGTTACAAGTTAAAAAACTACTTTTTTTTTATTATCAAATTTTAACGCTCTCTAGCGCCTCTCTTTCGCCTGATGAAAAAACATTTCGGCCGTAGTTGGTAGAAAATTTTATTTAGTTTACTTTCACATTAGGTACTTTTCTCAAAAAGTGTATAGTTTTGAAGTTATAAACGAAAAACCGAAAAACCCACCGTTCACGAGCCTCTGCCAAGTTAGTGCTGTCACTTTTAACAGGCAGACGGTCGGTTTTATTACTCATTTCCAATGTTCTTTCGCTTCCATCCTGCATAGTCAAAAATTTTCTACTGTATGGTGTAGCGAAAGTGTTCACTGCCTCCCGGACTATATCGTTTGTCATAATTTCTTCTGTAGATATTAAACTCTTACATTTTTGTAGGTATTTGGATATACGCCACTCTTAAATACGCAATATCGAGCCGATTCGATATTGTTTAAAACTCGAATACCACACGATAAACAAAAGTGTTTTAAATTTATATAAAACTGAAAAAATTCACTTCGGTGCAGCTCCTTAATTAAAACGTTTTAATTTATAAGAAATTACTTATTACTAATTTTAGAAATTTGTTATATTTTATTTATTATTTTTAATGATTGTGATATTTTTAAGTAAGCATAAAGTCGTGCCATTTTATTTTTACACAAATTATATCGTAGTTTTTCAATTTTATAGTTCGAAATAATTTTTCAATAATGTATAATTTAAATTTTTATCTTCATTCAAAACTAGTCGAGCTTGCCTTGTTCTTTTAATTATTTTCGACTGATTTTAATACATCTAGAATAGAATGCATTAACTTTTAACAGTAGTTCAATTAATAATCGTACTTTAATTATTATTTACGGGTAGAAATTTTTTAATTAAATTTTCTGTGGCAAAATTTTAATCTCCAGTGATTTATAAAAAATGTTACTATTGTACGTTCTTTATAAAACAAAGTACAGTAGAACCTCGATTATCCGTGCGCGGATTATCCGTGCGGCGGATTATCCGTGCACTTGTTATTACTATTTTTTTTTAAATTTACGTATTCATAATATCATAATAATAATTATTTAACAATATGTATTAATGCTTCACAATCGTTTAGAATTTTTCTTCGAATTTTTGCTTACTTTAGAGATTTGTACTTTTATTAAATACAAAGATATCCTATTTGGTGTTTATGTAGATATAAAATTTCTCAGAATTGCTGTATAGAAATGGCTATTAGATTGATAACCGTGCCAATTGGTGTAGCATTTCTGCTTGCCCTTTTACCTACACACATTCATGTTTAAGGACTTGTTACATCTCGATTGTCTGATTTTTTCTAATAAGATCTTTGTAGTATGTACATGTACATTATTGTGGTAACTAAAAGTCATTTACTATTATCCGTGTTTTTCAATTATCCGTGCAGAGCATGGTCCCAGTCGCCCCGGATAATCGAGGTTCTACTGTATTGTATTTTAAAATAAAACGAAATTAAATTTGACGAGAGCGTTTTTGTTTGGTGTTGCTGGTAAAGTTTTTTACAGTCGTCTAGGAAAAACTTGATAGATGGCGTTGGGAAGCGCGGTATTGTATTTTCGTTTTTCAGTCAGTTTTCAGCAATATACAGCGCATACCGAAAGTTAGGACTAGCGCTTGCTCAGTGACTGAAATCAATAATCCGGCACGGTGACGTCACATTGTACAACATTTACTATTGGTAGGCTCTTAACTTATCTTATTATTTATTAAAGGTGCATGAATGGGTAATTGCTAACTGTGATATTTGGCCGACAACGGCAAAGACAATCGTGAAAATATTAAAATATACTGCGGTATTATACGTCGGTGGTGTAAGTGACAGTGTTTATCGTGCAAGTGCGGTGTTTTTATAACACTAGAAGGGGAGCCGCCTGTGCTGCAACCCCACATATTCGATTGTTCTTATTATTAACAAAATGGACTGTTTAATGAAGTGCTTTCGAGATAGGCTGTCCATAGGGTAGTTGACTTGTGATGATTAGCGGGGGGTAGCATGGAGGAAGGGCCGGATCTCTCGCACCTCACTCCTGAGGAACGGGCTATCATCGAGTCCGTTATGCTTCGGCAGAAACAGGAGGAGGAACGCGAGCAAGAGATCATGAGGTACGTAATGCAAATTTGTAAAAAAATTCATAAATATACGAGAGACGGTTTAAGAAAAATACAAATTGAAAAGTTATTCCATTAAGTATCTGCAAAACTATGACATTTTTTGTTATTTGACATTCGATATTAATCTGGCTGTTCAAAATCAAACAGTACATTTTCCGTCGTATTACAAAATTTAATCTTTCACAAATCGTGGCACTAAAACGAGCAGTTTTCTTTTTTTTTTAATCTAGAGTTTCGAATGAAATATTCGATTATCGAAGAATTTTACGCATTAATTTTCGATTTGATCATTATTTGCGTCGAGAGGAATTCTATTTTATCCTTTTCGAGTTTTAGTAGTGGAAAACTTAATTATATTTTTAAGACACGAAAGAACAGTACTTTGAAGAGCTTTTTTCAAAGATGACGAGGCTGCGCTTTCGCATCGACAAGAACGTAAAGTCAATGACCCATTTTATCAGTTTCCAAATTCATCGAACTTTAATAATATATTTGGTAATTAATATTATTACGGAAGATGACTAGATGACCTCAGTGGCGGATTTAGGCATAGGTTGAGTAGGCTGAAGCCTAGGGCGGCATAAAACAGTGGGGGAAAATTTGAGATTAAGTTAAACATTAAGTTTTTATATTAAAAAATTTAAAAATATTAGCCAATTCAGAGAGTAGATATAGATATTTAATTATTTTCGAATTTAAATTTTATTGTGGTACGCTAGTACGCTTATAGGTAACTTAACGAAACGAAACACTTTAAACGCAACGCCAGTGCAAACAGGGGAAAGTCCTCATTTTAACAAGTTATAGAAAATATTGCGAAGAATAGCGGTTCACTAAGTATAGCGAGTAGATATTTTGTTTCATGAAACACCTTTGGAGACTAAAATTTCTGAAGTTCATTTTAAGCCGTTTGACCTTGCCTAATCTAAAAATTTTGCCTGCGACGCTATACATTTTTGTGACAAAATCATTATTGCACTTGAGCCCCTCATCAACAAATTCACCAGCCACTGCTCAAGAGACTTTCTATTAGAGAGGCGACACAAATATTTTCAGCCTAGGGCCGATGACCGTCAATTTTTGTTACTTGATACGCTAATTTGTGTTGAAAATTTCGAAGTCTTAAAGGGAGAAGAGAGTAATTTGGAAGTATGTAGAGCTACTGATATTTCCCAAAAATTCAAAATAGAAAAGATGAAAAAATAAAAATGTTTCATAAAAAAATATTTAGTTGATGTTACATGTACACGATTGTCAATAAAATTAACAGATACATTGTAACTGTAGGCCTACAGTAGGTTGTAGGTGTACCATCTGCATTAGGGCGTCGTGAACATCTACGTTTGGCTAATTATTAACGACCTAATGTGAAATTTTGCGCAAATGTATAGGAGTGTAGGATGTTCAAAAAGATCTCACATTTGGAATTTATAAAAGTAAAGAAACGGCATCAATTGCTTTATCACTTCTACATACGAGGGGTGATTTTAAAGTTCGAGGCACTGGATAGAAAGAAACGTAATCTTTTTTTATCTAATTTTATTTTTCAATGTAATCTGTTGGAGCATCAATCCATGAGTTAAACCGTTTATTGCTATCTGGAGCGATTCATCGCTGTCGAAATATCTTCCACAAAGTTCTATTTTCAAATTTGAAAATAGGTAATAGTCACTTGGTCCGAAACCTGGACTGTGGGGTGGATGAACAATTTCTTCGAGGCCGTATGACGTCATGGTACTCGTCGCAATTTTTGCCTTATAAGCAGGTGCATTGTCTTGCAGCAAAAGTACCCCTTTTATCAATTTCTCTCTTCTTTTTGAGGTAATTTCTTCCTTTAATCGATGTAAAATACCAGCGTAGTATGCGCATATTATGGTGGTACCTTTATTTTTATAATCAATTAAAAGAATTCCGCCAGAATCCCAAAAGATTGTTGTCATCATTTTTCAGCAAAATCCACAACTTTAAATTCTTTTGGTGCTGGACCACCCTTTAAATGCAACTGTATAGATTCCTTCTTTGATTCAGGATAATAAAATGAACCGAAGTATATCTCCCGCGACAATTAAATTGATCATAGCTGTTGAGTTACCACCACGCAGGCACGCAGCGTTAAAAACTCCTTACAAAGTTCAAAACGATATTGTTTCTGAGCGGTGGGAGCATTCTATTAGGCACCTATCTCGCGTCGACCTTTGACATACCTACCCAGATGATCTTTTATAATCTTCATATTTGTCGATTCCGGTATCCTTAATATTTTCGCAACTTCATTTACTTTACGGCAACCATTTTCTTTCCGGCATCATCAGCTTTCATGACCATTTCATGTGTCATTAAAGTCAGAACGTTCCTACTTGCCCTTCCCAAGGCGCTCGTCATCTTCAAGTGTTTCTCTATCTTGGTCAAATAATTTGCTCCATTTATAAATTATAATTTTGGAAAAATATTCCACACAAGCGATTGAACCATTCCAATTGACGCTAAACATGTACGCCCATTTCGTGTGCGGATATTGAAGTGGAAGTTTTCCCCAGGTAACTCGAAAAATACTTTTAGGGTAGGTATTGTCATTTGAAAAACCAGGGCTTCGAATCAGAACTGAACCGAAAAACTAAAAAATTTTTGTCGAACGAAAACCGTTACTGAACCAAAAAATGTTTTTAAGTTCGAAGCCCCACGAAAAAGCGAGAAACTTCTGCCCACCAAAACTTCTTATAAATGATTGTACGTTATCTGCTATACGACTTTTGTTCGTTTTCTATTTTTATACGATTTCGTCGTGGTTGAATCTACTAATACTAAGGGATGTGCTAGAAATTTGAATTGTTGCCAATCTCAAGATTATGTTTGGTCAGTGCGGACGTTGAAAACAAGTAACTTAAAATTTCCACTGTCATCAATTAATGTGTAACGTTTTTGGCAGAGCAGAATGTATGTAGAAAAACTTAAAAAAATGGAGTTTATCACAAAACTCGCACTTTAGTGCAGTACTTAAATTGTCACTGTTCTCTCTACATCATTAATTACATTTAAATTGGCTTCTTGCACCCCGAACTTAATATTTCATTATACGTAGACGTCTAGAGCTCTAATAGTCCAGAGTCAAATAAGGGTTCACACCTTCAAAAAATCCAATATTTTTGAAACTTCACATATTTATTTGTAGGTGTCTATTATAGTGATGCATTTTCTAAAAGTCCCTGTGAATCAGAGGCGAGCTTTAGTGGCAGGAGCCGAAGACATGTCCCTTTTTTCAGTTTTTCGTTAATATCTCGAAAACTATGGGTTGGGGCTGACAGGTGACTCGAAAAAAGTGCCATGTCTTTAGCCACTGCTGTGCAATAATAGCACTAGTAAATATCCAAGCACATTGCGATATGGTCCATTAACACTTCACGTTCTGGAAACGAAATGTGAGTGGAGCAGATCATATGCGTAAACCACGATTGAAACTGAAGATGGCCACTCTGGGCGTTTAAAGAGCTCTAGATCCACGTCTGCTCTTCTTGGTTCATATGCCTTCTCAACTATCGTTCATCTCTAAATATCTTCATTAGATCTATCTAATTATTTACTTTATTTTGTTCTATTTAATTTAAAAAATAGTTTGGATAGGCCACAAAGAGAAGAAATCCGCAACAAACGAGCCTTTATGCACGGACGTTTGTTTCAAATTTTGCATCAATGCAACGGTAATATTTCTAGTTAAATTTTATTTAGTTATTCGACGAATTCAACAAGTGGTGTAATTAAGCTTTTCGCTTTGTGACATTAACCGAATTAAATAAAACCACTTTGGTATAAATAAAAAATTAAAGCAAATTTTTTTGTAATATAAAATCCTCCGCTATACAACATAAACTCGTCATTAGTATTCATTACTCTGTTCTTACTTTAAAATTATTATTATCCTTGTCCAAGTAAGCAGTTTGAATATTTCTATATAAGCGTTGCTTTTAAATGTAATGAAAAGTAATTAATTTGTTGAGTAATTTCGGAATGAGGAACTTGGTTTAGTTGCCTTGTTAATGTCATTAAACTGTTAAACTCGGTATGACTCTTATTTTCCTCTTCGCTCTTTCGTTCGAATTGCCATATGTATCTTCAAAAAAAAATGGGTCGATTATTCCAAATGGAAGTTACACCACACCATGCTGTGAGTTTTGCGCTGTGCTGCAGTTGTTCGATCATCAGAGCTTCGACGCTCCAGTATTGGAAATTCTGGGTATTTACATACCCACGCCTGACGTCATCGATTTGTTCAGGAAATTTATCGATACTCGATACTGCTCTCGCTACAGTGAATAAAGAACAAAAATAACAGAATTCCTCGGCGATCATATACCGATAAACGTTTTTTATCCCATTTGATAGTGTGTTGCTATATAAAGTTCATCTTTTGTTGCCTCACTCTATATTTAATTTGTGCAGTATTGTGCGTGGTTTAGGTACTTTGGGCTTTTTCTTCCCGAATGATAAAAATGCAAGTCGAGCAGGCTGCACCAAATTTGAGCAAGCTTCCTGTCTTCCTATTTTGATCAATCATCAATGCGACAAGAACATCAAAAAGAGGGTGAGGTAAGTATGTTGATGACATTCCGGTGAATTTAAGATCACTCTCTGTGTCGCCAAGCAACACCGCCTTTTCCAATAATTAATCTATTATGAAAACAGTTTTCATAAGCACTGAGCACTCCTGTGCAGTCTGTTTTGAAGTTCTCTTTTTATTACGCCTTTTTAAGAAATCAAGATGGAGCTCATCAAAAATTACTAGTGCATTGACTCGAATTTTTAATTAAATCAAATTAAGGCCGTGGCGGCCAATCTATTTCCAAGCCAACTTTCATATTTCTCACGGAAGCTCGCGAGTGTACCCTCAAAATTTATTCCGAATCCCATACACCTTCATCCACTACGCTTACGCGCAATACCACATTATTAATTATTCACCATTTAATAGTGAGATGAAAAGAGCCCAAGATTACTATCCAACGATTGCATTTTTTTCTTGTAAAGACCTACCTCACGCTCGTCAATCGTGTGCCGTTGAAGCTTAGATTAACGACGTCAAAAACACGCAGTGTGATTAACAAAATGGATAATTTAGGTGTAAATCTCGAACGTTAATGAGTTTCAATGAGAGAAAGAAAAGACAATCGACGCCAATTTGGCGTCTGCGTCTAAAATTTCTAAAAACATTTCCGAGAGAAGTAATATAATGAAGCATAAAGCATAAGGATAATGCGGTTTTTCATTTCATCGAACAAAAACATTTACTTAGACCATAATAAAATTTATTCCGTCAAACCACTTCCATGTTCGTCTATTCATCATAATAGATAATTAGGCCATACTGCAGATTGATGATAGAGGATATATTTTGACATGCTTTTGCGGATTGCGTGATCCTGAGCTTTTAAAATTTCCCAACAAAGAATGCCATAGTTTATTATTGATGAGTTGTTGTTGGCTGTATTTAAAATAAAATTAATCAAAAATCTCTTGTTCGCAATTAGCTTCAACTTATAGTTTCGAATTAATTCTACGTTTCAAAAACCACTCTCGTTTTGCTTTTTCTATATTTATGATGTCCTACTTATTAATTCGCACGAAAGTAATTCGTTGGACGAAGTTAAATGGTCATTTAATAGCTTTTTTTCTTTTGTTTCAAGGCGCAAAGCGAGCGAGGTCCAGCTGCTGGAAGATACGATAAGGGCTCGCAGTGAACAACACAAAAAAGCGGGCATAGAATTAGATGCTACTTGCCAAATATGCCTTAAGACCAAATTTGCCGATGGTGTAGGACACCTTTGTAATTATTGTAACATTAGGTGTTGTGCTCGATGTGGAGGAAAAGTTACACTTAGATCAAATAAGGTAAGTTGGAACAAAAGAAAAATGATACGAGCGAATTTGCCAAAAACAATTATGTCAATGAAATCTCTGCTTTCAATTTGAGAATGAAAATGAAATTTAGGAATTCCGAAGACCGAATTGTTTAAGTTTTTATCACTACGAAGGCTCCACTTAAATCAGTATTTTAAAAATATCTCAAATGGACACAAAAAATGCAAGTTTTTGGTGTGTCATATGCTTTAGTTTGGCCTCCAAAAACCAACCCTTCTCGAGGCGCTATAGTTTAACAGGCTCTGGCACTTAAACTGTTCGTTTGAGAAAAAAAATCTAAGAGACGTAATTTGTAGGAAATTGAATGCACTTTGTTTTAGTATTGAAGCACTTTTTTCGGAGTTATAAGCTGTAAACAAAAAACAGTTTTTATCAGATTTTGGTCAAACTTTAACCGCCTAGAGCTTAAACCGTTTGTCCGAGAAAAAAAACCTTCAGAGATATAATTTAGAAAATGTTACGTAGCTTATTTTTATATAGAACCACTTTTCTCAAAAAGTGTATAGTTATGAAATTATAAGCGAAAAACTGAAAAAAGAACAAAAACCCACCCTTTTCGAGCCCCCCAAATTAATGCTGTCATTTCTGAATGGCAGACGGTCGATTTTACTACTCATTTGCCATGTTCTTTCAGTCTAAATCCTCAATGTCAAAAATTTTGTATTTTAATATATTTATCTGCACTGTGCCTTCCGGCCACGTTACGCTCTATACACACTAACCTTCAACGCGCTCTAGCACCTAAACTGTTTGTACATCGACCAAAATTGACAAACATAATTTGTAGGAAATCGTGTTTCCTTTAATTTTGTATAGAAACACTTTTCTCTAAAAGTGCGTAATTTTCGAGTTATAAGTGTTAATACACTTTTTTGACCGGTTTGGGAATTTTTTAAAACTTTAACGCGCTCTAGCGCCTAAACCGTTCATCTGAGAAAAAAACCTAAGAGATATAATTTATAGAAACTTTGATGTAGTTTAGATTCAGATAGAATCACTTTTTTCTAAAAGTGCGTAATTTTCGAGTTATAAGTGTTAATACAGTTTTTTGACCGGTTTGGGAATTTTTTAAAACTTTAACGCGCTTTAGCGCCTAAACCGTTCATCTGAGAAAAAAACCTAAGAGATATAATTTATAGAAAATTTGATGTAATTTAGATTCAGATAGAATCACTTTTTTCTTAAAGTGAGTAATTTTCGAGTTATAAGTGTTAATACAGTTTTTTGACCGATTTTGGAATTTCTGTAAAACTTTAACTCTAGCGTTTAAACCGTTCGTCTGAAGAAAAAAACCTAAGAAATATAATTTATAGGAAATTTGATGTAGTTTATAATCAGATAGAATCACTGTTCTTATGAAGTGCGTAGTTTTCGAGCTATATGCGAGAAAACGAAAGAGTAGCAGATGTTTTAGTAGCGGTTTTATTACTAATTTGAAATGTTCTTTCAGCCTGCATCGTTAAAAATATTGTATTTATTTCTCGCTATTCCGGAATGGCTTCTTGGTTTTACTTACAGTAAACCTTTTGATTAAAAAGACCCATAAATTAAACTTATTACAAAGCCACCTTGGACATTTGTTCAAATTTTTACCTGGAAGAATTCAAGAAAAGCGGTACAAGTTTGAACAAACGGTCTAAGTTTAATTTATGGGCCTTTTCAATCAGGCTTACCGTAAAGTAAAGCCAAGAAGTCATTCCGGAATAACACGTGAAACCAACAGCACTTTATTGTTAAAAAGTAAAAGTAAAAGTGATCCCTGCCTCACGGACTATTTATATTAGATCTACGTAGAGTTTGTCAACTTTAGCCTTTCCTGCACAAGAATACCAACTATTAAACTTCCGTATTCGGAGATCTCAAAAGTCAAAAATTCAAGTCCTGGGAAATTATGAATATAAAAAACTTTAGGCAGTGATTTTTGGTGATTACTCGCCACCTCATAATTCATAATCGCACATCGTGGAGCGCAAGAAGGGCAACTGGGCTGAGAAACAGTACTATTACTACTATTTGTAGGTTTCTTCTAGCCTTCCGTAGTACAGATACTGTGAGATACAAAGAGAAAATAGACCCTAAATGAAACGAGGAAGTCGATAGCTTAGTAAGTAGATCAAAGGTCTTCTGAGCGATATTTTTTGTTCACTAACGTTAATCTAACGTTAATAATGTCCAGTCCAAATAAAGTGTTATTGATAATAATTATTAAATCATGGGCGTTAATTATGCACGGTGTTCATTTTAAAATTAGTCATCCAGAATAACTATGGATCTAAGCACAACTTTGAGAAAAAACACGTCAATTTTATTTTCGTGGGGGAAATTTGAAATCACGTTGATTGAGTTCTAAGTTCTACCTTTTCACCCCTAACCACGCCATCTTAAAATTTTTAAATTTTGTTTAATAGATTGTTTATTATTTAATTGTTTAATATTATTGTTTAATAGATGAATCGATTTCAATTTTTTTTACAAATGGATACAATTTGTGGAAACTTATTTTTCTTCAAAAATATTTAAAGGCCCTACCCTTCAAATTTTTAAATCAATTGTAGTTAAATAACAAGCTTCCTAACTTTTAAGATAAATGACTTTCTTAAAAACCGAATTCTGAAAAATTGCATTTAGAAATCATCTAACACAAAAACGTCTAAATGTTCGATTTTTCGTATTTTTAATCTATCCATGTAGTACAACAGTGCAATTAGCGGAAAAAATTGGGTTGCGATCGGAATTATTCCGGTAGTCCCAATTTTTTTATATGTTTTATAGACTGGTCTCCTAATGTTAAATCCAAGTTCTCGACCTCGATGGACCTCCGGATCTTTGCCAATAAGCCCAAAACTAAATGGTATATATTTTGTAATTGCACTGGACTAATGTATAGTATATAAAAGCTAAGATATTACGGATATATTTTTAAATTATTTTAAAGAAGAAAAATTCTTCTAAATTTCTAAAATCCTCGACTTTAAACTTTAGTTATACTAGACGACGAGTTAAGCAAACCATAAATTTTACTTAATTTTAGCTTTACGGGTTCAATTTTTAAGCACTCTATTGGGAAAACCTTTAGTTCTCAAAAATACGATTCGTTTTGTCTCTTGAGTTGCGTGGTTTGAATTCCAATTTTATCAATTTCTTGTAAACTTTTTTTGCAGTTTATTTCCCATTTTATCAAATATAAATTTTTCTTTATTTTTATCTAAACCAATTTTTTCTGAAATCGCGAGTAAAGTAGCAGGAATAATCAGTAAACTAAATGGGCACTAAAGTTGTACTTTCTTTTTACGACTTTGAACTATGAAACCCACGTTAAAAAAATAACGACAGTTAAGTCAACTACGAAAATAGCCATTATTATTAATTATTTTTTCCTTAATATAGGTCATATTATGTCACCTAACTTTAGTATTCATAAGGTTTAGAACTGCAATTTCAAAAAAAAATTTAAAGTGCACCTTGATACTTGGTAACCCTGTGAGTGAATCCACCTACTTACAGATACACTGGAAACAATAGACTGTAAAGCGAACCAAAAATTGAACTCAACAACAATGCATCAACGACGAATACGAAAAGATGCGATTTGGGAAAACGCTAGTAATCCTTCGAACAAATTAGAAATAATGATTTCGATACGAATTCTGTTTGGTTCCAGATTTCAAAATTTCGCGCAAATTAATCCTTTTCCAAAGACTAATAAAGATCTCTGTGGTCTATATCTGCATGTGCGTCACGGATGTTACAACATAAATATTTTATTATCAGCTTTCAGCTATAAGTACATAAATGTTATACACAGCCTGTACCTTTATTTGAAGTTTTATGCAATTGCAGGATTTACGTATTTTATGCTCACTTGACTTGTTCATGGCTTATGCAATTTATTACAGCTATATTGCTCTACATTATGGAAGTTAACACTTATAATGTGCAATATGTGCAATTTTGTAGTAATTGCACTAGTAAAGTACATAGAGCCATTTTACGAAAATTACTAAAAACTCCAAACTACTATTAATTTATTATTAAAATTTTCAACTCCAAATATCAAAATTTGAATTTACTATTTACGTAAAATAGTATAATTGAATAATTAAATTTATCAAAATTTATCTATTTATGTATTATAGGGATGTAGTGTAGGTTGATGCTAATTTCAAATTTAATTTCGTTACTTATACCGAAATTTTAGTGTCGAGAGGCAAAATGCTTTTGTGTGTGAAACTTTTGATGATAGAGGTACGTGTATTGTTAAATTGCAACCTTAATTATATTAAATGTCTTAGGACGCGTGTCACTCATGAGTAATTAATATTTAACTTTGATTTGCGTCTAGCTATTCTATACTCGCAAAATATGATTGTTGGCGAAAATTACTACTACTCGCTTCTCACTTGCAGTACAGAACCGCTCTTCAAAAATTTAACAGATTACCAGGGACAATTAAGGAAAAGAGTTATTATGAGAGTAAGCCCGGAGACTCTGCCCTTTCGGTTTTTTTTAATTTTCCAGCCACCACCTAAAAACTACCGCCCATTTAAAACGACAAAATTTGCTATAAACATTTTTACACTGGTGTGTAAAAATTAATGTGTAATTTTAAAAAATCTAATATTTTCGTTTCGTTCCTCCTAACGCGTGGGTTACAAAAACACCCTTGCACTTTGTGGTTAAATATGATACTTTCTACGCGAATACACATTATGTATACCCAAAAGAAAAACTTTCAGAAAGAGGGCCAAGAGGCACTTCAATAAACTTCTGTAAACACCAACATAACTGGCTTAGAAAAGGGAAGCACATAGGTACGCCACTGTGCTTTCCAACAATTAACAAATTTCAGTTTAAATTTCGCGATTCTTTAAAATTAAAATAAAATTACAGTAGGTAATGCTTTAATGTCGCTCAACATTGGTTCCGCAGTCTTATTACGTATAGTGTATAACTGGTAGTAAAAAAAAGTACCCCTAAAATTTTGTAATATGTAAAAAAATCTTACCTTCGCAAAGTATAACTTCAAACTTCTCGCAGAATGTCCTAAACGGCAAAAGAAGAGTCCAAACGCAAGCACGAGCACTTAACCAAACCGAGTTCAATGATACACTGAAATAATAAAAATTTGATGATTATTAGGTGGTATTTTATATAACATTTTAAAATCGAATCACATTTGTACTACTACGACCCCACGTGCAAAAATTCTTATCGAAGTAAAACAAATGGTATATTGTGATAAAGACATCTATTTTCTATTTTATCGAAACAAATTCAAAGTAACGTAGTTATCAAGTTTTACTTATATCAAATAAATATTTTCGAATACGTGAAAATTACGTAAAATGATAATTCAAATTTTTTATTTTAGGTCAAAAACATTATTGGTAAAACGATCTCGACCTTTGTGGGCCAATTCTGATTGTCGACAACCAAAAATTGTTAAAAAATATCCTTTGACCATTATTATTGTACCCTCAAATATTCAATTATTAAAACCTGGAACTGAAATTAGTTCTTGTTAACTAGTGCCCTACTACAGCACTTTCAGTATTGAAAAGTGTGGAAATCAAAATTTTTTTAAAAATACAAAATATTTGTAAGTTTTCTTGCGCCCAAAAATCATTTCTAAATTTAAGCAAGCCACCTACTCTCCAATGTGCCCTTATGAAATCAAGAAACAAAAAGTAGTTAGTTGTTAAATACTGCCCTCACTACGGCACTTTCAATAGGGAAGTGTAAAAATCGAAACTTTTCAAAAACTAAAAATTATGTTCTAAGATTTCCTGCGCCCAATTAGAGCGCAAGAAGCTTTTGAAAAATCAAGCATGGCAGTACTCTCAAATATACCCTTAACAAACCCTAAGAAATGAAATGAGTATTTGTTAAATAGTGCCCTCTCCATTTTCTACTTTTCAAATTAAAAATGGCCATAACAGGACTTTTTCGTAAGCGTTGAAGCTAATTCTACAAGCTCTCAAAATATTGAAATAGACATCGGGAAGAGTACCAAAGTATGCTCAGAAGCTCACTGAAAGCTTTACGCGGTGTTCTATTTGAATCTACATAAATAATGCAATTTTTTGGTCTGCAAATTTCTCATGTGCCCCTAAAAACCACCCTTCATACTTCAATGCGCTCTATCACCCACACTGCTCATTTGACAAAAAAGTATAAGAGACATAATTTGTAGAAAATTGATTGTGCTTTATTTATCTATAGACACATTTTTCACTAAAAGTGCGTATTTTTCGAGTTCTAAGCGATAAACTAAAAAAAAACACTTTTTTGCAATTTTTGTAAAAGTTTAACGTGCTGTAGGGCCTAAGCCGTTCGTCTGAGGAAAAAACTTCTCGGATACAGTTTGTAGTAAATTTTATCCAGTTTACTTTTACATAGACGCACATTTCTCAAAAAGTGTGTAGTTTTGAAGTTATAAGCGGAAAACTGCGAAAAGCAAAAACCCCTCCTTCTTGAGCCGCCCCCACGTTAATGCTACCATTTTTAACAGGCAGACGGTCGGTTTTATTACTCATTTGCAATGTCCTTTCAGCCTGCATCGGTCAAAATCAAAAATTTGGTGTTTTTGTATTTCTGCCTCTCGGACGCGTCTGATTTAGCCTAAATTTTAACGCGCTCTACCACCTGTTTGTTTAGCGATGAAAATTGAAGAGGTATAATTTGTAGGAAATTTAATGTACCTTATTTTTGTATAGTAACACTTTTCTCCAAAAGTACCTACTAGTCTAGTCGAATTAGGATAAAAATCGGCTTTATCCTGCAAAAGGTCGGGTAGTTATGATTTTTTGATATGTTGTATATATGTATCCCTTGATTAAAATCCCAAGCTTTCGACCTCGCCGCACCTTCGCTAGCTCCGTAGCACTGAAGAAGCTACAAAAATTTACGGCTTCAACCAGAAATCGCTGAATATCTCTTCATCAATTGATTTTATCAAAAAAGTTGTAGTATTCTTTTTTGTAGAGCACTAAAATTACTACAATTTTGACCTAAAAAATTTTTCTTTTAACCTTACAGTTAGCGAGAAGCAGCGCCGTAAAAACACGTACATTTTCAAAAGTACCTGAAAAACTACAAAATGTAAACTCTCTTCTGTTCATTATCTCTTAAGTGTTGTTTCAAAACGTCACCGACATTAGATGCGCAGAAGGGGAAGTAAAAAAAAGTGGTAAAAAAAATGAACAAAAAAGGTTACATTTTGAGGTTTTTCAGGTATTTTTGAAAATACGTGTTAATACGGCTGTTAGCGGAACCAACCTTGCATTTCATTCTGATGCAAAACCCTTTTATAGGTGAGTAGTAGGTACCCATAGGTGACTTTTAAGAAGTGGTACCCCGATGGGATCCGCGACTGGTGTGCATCGAGATTTCGTTATTCGCTCCTGGAAGTTAGACAAGTGCCTTCCACGCGCACCAGTCGAGGGTATCACTTCTTAAAAGTAACCTATGGGTACCTACTACTTACCTGCAAAAAGGTTTTGCATCAGAATGAAATCCAAGGTTGGCCCTAATATGTGCCGCTAACGTCCGTACTATGTTTTTACGGCGCTGCTTCTCGCTAACTGTAGAATTTAGAGAAAAATGTTATACGTCAAAATTGTAGTAATTTTAGTGCTCTACAAAAAAGTATACTACAACTTTTTCGATAAAACCAATTGATGAAGAGATATTCAGCGATTTCTGGTTGAAGCCGTAAATTTTTGTAGTTTCTTCAGTGCTACGGAGCTAGCGGAGGTGCGGCGAGGTCGAAAACTTGGGATTTTAATCAAGGGATACATAATATATATGTCGGCGTCAAATAGAGTAACGCGTCGTTTCATGAAACTTTCCGTCATTCCGTGTATCGCCGGCTAGTAGTGTAATGCGTTAAATATTTCAGTATTTGACGGCGTTTCATGTAACGACACTCTCGAATACCGGCAAAATGTGTAACTTCTTTTATCATTCTACGTTACTTCATTTGCCGGCAAATAAAGGAACATATTTAAAGGTTATGTTGTTTTGTTTGTTGACAAGTGGATCTGTTTCTGTAGTGCTTTGTTATAAACTTATAAACAAGTATTATGGATCACAAAACCTTATTTTATCAAAAACTAGAGCAATTAACAATTAGGCAGCCATGGAATTACGAAGAAATGAATGAGGTAAGAAAATCAGCAGGTTGCTAAACCAAAAGATAGGTTATTATTGTAGATAATATTCTATTTATTAAAACTATTAAATTACAGGTTGCAAAAGATATTTTGATCGGGAAACAATTAGCTACCAAAAAAAGCCGTAGACAGTACCACTTGTTATCTAAATATGACACAGTGGAAATAGCTAACAAGCAAGTAGTTATTAAAAAAAGAAAGGAGGACGATGAGAATATTATTTATGTTACACCATATGAGGACCTATTCAAAATTTTACACACGGCTCACATTAGTATAGGGCATGGATCGAGAGATAAAATGATTTTTAACCTTAAAACCAAATACCACATCACACGACCGGTAATTGAAACTTTTGTAGAAACTTGCGAAACTTGTCAACGCAAAAAAAATCGCAAATATTCTAATTTAGTCACCAAGCCAATCCTGTCAAAAGAATTTGCTTCGCGTGGTCAAGTCGATCTGATAGATTACCAATCGTGTAAAGATGGACAATATAAGTGGTTACTTAATTACCAGGATCATTTGACAAAATTTGTCTGTTTGCGTCCTCTGACATCAAAAACTGCGGCTGAAGTAGCATTGGAGTTACTTAAAATATTCTTGGAATATGGCGCCCCAGCCATTCTTCAAAGCGATAATGGCCGAGAATTTGTTAACAGCATCATTACCGAATTAGTTAAAAGGTGGCCTGATCTTAAAATAATACATGGAAGACCCCGACATCCCCAATCGCAAGGCAGCATAGAAAGGTCAAATCAAGATGTTGAAAATATGCTCAGGGCATGGATGGTGGATAATTGTTCTACAAATTGGTCAGTAGGTTGTTATTTCGTTCAATTTCAAAAAAATAGTTCCTATCATAAAGTAATAGGCCGCACACCATATAAGGCACTATTTGGTGTCAATCCAAAAGTTGGTCTTTCTTCTACAAGTATTCCTGACGAGCTCATTAAAATTGTGGATACTGAAGAGCAACTCAATGAAATATTAGCAACATCAGAGGGCAACTATGTGCCATTACCAATAATTGAGGAAGCAAAAAACCATCAAGCTGATAATTTACCAAACCTAACTACAGTTATCGATGATAGTGCAGCCCTTATTATAAACAACGAATATCACTCTAATGCCAATGAAGAGTTGGAAATAATTTTACCGCCGCAACAAGGGGATGAAAATAATGAAAATGAATTTTGTAATATTGATTTAAACTTGGAATGTCAAGCTGAAGACGTTATCTTATGTGTACAGTGTGAACAAGGTGGTGGGTCGTGTATTTTATGCTCCAATGAAAAATCTATTCTGCTCAACAGAAATGAAGCAACTAAAGGTCAAAAGAGAGCTGCGGATAATATGGTATCTAGTGCATCCAAGAAAATGTCACCATTGCTAATCGGTGACTGTGTACTGTTATCTGTTGAAAAAGTTGATCGTGGTCCAACTGATATGCAAAATATTGTATGTGTAATTATTGATTACAAAAATGGAGTATATCAATTAGGATCTTCAGCAGGTAGAATTAAATCCTGGTTTAATAGATCAGATATTAGAGAAACAAGTGGTCAATTTCTTTTAATCGATCAAGTACCTGATAAATTAATATCAGTGCGAGAAGCAGTTGCTGCAATATCTTTAACCGATGGACAAGGTTATGTAAAATGCCTCTGCAAGCCATCAAAAAAGCAATGTCAAACAAATCGATGTGTTTGTTACAAAAAAAAATTAATGTGCAATTCGAGATGCCACAATAGCGGCGCTTGTGCTAATAAATAACCGAATTCAAAATATTGTAGATTTGATTTTGTGATTTACATTAGAATTTATTTTTGTTTTATTTTATACTTCGTGTTCTTTATATAATAAATAATGTTATATATAAAACTATGTACTTTATTTTATAATATTTTTTAAAGGAAACGCTTTAAAATTTAAATTAAATAAATTAGTAAACAAACAAAACAACATAACCTTTAAATATGTTCCTTTATTTGCCGGCAAATGAAGTAACGTAGAATGATAAAGGAAGTTACACATTTTGCCGGTATTCGAGAGCGTCGTTACATGAAACGCCGTCAAATACTGAAATATTTAACGCATTACACTATTAGCCGGCGATACACGGAATGACGGAAAGTTTCATGAAACGACGCATTACTCTATTTGACGCCGACATATACAACATATCAAAAAATCAGAACTACGTCGATTTTGGAAGTTTTTTTTACTTTAACGCGCGCTACCACCTAAATCGATATCATTTGTAGAAAATTTAATGTAAGTATTTTATTTTTGTATAAAAGTAGTTATACGCGAAATACCTAAAAAAGAGTCAAAATCCACCCTTCTCGAGCCTCCCCTAAATTTATGCTTCCATTTTTAACAGGCAGACGGTTGGTTTTATTACTCATTTGCAATGTTCTTTCATCCTGCATAGTCAAGAACTTTGCACTTTATATTTTAGTAAAAATGCTCGCTGCCTCCCGGACTATTCAGTATTTTTAATTTTTGCTTGATGCTTGATGGTTTTTCTCTTGAAAATCCAGCAAGCATTCGGTGAATGTTTAATGTTCGTGTGATTTTATAACACAAATCGTTTTTATTTACAACAGATTCGATTTTTCTACATTTTAAAACTCAGAAAGAATATTTTTCTAAGAATAAAATAGAAAAATATCGCGTCGAATGCATGAATGAAAAATATTGCACCGAATGAGAAAATGGCAATGTGGTGTGGTTGTGCTGAGCTACGAATTGTAATAAGTAATGTCATGGTAAAGCAAAAAATAAAAAACAATTTCAGTTTTTTCGGTACATTTCATTTTCATTCTTCGTTACCGTTACTAAATGGCTAAACTTCTGCTAAAAAATCCAAGACGAAATCGTAATTATTCTGCTAGTCTAGCCCGAGTAGGAGTTTTGTTCGTACGATTCTTGCTAATACCCGATTCGTATGACGAAAGTACGTGAAACAATTTGAAACTTTTTCCAAGAAAGAAAATTTTTCCAATACCCATCTATTTACCAATGACTTACTTTCATTATCAGTGTGATTGATTAGTAAATAAATAGGGTTTATTAACGGAAAACACTGAAAGATGAGATCCGACGATAAACTAGATACAATTTTAATTTAATTTTCCTGTAAAAGTCGAGTCGTGTGGCGAGCGTGTAGGTTGTAAGTACACATAGTTTACCACCCCCTGTATATTTGAGTTTACAACACCCATTGACTGTTGGCCCGGGCGCGTGGGTATTCCTCGTATATATGCTGAATTGTGTAGGAGGGGGTTGACGTCATGCACATCGGACATGACGCTGCGTATTGATTCACTCTTTCCTTCGCGCCCTTTGTAATTTAAAGTTTTATCACTGTCTTCCGACTTTTTCCTTAAGCCCTAAAATATAAAATTGGTACTTAACGGTATAAAAAGAAAACCCCAAACGTTAACTCAAAAATTTATGAATGAAAGAGCCACAATGACTATCGGCGTTAATAATTATTGTTATTTGCATAAAGCTCGTAGAGATAACCGTAATGTTATTTGAAGAAATTATGTCAAATTAAAACAGTTTACGTCATTATAGTTAATTGCTTGGGAATTGATTAAAATTATATAAAATGATGCACTATTAAAAGTTGAGAGATTTCATCGACGTAATACGAAAACAAGTGTCGTCATTAAAGCCCCCTCTATTTCTTTTTCAGGTTGTGTGGGTTTGCATTTTATGTAGAAAAAAGCAAGAACTGTTGGGCAAAACTGGTCAGTGGATGGTCGGCGGTGCTCAAGAAGGCGAACACGTCATACAACAACATCATCAACAAGCACCTTCGGATAAACGACCCAAACTCGAGCGAGCCCATTCAGCTGCAGAAAAAGAAAATTTACCACTTCAAAGATCTGGAAGTGTCCTTAGAAGGCAGTATTCGGAACAAGAATCTAACAGAGGACCATCGTGCGAAAGATATCAACAATCCTATAACGAAGACGATCCTAGGTATTATCACGATGAGCTCGACGGTCTCATGCGACAACACCCGCATTTGGTTCCGAGAAGGTGCATATTAGTATACTTTTTCCGTCCTTCTCATTATTTAATATTTTGTACGATTTAGATACCCCGACAACACAGAAGTCGAGTCTTCGCCGATGGATATCCCGCAACAAAGGATTCCATCCTCGACCAGTATTAATAAAAAACACAAACGCGGTATCTCTTCGAAAAAACATCAGCCGCACCCTCCACAGCCTCAAATCCAAAGATCATTTTCGAGTTCGGAAGACGATCTGAGATCGACGCCCGAATGTGGTAGCGACGAACGCGACAGCGAGAAAGGTAAGTACGAAGTGTTTTTGAGTGCTAAACATGAGGCAGGTTGCAATTATATATAAATTAGGCTTTTATTACGATAAGTTGTTGCTCCCATAGTTAGTGTCGGCTAGAATAACCACCACCTAGCTAGTTATTTAAAAAAAATATATAAAACAAATTTAAACCAACAGAAAGAAAAGTGATTGTCATTAAAAAGTGACAATTGTCTTGGTCAGTTTTAATAACATCAAGTTTACAGGGTGCCACGATCCAGATAAAATATCCGATAGATTGAGTCGGCAGGCGATTCTAGATGAGAAAATTAAAAAATTTTTAGCGGTGAGGGTTTTCTCTTGCAGATCGTTGGTTGATGTTGTGTCTGCATGGTGGTGTACACGCCGCTCTGTGCACTTTTTTCCTGCATTTTATATATCTTTACTGAAATGTTTAAGAATGATGTTTGTTTACTAAAGTTTACATATTTTACCGAAGTTTGAACGTACCTATTATAAAGTGTGTAGGTAGGTATTTAATTTAAGTGCTGTTTGCGACTTATTTGGGGCACAGGGGGCCTTCGAAAATTAGAAAAAAGGACATATTCATAATTTTGAAGAGCACTGTCAAGTGGCAGTGTCATTTTCTGTGTTTAAGATTAGAATTCGTGGCAAAAAGATAGGCCATGCCCCTCGTCATGCCATTCTCAAGTGGTTGAGCTTCTGATGAAGATCAAGAAGATTCAGGTACTCGAGGATTTAACAGGGCATTATTTCTATGATGTAATTTCAAATAGTTTTACATGTTACCACTCTTAAGACGTAACAAAGTCCTCCACGCTGCTGATAGGTCGTAAACAGCCTATATAAGGTTAAGGCCTGGATACTTAAAAAAAATATCTGCTTTCTTAAAAAATAAAACGAAGGTTGCTAGATCCATACATTAAATGTGTGCAACAGTAATCTCTACTGCAGTTCAAAGAATTTTCAAATTATTTAATTGGGATTACAAAACGTTTGTAAAGTCTACGAGAGTCACTCGAGGAGGCAAAGAACAAATATTGTTTCTTTTGAGGGCGATCTTTTCAGACAGTAAATAGTAAATGAAGATGCCCATTCACACTGTGCCGAAATATGGCCTCCATTTACAATTTTAGATGACGTAGCTTGTGTAGAAACACTTTTTTAGAATCAATGTATACATTTTTCAAAACCTCAATTTCGTACAGCGACGTAACCAAGGTTACACACCAACCTAAGCACACGGATTGGGCATCTCTTTTAACTGCTTTCTCACTTCCCCTTCTGCGCATCTAGGGTCTGTGAGGTTTTGAAAGATGTATAAAAGGTTAGACTTCTTCTTCGTAGACTATTTCTGCTTTAGTAATATTTTGGAATACTTTCCATCCATCTTTTAGAGTTAGAGCACAGAATAACGTAGTGATGTAGTACCCTTACCTCTTCTGTGGTTAGAGGGTCGGTCTGGCGAGTTTCTCGTTTGTGGCTCTTAAACTCTGAACCGCTTTACAAGACTGTCTGAGCTCACTCTCTCTAAGTCGTACATCGCTACATTTGATACTTAAGCTCGCTTTTTTATCGTTCTCCAAGTTCCTCCCATTTTTTAGTGTTTTGGCATACTTCTGGCATTCTAATCTTTAAATTAGTATATTTTTAATTTTTTACTATTGGCACGTTCTGTCGCGAGATCAACTTTTGCTTTGTGTAAAATCTTTGACGTCGTCAACGGCTTTGTGGGTATGGGTATTAAAGAACAGTCCTCTAGACTCTAGACTGTAGTTTCGGGTCAGGGTGATCCAGCGGCTGTGCGACTACACGCACAGTTTTCTTGCAACGTTTTATCTGCGCAGTTTAAACGTTGATAAAGACGTTGCAAACTCTCTTGCACAAGAAATAATGCAATCGTCGTGTAGGTTCGTACAAGGTGGTGCAGGGAATTGTTTGGATTTGACTTTCCATACAAATGGAAAACCTTTCTACATACCTATAAATCCACATTGAAAATCGGGATTACATTGCCTTAAATCAATTATTATTAATAATACAGGCAATATCTACGATATTTTAAAGGAAATGAAATTAAAAAGACGATAAAACTGCGTTAAAGTGGCTACACACACAACTGCATGATTGACAAGCATGCATATACAATCATTTTGAACAAGCAGACTTTAGCGTATGTAGGAAACATTTGCGCAAGCGTTTTAATTGTACAAGCCGTTTGATGGCTTGAGGATGGGTTTAATTTGAATCATGCAAGCTTGTACAAGCCGAACTTCCGCAAGTGAAACGTAGAGTTCAGTTATGAACTCAACGAACGGTGTCATCCATGTCTAGCGATCTGAAAAAGGTCAACCGAGAATTATTTGAAGAGTTTATTCGCGCATACCAAAATGAACAGTGTCTTTGGCGAATTAAATCATTCAGAATATCATGATAGGATGAAGAAGGATGCAGAATACAATATCTTGTTAAATAAATTAATAAATATAGATTAATTGATAACAGCGCCGATAAGGTTGCTGTTGTTTTCATCTGGACAAGGTAAAAAACAGTCAAAACAAGCGTATCGTCGTCCGAGCTAGACATTTTCCCAGCATAAAGTGATGCTTGTTCAAGCATACTTTTATTGTGTGGCGGCGAAGGGAAAGTATGCCTGCTTCTACATGTATGCTTGTCAAACTTGTAGTTGTGTGTATAGCCACCTTTATAAGACAGAATTAATAACCGTCCACACGCAACGACAAGGTTGTATACTTCGCCAAAACGATGCAAATTGATGCAGTTGGTCATACCTCTGTACCGTCTTCTTTCAGTTTTTCCCAAAACCATGGCTTTACTGTCCACACGAAACGTTTTGTCTGCAACGTCTAGAAATGTGTGAGCAAAACGTTGTGCAAGACGTTGCGTCTATACCGGTCTTAAGAGCGTCTGATGACTCTTAAAACCTTCTGAAGTCATTTGCGGGGGAGGGAGGTAGATTTTCAACTCTCTCTTGAGTGTTTTTCTTACAAATATATCAGAAATTGTCTTTGGGCTTCTATTCATGGCTAAAACGTTAAAAGGTGCATCTTGTAACTCGATCACGAATCATGATTGTCTTTGTGAAAACGCATCTGAAATAGTCTTCCGGTTTTCAATGCCTTCCAATGGTGTATTCGGGAGTAAAAAGTAAATTTTGCTGCAGAATAAACATTTGAAATCGTTAAATGAGGTTCTGTAGATATAAACTAACGAGAGAAAGGAATGCTACTAATCAAACATTTAAATAGAGCTGCAGTAGAATTTGAAACACGAACAATCGCTAATTTATATAAATTTAATGAAGTATAAATCATAACTTTAGAACTTGTGGTGGTTGAAATCTAAAAGAATCGAATCGCACTTAAAGCTTAGCCCTCACAGGACAAAACCGAAGCGCCGATGGGTATAAATTCGACTAATGACAAACTTATAGTTAATTGAGTAAACTGTGAGTGCTATACTTTAGCGTTGTTGGGTAAAAAAGCAATTAGTGTAGGTTTAGATAATTTTAATGTATCCAGGCCTTAGCAATAACAATGTTTAGGGGGAAATGGTGATTGGGCACCCTTGAGCCACTACATTGTAGCACCACAACATCGGCCACTTCAAGACGTGACGGCAGACAATCGTTGTTTTACCGAAAGGAGAAAGAAGACTGTGCGCTTTGATCAACACGAAACGTGGGACAGACAAGGATCTCAGGACTCTCACCGAGATTCGGGAATAGATACGTCTTCTACGTTCACTTCTAGCGAAGACTCGACACGTGGGGATGGGCCAAAGGTGCTTAGTGCTTACTTACCACCTTGTTTTATTAGAATAGAAATAAATCGATTCAAGTAGTAGTGTAAAAAATAAAATTAGTGAGATTTAAGTGATTTTTTAAATGATAATACGTATGATAAGTAATAACTGTCGTAAGTACAGTTTTTATGGCATTTTTGCTAAATATTTTTCTCTATATCTCTCCAATTGTGCATGTTGTAAATATATTACGTGTTATTCTATTTTGCTAAAAATTAAGTGCCTGCATGGCTTTGCATAAACATAAATGTAAATAAAATTTTCTAAATTTATATTTTCTTTTTCAAATTGAACTCGAAAAAAGTGTTGTTGCTATCAAATTTTTATTTATTTCAACGGCTATCAAAAAATGGTGTCGAAACGAACTTGAAAAATGTCGCATCAAAATAAATTTTAATTTCCTTTACAAAACCACGGCAGTTGGAAGTTACGTCGATAATTTTTACATCGGTATTACGAGTGCTCGACGCTCTTACTTATTGGTTATTACTAGCGCGAGTGCGAAGTACGAGTGCTATTTCCAAACACAGCAATACGAGTGCACATAAGACATAAGCTCGGGTGCAGAACGTGGGGGTGGGGCGCAAATCGGCACTAAATTATGATAAATAAAACTTAAAACCAACGCATCGCACCTTTAATAAAGAAAATTTGAGTCAATAATAGGGGTGCATATTTTAAATCATCATGTCTGGCGCACTTCGATTTCTAACTGAGAAAGTTTCATAATTTCTAAGTATTTGTCAGATAGTTAAATTTGCTTATACAGGGCGATATAGTTGGCAGCAGCTAAAAAAATTATTTACCCCAAGTTTATAGAGTATCATCTTGTACATTTTTTCTATTTAAATACAGCTCACCGCCACTTTAAAATATCATTGAGCAATAAGGCTTTTTAGGAAAATTATATTTTGGTGATTTTTGTAATAAGCTCATTCAAGCACCGGAAAGTACTGTCCTCGCAACTCAAGTTGGCCATCGATAGCTGGGGTAAAGCGGAAGGGGTGTGAAACAGTTTTGACGCTTATCGTACCATAATTGAGTGGTATAAGTTGAGCGAGTGGGAGAGAATTTAGAAGGTCACACCAGTCACACTTTGATTATGGTAGGTACGCTCCGTAAAGTTGTCGGTAACTTTACCACCAGAGAGGTACAATAATGAATAATCTCTTTCTATTCTATTCTTCTATTGATTGTATTGAACCTCTCTGCTGGTGGCGTAAGTCAAAAAGAACTTTACGGAGCGTACCTACCATACACGTTGTTATTTTTTTTTTCTAACCGGCAAATTTGAAATTACTTGGTAACGCTGAACCCCGTGAATCCACGCTTTGTCGATCCATAGCGTCGAGTTCTATGGCATCGTTGGCCATATACAGCATATCGACTAGTGTTTAGTCGATATAATCCAAGAAAAGTATCGATTCATCAATACCGATATAAAACTCTCGGTCTTACCCACCCCTACTCGCGACATCGTATTGGGTCGTTCGCATCATTGACATACGAATCGAATCGCCTATTTTAAAATAATTACATTACAGGGTTTGTTCGCTTAAAATTTCGGTTCTAATTAAAATTAAGTATACCTTTCATTTCGATAATTATGAAGTTTTGTTTAAGAAATGCTTGGCCCATTCTCGAGTCGTTCGATTCTACTTAACTTCAAGGAGTTATTTTATTTTAGTTGGCGATAGTGTAACTTTCTTTAAGCTTAAGGCCTAAGGCGCCCATTTTGCAGGTTAGACGAGCAAAAAAAGTCAAGCTTTTAGATATTTTTGATTTAAAAAAAATAAAAGCTGCAATGAAAACTTTTAGTCGTGCCCTCTATTACTTCTAATTATTGTGCTTTTTAAAAATTACCAACTTCCTCTATAACTCAACCGGAGCTTTAGTGATAATAAAAATTAGTTTTACGTCCACTTCATTTCAAATTAATTAGTTGAAGTATGTGCTGAAACAAGCTATGAATTTTAGTGTAACACGAAAAGTATGAAAAACACACTTGTGGGACTATCTAACGAGTGGACTTATTCGTTAATTGTTATTCGTCGTTCAGTTGTTAGTTTTGGAAGCCACTCGTATTTTTATTTTTCTAAAAAGTTTGAACTTTTCAGCCGCATTGCAAAGTCGAAAATTAATAGGTTTGTACATAGTAAAAAATGCTCTAATTACCAACAGTTAACTAAAGTTGTGCTCTACTTTTCCCTAAATCTTATCCTTGTTTCATGCATTTTTAAATACTAGAAAATTCTGCTAAACCGTGGAAAATCGTGGAGCGAGAGAAATAGCGAGTTTTATGACCGTTCTTCTTCCATGTCTCCCACACTGTTTAAAGATCTACTATACTACTACGAATCATATATAGGAAGGACTTGATTAGTCCATTTTGTAATAGGTCAATGAATAAAACAATCAAATTTAGCTGTCAAAATGATTCGTTGTTTCAATGCCTTTGTCAAAGTTTCTTGAGCTCATTCAATTTAAAGTTAATTACTACTAGTTATTGTGTACTAATAATCAATTAATATGAAGTACGCACATCAGGGTTGAATTTAACAGTTTTTGAACTTTAAAGCTTTAGCAAAGTTCTAAAAATTTGAACCATCTCTTCAATTTTTCGTTTGTTGTTTTAATAGAATCATTTCAATATGATAGAGGTTATACACAATGTGGTTCTAAAATAACTGGCAAACGCAGGGCTCAGAATTTTGTGATTTTTTAGCTTTGATCGCTCTGTATAATAAAATAAAACTTGAGAACACTAATTGAGATTGACAAATTGCTCCAACTATTGACTTTAGACCCATAAAAATTTATAGCGTGTTGATACTTGCCCGACAATATTGAAAATACGGAAACATTTTTGGCGACTTTCACGACAGATTTGATATACCTAGGACTTTCGGAGGAAATGCAAGGCCCGGGGACACCAAAAATTTTAGAGATACGGCCATGCAATGGCGTATATACTTGAAAGTAGTGGTGAAATGTTGTGAGTTAGAAATAAAATGAAATAATGGCGCAGGGTAAAATTTTTAATTGTTCAAGGTCAAGTAGCTTAGAATAAAGTTCAGGAATTTTAGTAGCGATTGATAATGTTTCCAAAATAGTACTATATTAAAGAACGAATTTCATAGTCACTTATTATAGCACGACTCCAAGCTTAAAATGCGACTCGCGTAGCGAGTAGCGTTTAATGGAGAAATTATAAAATTATTAAGCCCATTTTCAAAGAAAAAATCGAAATATAAAAATTTAGGGATTTTCGTGATGGTTAGCAGCGGTTGGTAGTACTAATTGCAAAGCGGCATTTGGAAATTTAAAATTCAAATAGTTTTGCAATTTGTATTGTACACGTTAATTAGTTAATTTTAATTATTATATTAGAAAACGAATTTTAGTTAGAACCTGTTGTTTCCAAAAATATTCGTTTTATCTTTCCTCGATTTGACATATTATGTCAAATTAAATATTGTACCAACTTAGAAACAGAAAATTTTACAAAAGTAGTATAGCACTGCTCATATGGGTGCTGTAACAGCGTTCTTACAGACACAAAATATAAAAAAAATGTTTCACTAAAACAAAGTAGACAAATTAAGAATTCAATTGTCCATTATTTCAGATCAAAAAAATATTTTTGGAGAATTACGAGGCCCCATGAATTTGACCATTAATGCAAGTTAATGCCTTAGCCCCCCCCCCCCCCCCCCGAAACGTTCTGTAGATAAAGCCGTTCTCGGTTGTATACTGTTTAGTTTAAAATTTAAGACACTTTTTGGACCCAACTGCTCTTTTTAAATGGGCGTAAAAACACCAAAACTCCGAAAAATAGTTATTTGTATCACAAGGCCAGAAATTGCACGTTTGCGAGTGCAAATATGAGTACTCGTAAAGGCGTTTATGGATGAGTTAGGCCGGTCATCCATTTATACGACATGTCTTTACGACATCTCTGCGACATCTCGTATCATTTTTAAACCAGTGTTTATTAATCGAGATTCGTAAATTTGACAGACATGTCGTAAACAAGTTATTTCTTGTCGACGACAAGTTTTATACGACACTGCATGTTCGAATTTGAAGCGACATTCGTTGTTTGATATGCAGTATGAACTTTTCGTGATGAAAGACGATTCCGAATTTAAAATTAAATTTGTCAATATAGTAGCCAAATATGAAGTGCTGTATGATTACGGACATAAACATTATTAAAAATTCAAACCCACAAATTCAGGAAAAAACGTGGATTTCTTTTGATTGACTGCTTATAAATAAACTGCAATGTAGGTATATTTTGAGTAAAATATGGATATACCCCAAAGTCTTCGCTTCTTTTTTTCCATTTTTTTTCTGTTTTGTACTAACGCCACTAAGGCCGGTCATCCATTTATACGACATGTCGTATCATTTTTAAACCAAGAAAACAAGAAATAACTTGTTTACGACACGTCTGTCAAGTGTACGAATCTCAATTAATAAACACAGGTTTCAGACATGTCGTATACAACATGTCGTATAAATGGTTGACCGGCCTAATAGAAGTGCATCTTCATCAGACATCAGACGACATGTTTTACACAAATGGACGAGGTCCTCTGTTTGTTTGATATATTTTGTCGTATACGACGTGTCGACTACATGTCGTATCATTTTTAAACCTGTGTTTATTAATTGAGATTCGTACACTTGACAGACGTGTCGTAAACAAGTTATTTCTTGTTTTCTTGGTTTAAAAATGATACGACATGTCGTATAAATGGACGACCGGCCTTATACACAATGGTCGCATTCTTCACCGGGCGTAACTGTTGCGAACTCGTCCGCTGACAACACCGCTACCGAGCGCTACTCTCGTAACATGTTGTGGAGCGGTAGCCATTTTTTCGAGCATACTTTATTTCCGCTACATATTGGGAGCGGAGTTGTAGCATATTTTGAAGAGTAGTTGTAAATTTGAATTTACTTACAAATTAATAAACGCGAAATCAACAACAACATACCACACATATCAACGAGATAACACAGCCGATAAATTGACATACAGGGTGTAAACTTGAATCGTGATCATAGGATTTAACATGGGTAAAACAAAGTTCTGTATATATTAGCTCCCCTAATTATTTTACAGCAAAGTACTAAATAACAATTTTTTAAAGAATAAGAAGCTTCTTTTGATACACTTATAAGTTATAAGATTTTTAATTAATTCAGCCGTTTTTGAGAAAATAAAGAAAAGTTATTCAGATAATTTCCATTTCTCGCGTTAGCCTTGATAATCCATTTCAAATACAGCTACGCCAACCAAACAAGTCTGTCGGAAATATACCAACTAAAATTATAAAATAGGTGGAGAATTTTAAACCAATCGGTACTTTCCCGGCGTGTACGTGTACATTCCTTGACAAATTGAAAATCTGACGTGCGTCAAAATCAAGGCTAACGCGAGAAACAGTTATTAACTGAATAATTTTCCTTCATTTTCTCGAAAACGGCTAAATCAATTAAAAATCTTATACCTGTATTAGAAGAAGCTTCCTATTCTTTAAAAAAAATTTGTTTAGTGTTTTGCTGTAAAATAGTTAGGGGAGCCAATATTTACAAAAGTTTGTTTTCCCATGTTATTATCCTATGATCACGATTCAAGTTTACACCCTGTATATAAATTGTGCTCACTTTGAAGCCAACTTAACAAATTTACGGGACGTTGTACCGCTACATATGTAGCAGATGGATCGGTATCAGTTTACGCTACGTCCGGTGAATGCGACCATTGATAATGATTTTTGACATTTGACATTAATTTTTGAGTACTACTAGGGTTTTTTCTGTTGGTAACATTTGAATTTTACAATGAAAATTTTTAAATAATAATTAGTATGGACACTGAACAACACACCTGCACACAATAATTTATTGCCGTAACAATCTTCCAGTCAATATTGGAAAGAATATAATTGAAGAAATATAATATAATTGACAGTTTACAGAATAAATAATAAATAAAAACAATCGCGCCAACTAAGAAAGCCTAAAATCCCTAAATCTAGTATAGTTTTTGCCGGCCTAGCTCGGAAAACTGTGTTTCCGGCAGCTTTTGAGATTATACAAACTGCACATTGTCGGACGGAGGTACAAAATAACGTTTTTTAATCTCGCGCTTTTTCTTATCGTTTATAACTTATTTTGAGCGACATTTTTCAACTGTAACGTACAATAATTACGAATGCTGGTTTAAATGAATATGTTATATTTCAATTCTGTAGTTTGCGATGTTTATCAATTTTTGGAATGAAACCATTAAACATATAAAAACAAAATTGTTATAGTAATCTTTAAAAAATTTTTCCTTTAAGCAAAGTACATTTCAAGGCTACTGGTTATTTAGTGAAACTGCGAGAGAATTTATTATTGTCACTTTAAGATTATCATTTTAGTTATATATTCTCTTTCACATGTAAACTTGGCATCGTACCAAGTCTTTTGATATTGTTGGCAGTTACACAATATTCTTTGGAGAGTATAGTATGATTGCTACTACTACCGCATATTATATCTAACAAAATTTATTACTGCAGTTCAGCAAACTAATCATTTATCATACTGACATTGCCAAACACACACACATACGTACACACACACAATTTAAATTTTACATGGTTATCATAATTGATAATCAATATCGTAAGTTACTTAATCGAGAATGAGAAAGAATTACAATTTCAATTCCTAACAGCATCCCCTGTCTTGGCAAGTTTCTGCCGATGGAACGAAAATGATAGGACACATGATACTTAGGAGAGGCACCAGAGAACCCACCGGATCTAGTGCCGCAATATTAGGAGTTAAAGTCGTCGGTGGAAAAATTTTAGAAAATAATCAAAAAGGTGCCATTATCGAAAAAGTTAAAAAAGGAAGTATCGCCGACGTGGAAGGGCAACTTAGAGCAGGTTAGTCGATTAAAATGGAATAATAATTTTCTATCGAATCTAAATCTTAATTTTTGCACTTAGGAGACGAAGTAATAGAGTGGAACGGACGCTCGCTTCAAGGTAAAAATTATCAAGAGGTATCGGATATAATAGCGGAGAGTAAACACGAGGCAAACGTCGAGTTAATAGTTTCGAGGGGGATGGATAGTCGTAGAGCGGCTCAAGCGACGTGGAGGCAGTCGGTTGCTCATAGAGGTATGAGAATGTTTTATCCTAAAAAGAGGTGAATTGAGTACCTATTTTTCCTAAATAATAATTCGTAATGCACACATTAAGCCCTATTTTAACACTAGAGCACTTAAACAGTAGCACAATTTACACCAAATTATTTCTATTATCTTTTCTTTAAAGTATTTTAGAAATAGTATACTATGTAGATGTTAGTAATCGTAATGTTTTGTGAATGTATCAGATATTTATTGGATGTTAAGTTTAATATTTGTGTCTTCTCAAATGGGAGCAACAACTTGTACAAAAATAATTTACTTCTAGTGTTAAAATATGGTCTTATTATTGCACTGCTATTTTTGAAATAACGTTCCTTTGCTCATAACTGAAATGCTTCGATTATTCAGGTCAAGGTGGTGGTCAGTGGATCGGAGGTGATGCGTACGAGCGTCCTCACGTTTTAGTAACGTCGCCCGGTAGTCCCGAAAGACCGCGGCCGACTCCACAAATGGCTAGTGTAGGTGGACGAATTCAACTTCGCCTTACATTCGAACCGGCAACATTGCAACTATTAGTGACCGTTGTATGTGCTGCTGGTCTTATGCCACGTTCACCTAATCAACCGAGAAATCCATATTGTAAACTTTTTCTATTGCCCGATAGATCGGAAAAATCTAAACGAAGAACGAGAACGCTCGCCGGTAATTCCTTTTTTAAACTCGATTCTGAATTTGTAGCTTACGGTTTTTTCCGATTTCGAAAAAATGGGTTGTCTCTTTTTAGGTACGACGGATCCGATGTGGAATCAAACTTTTGTTTATTCGGGATTGAGGAGGGCCGATTTACGTTTGAGAGCCTTGGAAATAACCGTTTGGGATTACGTACGTTACGGAGCAAACGATTTTTTGGGCGAAACCGTGGTCGAACTATGGCCTTTAGAAGAACAACCGATGTGGAGAACTTTGGGGCCACACGAAGAAATCGCGCTTACACCTAGCGAACATTTGTCACCTCCGAGTACTGGTTCGAGATTTTCCGATTCGGACACACCTTCGGAATGCGAAATTGACGGTGGTAGAGAAAGAAGGGGAGCTGATGGTGCTAGTGTAAGTAGCGTTGGAAGTTCAACTAGTCCCCCTAGAGAATCCGAAAGGAGATCTCGAAGGGACCAGGAATCGGCGCAGCAATATAATTATAGGAGGGTAAGCATTGATCAAACATACAGGGACGATTCCAGGAATTCTATTTTCCGTCTCGGTGTCGGCTGCACATTTTTTTTTCTATTCGCATGCTTAAATAGTCGTAACCGTCGTCTCGGTAAGAATTTATTTAATGCTCCGTTTAAATTTATAGGGCGGAATGGCCGGTCAGAGATCGCATTCGGCAGCTCCTTGTGAATCACCAAGTGTTCATATGTCGCGTTCGCGTTCGAAATCGCCACGACGTTCGACGACAGACCACAGATCGCTATCACCGCCCGATGTTAGAATACACGATTTTCAAGCGACGGCTTATTCGGCTTCACGATTTCAATCACGTTCGGCCACCGCAACGCCCACGGGTTCTCCCAAAAAGAGACAACTACCTCAGGTGCCGCACGCTTTGGCAAGAGCCTTACAGGAGAGAGTAGCACAGGACTTAGAAGAACGAGCGAATAGGCAAAGAATACGTTACATACACACGTACAGGAGTACGGGTTCTAGTTGGGAGAGAAGGTATAGTGGACTCAGTGATAGTGACTTATCTAATCATACGCGAATTAGACGACCAATTTCGCCCGAACGTGATAGAGACCCTTTAGGATTGGTAGACTTCGATAGTGATATGGAATCAGTTGCTTCCGTTACTAGTAGTGCTTTTTCGACACAATCCGAAAGACCGAGGGGTACGGCGAGGGCGCCCGGGTAAGTTTTATATTCGACCCACGCAACTTATTACGTGAAAGGTCTACTAGCTCATATTTCTGTATATTTGGGATTTGGGAGTACTCTGTACTCAAATTAACAGTTGTTTTGCCAATATCGTAAAAACTCGACTAAACCGTACAAACTTTTTGACTATGCAGGTTGCAGGCTGAAAAAACAGTGTAAGTGAGTAATAAAACCGACCGTCTGCCTGTTAAAAGTGGCAGTATTAACTTGGGGGCGGCTCGAGAGGGTTGGGATTTGGCTCTATAGGTTTTTCACTTATAACTTGAAAACTACATTTGTAGGGAATTCAATGTAGTACTTTATTTTTGTGCAGAAACACTTTTCTCTAAAAGTGCGTAGTTTTGAGTTATAAGCGATAAGAATTTTGTGGCGGTTTAGGAAGTTTATTTTAACTTTAACGGACGCTAGCGCCTAAATTGTTTACCTGAAGAAAAAATCTTAAGAGATATCATTTGTAGAAAATTTAATTTACTTTATTTTTATGTAGAAACACTTTTCTCTAAAAGTGCAGAGTTTTCGAGTTATGAGCGATAACAATTTTTTTGGCCGATTTTGGAAGTTTTTTTAACTTTAACGGACGCTAGCGCCTAAATTGTTCACCTGAAGAAAAAATCTTAAGAGGCATAATTTGTAGAAAATTTAATTTCCTTTACTTTTGTGTAGAAACACTTTTCTCTAAAAGTGCGGAGTTTTCGAGTTATGAACGATAACAATTGTTTTGGCCGATTTTGGAAGTTTATTTAACTTCAACGGACGCTAGCGCCTAAATTGTTCACCTGAGAAAAAAATCTTAAGAGAGATCATTTGTAGAAAATTGAATGTACTTTATTTGTTTTAGGAACACTTTTCTTATAAAGTGCGTAGTTCTCAAGTTATAGACTCATTTGCAATGTTCTTTCAGCCCGCACGATTTAGTAAAAGTGTATAATATCCTTCCGGACTATAAATTGAAACACGAGGAAAATGCACTAAAACTGATACTTTTAGTTTTGGCACTATTTAGAATCGGTCTTATCGAGGAAAATTACGCTCGTATACTAGTAGTAACTGCAAAAAGTTGTTTTAGAGAAAGTTTTACCGAAACTTTTATTTTATTTTAGTCTTACAAATGAAATCAAAAACGAAAGTTCCTACAACTGTGATGATGCTTCTAGTTTTATTAATTGTAATCCCAAATCTCCTAAACATGCCGCTTGTAATAGTTTAAATTGTAAATTAAGTACTGTAGACGAAAGAAACGACGAGACACTGTTTAATAGTAACGAGTTGCAATTTTCAAATAAAATTCAAAATTGTCACGATGGCGACCTCGTGAAAATTTCCAATTATTGTACTAACAACGTTGATAAGCATTTTGAAGACTGCTCGTGTAACAACGAAGATCAATTTGAAGCGCAAAAAATACGTAAAGAATTAAAAAGTCAAATTGATCCTCGGGACACCCCGTCAGTCTTAAGATCCGTTATTAATGAAGTAAAAAGTAGCAAAAATGCGTTCAGAAAATATTCAAATTTTTCTGTAGTATCATTTAACATCGACAGTCAAAAACGTTCCTCTGATGATTTTGATCGAGAAAATATGGACGTAACTAACGACGACGAAATTTTAAATGACGCAAATAGCGTAGATACTAAAGAAAAATTTGAAAGGTCGAATTCTGTCAATACTAGTGCTAGTGTAGGTAGTAATACAGCTAGTGTTTCCCTTCCCAATAGCGCCGATTATGGTGGATCAAATGATCGGTATTCGTACTCGCGCCATCGAGATATGCCTCCGAGAAGATCGAGAGACCACCAAGAACAAGATTTAAGAGATACGGTCGACGCGCCCCATCGTCACAATCACCATCATAGAGATGGAACTACCAAGAGAGGACAATTTACCAGAAGTCTGTCCAACACCGAACCACCCGTAGACGAAAAAGCAGGTAAGGATTGCGTTTCCAAACGTATTTTTACCATCGAAACGCTTCGACGTAAATAATTGCGCGTAAATTTTTTAGATGGTAGTTTGAGCGACACGGCGGTCGGACAAATGCACGGTTTAGAAGTACCTCAAAAAGAGATGGCTAGGAAAGAAAGTCATAGAGATCGCGATCGTGGAGATCGATCGAACCAATTTATGGGTCTTAGTAAAAAAAGTAGTTCGACTAGCCAGTTATCGGCTACAGGTAAGAATTTTATTACGTTTGTCAAAAAAATGGGAATTTTTAAGGTTTGATAAAGAAAATGTAAACTCAGTGTGGGCTTTTTTATGACGATATGTTGTCTTACGTGTTTTGCTCGTCCTTTGAAATCATTTAACCTCATCCGAAAGACAATTTAATTAAAAATTTCCTAACAACTAATAAATAGGTCGAAAGAGAAGGATGGGGTTTGGTCGAAGAGGGAAGACGTCGTTTACCGTTCATCGTTCGGAAGAAGTTTTGCCAGGTGATGTTAGATTAGCGAAACAAGGCTCTTCTGCTTCTAGTGACGGTGAAGGATCAGCAGACGGGGACAGGTCAATATTATTAATTTAAAAAATAATAATAAAATACCTCTCCAACTAGATAAACATCCCAGATTCGATCCTTAAGAGCAAACACGGAGTTAGGTACATAGAGAGATTGCAAACTGTTGCAATTTAAACGCTTAATTTTTTGAAAGTTATTAAATGCAGTATCGTGGTTAGCAAATATTCGATATTGAGTAAAACTTGAAAGAAAATAAATTGACTCTTAATTTGGAAACGTGGAAAAGTGGGTTTCACGCTAAGTGCGGCATGATTAAACTTTTTTTTTGTTTTTTTGTAAGATTTCAATATTCGTAATAACAAGTACTATTGGTTATCCGAAACGGGGTTTTGTGTAAAATATTTTGGGGAAATATTACGTAAAAAGTAAGAAGTCGATTTGAAACGATGAACATAAAACTTGATACTGAAATCTGATTTTAAATAACTTTCGGGCAGACCGCATAATATCACACATGAAACTAAAATTGCAGGAAACCAGTGAAATGATTCTCGACGTTTCAGAACCAGCCGATGGCGAAACCGTGACACAGCTATTGCAGTCGCAATTTCTTGTCAATTTAATAGACGAGAGGCGAACGCCAAATAACAACAAACAGGTCCTCATCACCTGATTTGTCTATTAAAAGCAACCATAAATTAACAATTTTAAAATATGAAACTATTTTTTGTTTCTGATATCGCGATGTGATATTTTTCACGGTTTCCAATTTACAGAACCCATTTGCGCTTCTAATCAGAACGGCACTTGTTTCTTGCCTTGTTTCCTCCCCTGGTCCTCCATTCTATAGTATACCCACTATAAGATGATGCATAGTTTTTGTAGACTTTTCAATTTTTCCAATGCAATAGTTTTAGTTACTTAAGGAACCCTTTATCTCTCTCATAACATCGAAATGATCAAAAAAGCATGAAAAACCTCTAATGTGCTACCTGGTCATGTTATAATTTTTTTAAACCGAGTAAAGAGATGGTTAGCTATTTATTAAGGGCACCTACAGTAATTTTGTATTTCAAAGATCTGATATAAAATTGCACGTTGCACGTTAAATTTTGAAAATTTCCTGCTTGAAAATTATAAAACCAAAGATGGACGGGGTTGTTTATTATTCTTCATTGGCCAACTTATACAATTTTTAAAAACTGTTAAAGTTGAATGAATCGTTTTTTTGCTTTAGTCTTTCAGTAATATTGAAGATACAAGAGAAAAACAATTGATGTGGCCGCAACAGGACTTTTTCGTACGGGTTAAAAATATTTAAAAAGATATCAGTACTAGTATCTAACAATAGTATGCTCAGAAACTTTCCCTGATTTCAAAAAACTAAATTTATACGAGGCGTTTCTATTTGAATTAGGAAGCTATTCTCATTTCCGGTTAAACCGGAGATTAAAGTTTAACATGTTTGGTATCATTGGACAGCTAATCTTACGACATTTAAAAAATCATAAAATATACAGGGTGTTTTTAAAAACTCCTTCGGCTTGACTAATTTCCGGTTTAACCGGAAGCGTTGTTTAAACCAAATTAACAACAAATAATAGAAATTTAAGGAATTAATTAAGATACCAACTTGAAATTACAAATTTTAATTACAAAAGAAATTATAAATTTTTGAAATTTTGACCTTAAAAAAATCATAGCTTCGGATCTGCTCATAGCAAATGAACCAAACAACGGTGCTTAATTAAGAACTTCGATAGCTACAACATAGCAATATATAGACAAAACGGTCGCCACCGATTTTGAGAAAATCCTTTTTAAAATTTCAGTCTACTTGGGTCTTTTAAAAGTAGTAAATTTTAAAAAAATTTTGAAAATCGACTATATGAGAATTAAAGCCCTATATTTTGCCTATATATTCCTGTTTTTATAGATTTATAATAATAATTATCTCCAAAGTTATAATAAAAAAACTATCAAATGGGACAATCGTTATATTGGCCGCCATTTTGAATTGCAAAATTTGAAAAAATATTTTTTTAATTAGGACCGATATGTACTAACTTATAGCCGAGTATGATACTGTAGGTCAAGATTTTCCGAAATGCGACCAAAATAACCCCTTCTTTTGGGACCACCCTGTATCGATTTTGCTTAAATTTTGTTTATGAAATTTTGTTAAGTGACCGAAACCAAATTTCAACAAAATCGCTTTTGTAATTTTTGTTTGACGGGGATACATACATCTACCCACAGACCGACTTTTTCAGAGTTTTATTTTTTTAGTGTTTTCACTTGTTAAACTTTTGGAATTGCTTAAAATTGTGTGATTAGTTTTATAGTCCTCTTATAAGAGACAGTTTCTAGCTTGAGAATATTTAACATTTGCAAAAACAAGTGACTAAAGCACTGTTGGTGGGGTAATAGAGGTTGTGCAATTAATTGAAAATTTCAATTGAATTGGTTTACGTTGAAAAAATAGTTTAATTGGCTAATGCCCCTGAAACGAGTTTTTAGTTGTGCAATTGCTGCAACTCCTTTCGTAAAAAACGTAAGAAAAACTATTTCTAAAAGGGGTCGGTGTAATATTTATGTAGCGATTGCCATGGACAACTTTGATCGATTATTACAAAATATTGGGGTTGTTTATTACCCCCCCCCCACCCCTAAAAAAAAAGTTCCAATATTATTTTGTAGCTATCAATTTTTTATTAGAAAACATTAGATTAGCAAAGTCGACAAAATGATTTGATAATGTTTGTTAGTAACTGTCACAGCCATGGGCATCCGTTGTATCTGCTCTCTTGAGAAATTGTTTTTTCTTATTTTCGCGCAAGTCGGTGCAGGGGTGCAGTAATTACAAAACTAAGAGATGAATTTGACGCAGTTTTACTTCCCAAAAGTATAACTTATTTAATTTCCTAGCAGCATTGAAGGCTCTAAATTGCTTCAGTTGCAATCATTGTTTAAAAAACGTAATAAGATGAGTAGAAACTAGAAACTTTAATATATTAAGAACATAAATAGAAAAGTTTGGTACCATTATAATATCACTGTAGTATAATATTATATTATGCACTTCTCATGCACTCCAAATAATTTAAAAAGAGTTGTGTATATCAGCAGTAGGTACGGGGTGTTCAAAATGAAATTTCAATGGTTCTTACGGACAAATCGATAACTAGAAGAGATATGGAAAAATGGATGGCGCATCCTCGATCTATTTTTTTGAGAGGAACTCACTGGCAAAAACCTGAATTCGCGTATTCGCGATCTTCTTTTGTTTTGTAGCCATAAGCAAAAGTTCGATTTTTCAATTTTTCGCTAAATGTCGATATCTCGATTGTTTTGAAGTTACAGAAGAAAATATTGGCACGTTCTTCAGCCACTTTATTAAGCAGAATAATATGAGCCGAAGGAATTTTAAATGTATTATTTAAGTTTCATCCCATTCTATTTAAAAATGTTGAATAAGAAACGACAAAAAAATTAAAAATTAAAAATAACAAAAATTAAAATACAATAAAAACTTTTCAAAAAAAATACTTTATGATTGGAAAGAGGATAAAAAAAAAGCTATTTAAATATGCCACATTAAACTATGGTTGTTATTGAAGAATGTATGTACTAATATTTTTTTTGTGACTTTACAACAACTGAGACTACCGAGATATCGACATTAGAGAAAAATTGAAAAATCGAACTTTTGTTTTAGCTCCAAAACAACAAAAGATCGCGAATTTCTGTTTTGGTCATTGAGTTCCTTTGAAAAAAAGAGAATGAGGATGCGCCATCCATTTTTCCATAAGAACCATCGAATTCTGCCTACCCTGTACATCTGTATATAGCAGTTCAGTACCTACTATTCAAACAATCGTATCAAATACCTCTTAAATTAAACATTCAGAGTCTAATTTCTTCCAAGTTTAACTAAATATGTGAGACCACCACCGATATAACAATTTTAGAAAAAAATGCCACTAAGTGCGACTTATTGTAAGATTTGAAAAAAAAGGCCCTAACATACTTATAAATTACATATTTGCAAGCGTGTAGAAGTGCATTAAGTAGACTTAGTTTTAGTATTGTTGATAATTAGAAATAAAATTGCTTGTCCAGTTAGCGTTCGTAGTAATTAGAAATCGGTTTTTGCTTGCTGCTAATAATATGTTTGTGCTAGTATACTTGTGCTACGCATTGTCATTTATTGTACAGTTTGCGAGAAATGTCTTGGAAGTTGATGGTTTATTTACTTATCCAACGTAACGATAATAATTCTTCTCGCATGTTCCTTTCACGACACCAAGAGGAGACGCAATTCAAGATCGACACGTTGTGTAATTTAAAAATGTATGTTGTGTTCAATTTGAGTCCAACCAATTAGAAAAAGACTAAGAACGCTGTCTGGATAAATTATGTGTGTTTGATTTATAAATATTTTTAGTTCGTTTAGGTTTAAAAAAGTTATTCGGTCGGAAAATTATTTTTTGGGTGAATTGTTAGCTGGGATTGCATTGCTAAATTCATAGTATTTTGTAACTTCAGACAGCGGATACGGTAGAAAACGCGTATCGACTAGTAGCAACATACAGCGTTCTCAAGAAGTGGTTCCTATGCCGACACGTGATGCCAGTCAACGGGCCTCTAGCTTAAACTCCATCTCTAGCTCTGAGGGATCTTCGTAAGTAATGTTGTGTGTACGTGTGCGAGATATTGGCTGATTGTGCTGCATTTACTTTAATGTTGTTAATAGTGACGCTTTTACAACCCATGCAAGTTTTTGATGGAAAAGTAGGTATTTGCACCTTTTCTTATTTATTACTATTACTATACATTTTATAATACTTATTATTAACTTTTAAAAAAAATTTATACTCGACCGTCCTTTTAACGTGAAATTTTAAACTCATCCATTACTTGCTCGACTAGTAAATTTCATGATACGAGTAGTCGTCGACGTTATTACAGAAGAGAGCACACGAAGAGAAGCATAGCGCAGTCCTTTGACTGCACGAATAAAAATATAAAAGGGTGTTAATCGAATTCATTTTTTTTTTATTATATCCTCGATACTCGATACTAAAGTGATATCTCGATCCGGAAAGACACAAAAAATTTATTTCTCTATTTCAATTTTAAATTGAGCCATGTAAGTACATAAAATAGCGCTTTTCTAGTTTAAAATAAACGAAGGAGTTATTTAGTCGAACAATATTGTATAAATAGTATAGAGTTCCAATCTTCCTGACACGAACCAACCCTGTACATTATAATAATAATAATTACACAGCTGCTTATTGTACTACACTTGCTTGTTTTCTGTTATACTTAGATTTGATTGTTGCTGACGGATGATTTTGATGGTATGTACGTAAATACATATGCCCTAAATCCAAACGATAATACAAAGTGTAAATATAAACGATGCGAAATTTGTAAAAAAAATTGCAAATTAAATAATAATATAAAACGACATTTAAAATCGCATTATTTTTTTGCTTAGGCTGACATTTACTATTGGTTTACAAATTTATTCTTAAGCATGTCTCGAAAAGAAAAGCATGGTACACCAAAAAAACCGTCTAATGGCACGGTACGATACCTACCTTACACAATTTGTACTTAAAAGTAGTAGCTTTAGTTTTTGCCCAATATTTCTATTTCTCTCTATGTACAACTCTGTGTTGCTCTCTGTACTTAAATCTTTGGATCTCCACTTAGAAGTAACATGGATAATGTTTGTTGGGAAGCAATTGAAACTAGAAATAGTTTCCTTGTAGAAATCCTCGTGTAGTTAGTAATTTTTTATATTATACCATAAATAGTTATTTTAGAAATAAATGTGCTACCCAACTTACATAATTGTTAAGATCAATATTTTTCCCACCCCTTAAATTTGATGTCGAATTTTAAAGAGCGCATTTCTTTTCGATTCTCTTAGGTGGTCGCCGTCTTTACGAATCGCTGGCGAAGGCGGTCAACTGGCTGACTTCATAGACGGTCTGGGTCCGGGTCAACTGGTCGGTCGTCAAGTTCTAGGCGCTCCGGCGTTGGGCGACATACAACTGTCGCTATGCTACCAAAAGGGCTTTCTAGAAGTTGAAGTCATTAGAGCGAGAGATCTTCAAGCTCGACCCGGTTCCAAAGTTTTACCAGGTAACTCTTCGCAAATTTACTTTTCGGCTCCAATTCTAATCGAATCGTTTCAGCACCTTATGTTAAAGTGTATTTGGTAAATGGGAAAAAATGTATAGCGAAAGCAAAAACTTCGACTGCACGTAAAACGTTGGATCCTTTATACCAACAACAACTAGCATTTAGAGAACCATTTCAAGGCTGTGTTCTTCAGGTAAAGTTTTATTTTTTCCACGCAACTTTCTTTTTTTCCGTTTACTAAGTTATATTTATCGTAGGTTACTGTATGGGGAGACTATGGTCGGATCGAAGGCAAAAAAGTGTTCATGGGTGTTGCCCAAATCATGTTAGATGATCTAAATCTGAGTAATATCGTGATAGGATGGTACAAACTATTTGGCACGACGTCCCTGGTTAGTGGACCTCCTTCTCTAGGCCTCTCTCGCCGCAGTTCCATGGCTAGTCTAGATTCCCTCAAATTGTAACCCCGCCACTTTTTCATTTCATGCTATTTTCTTTTAAGTGTGAAACAAATATTACGTTACAATTTCTAATCTTTTTAATCAAAATAACTCGTAATAACTCAATTTTGTATATATTATATAAAAAAAGGTAACGTAATATCGTGTATATAACACACTTTTCATATCACACCACGTTACTGCCCTGTAGACAACGTTTAGACGCTGACCGTCGGCTCACCAGTCACATAGGTATGAACCTGTCACTTCATGTGTTTTTATTTATTTATTTATTTGCTCCAATTTATTACCGGTCGTCTTTATAATATTATTTTACACGTTTTTATCGCACGCATGCCGAAGCTTTAATTTTGTCGTAGATAAAATTGCTTAATATCATTTCGCCCTTTCATATTTTCATTTCATCTTGGTATACCTTCTTGCATGCCATATATTTATTCGTGAGGGTCGTAAAAAACAAAACATCACATGTAAAGCTTTACTTGTGCGATTTGAATTATGAGAGTATATCGTATATATCTCGAAACTTTTTTATTAGAAGCTGCCTTTCTCTCAAAAATTGTAATAAGTTGAAGTGATACGAAGTCGGTGGGTACCTATCATTTTTTGCCACTATCAGGATTAAGATCAGGGAACGATTTGGTGACGTGAAACACCTAATGTGCCTCTGATGCTAATCTAATTCATTTTTCGATCGGTACCTACTACTATACTTTGTTCGTTGAACCGAGACAGCTAAGCCACGCCCCCACAAATTTATGTTTGCGCCGACCAATGAACGCAACAACCAGTTTCACATAACCACAAAAATTATAAAGAATCCAGAAATTGCCCGTCCAACTGGTACTGTCTGTCAAGTAAGGTTTACCCATACGCTCTCTTATCTGAGTGCTATAAATCGGGTTTTCAAAAATTGACCAAAATTGACTCTATTCGAGTGCCACTCGTTTTTTGGAGGGTGTGGCTTAACTGTTTCTGTTTGATGAATGAAGATTATAATTATTAGCCCATAGCCCACTTGATTTTCTTTTATTATGAAAGGACATATATTCGAAATCAGATACACTGGTTACATTTGAAACAACAATTGTGGGGTAGTCACGACTAAGCCCACAGCCTACTCCAAACTAAATCGTTCGATCCTTATTTTGATCTTTCACACTGGCATGAGTGAAAATAAAGTAAAAATAAAGCGTTTAGTCCAGTACTTTTGACATCTAAAATACGGATTACCTTGCATCAAATGGGTTAGTCGGGTAGTTCTGACTTTCATCATTTCCAACATACTAAAAATTTAATTTAATTTCATTTAATTTGTCACGTTTATTTGTACTAAAAATTTTTTTAACCTAATTTATTTATTTTAACGCGGGAATTTCAAAAATTTTCAACACACTTCTCCGTTATTTATACCTACTAATTTTTATGCTTTAATTTTAAAAATTTTTTTAATTTTTAATTTTATTATATGATGAAGCCTTAAGGCGAAACGCGTCATATTATTTTTTATTTTAAAATTGGCTTTTTTATCTTCAAAACATTATTATCATCAACAAGAAAACTATAAAACTATTATATACTAAAAATTATTACTAATACCTCATGCAAGCTAATCCGGATCTTTGTCAAAAGCTATATCGCCATAAATTTGCAAACATTTGTACACTTGGATCTCGGATACCAGTAGGTCTACAGAGACCATTCTGGTCTCGAATTGTAGAGAATTTAGTCTACTTTTAAAAAGTATTAAACTATCTTTGCCGAAAAATTAATCATTCTGCGACAAAGTTGACAGAAACTGAAAAAAGGTAAACAATTTTTTTTGTGACATGTACCACTTTCTCTTCCAAAAACTTAGTTAAGTAGGTACACGGTACACTCTCGGGTGTGTGTGGAAAATCAAAACAACTATGAATCCGTTGCCGACGTTTCGGTATAATATGTATTTACAGCATTATCCAGGGCTGAAAGGACACAAAATCAGGTTTAGGCCACATCAAGAGCTCCACTCGGCATGTCACCAAGTCAAAAAATTACAAACAAACGACATTACCAAAGGTTGTTTAAGTCCAACCTATTAACAGTGACACTTACCAAAGGATCTAAATAAAGTTAAATTTACTTTCATTTAGATGACCTGTTGTGTGAAAGTAAATTTAACTTTATTTAGATCTTTTGGTAAGTGTCACTGTTAAAATGTTGGACTTAGACAACCTTTGGTAATGTCGTTTGTTTGTAATTTTTTGACTTGGTGACATGCCGAGTGGAGCTCTTGATGTAGCCTAAAGCTGATTTCAGCCCTGATGATGGTGTAAATACATATACCGAAACGTCGGCAGCGGATTCATAGTTGTTTTGATTTTCCACACACACCTGAGAGTTTGCCTACTTAATTTTTTTTTTTTGGATTTTTGAGAAAGATCCGGGATTCTGTGGAGTCTGAAAACTGGGACTATATCAAAAGTAAACCCTTATTTTTTGCCTATAGTACTATATTACTATTTTTGGATTTTTATAATAATAATTATCTTTAAAGTTACAATAAAAAACCTAGAAAATAGGCCTATCGTTATACTGTCCGCCATTTTGAATTAAAAAATTTGAAAAGGTATTTTTTTAATTAGAAAATTATAGGCGAATATAAATACTGCGGGACAACATTTTCCGAAATGCCACCAAAATAATAAATAACCCTCTTATTTTAGGCCACCCTGTATCGATTTCGTCTTATACTATCAATGTACGAGCTATTGATTTACTTCGTATTACCAACCAATAATTGCAAATTATGAGTAGGTGCTTAAAATAAATTCAAAATTCATGTGCTTATAAGTGTCTTTTCAAAACTTTTCGATATCTGTAATTTCCAAAAAATATTATCTAACGGTGAGCCACCAATCTATAAAAACATTGCGATGGACTAAAATCAAAACGAAATCTAGACAAATTTTCTTGTGTTATTTATGAAGATGGGTAAACTTTAGTAATAATTTCTTATGTGATTTCAGTGAACCAGGAAAATGGATATAATGGAACAACAAGCTACTATGAAGACAAACTAACTTAAACTATTTAATTTTTGCTTAAAATTTTTTCCAATAAGTACATTTAAACAAATTTCGAAGATATACCTACGACTATATCGTTAAAAAATTATTTAAATTAAAGCTTTAAAGATGTGCTTGAAATAAATTTTTGGTAAAAATTAATAAAAAAAACTGAACTCGTCGCTTATCAATGAAGTACTTCATAGTATTCGTATAAATTATAACATACAGCGTGGTGCAAAATAATACATGAAACATATTATTAAAAAAATAGAAATCAGAGTAGGTACATTTAGTGTAAACTAAAAAAAATTATGTAGATATCACTGCGCACATGTGAACATAACTACACATAAATTCATATCTCAAAATGTGTAATATAATCATACATTTATGGCGAGATTTAAGAATTAATACGGCGTAAACTAAGGGGGCAACAAAACTAATTTACAACGACTAAATTGTAGCTTAATACGACGTAATTTAATTTTTAGTTGAAAACTAACAAAAATTTGTATAAAAGTAATATAAATGTATAAAGGTCGTATTCCTTTTTAAATCTTTCTGTATAAAATGCTTTATTGGAATTGAAACTGCTTTTTTACTTAAAAAATTATATTAAAAGGACTTAGAAAGCGTTGATAAGTATGTATATTATAACATAATGTACATTAGAAAAAAAATTATATATATATACATAATATATATAAACGTTTATTGTAATATATAATTTTAATCGTTAAACTGCATGTGATAATCATTTTATGTTAGCTGTTTTTAAATTTTAAACCCATGTTGTGAAAGGCGTCCGAATTTGTTGCTTGGATTTAATTTATAAGTATTAACTTTCTTTCAAACTAGATGCCATTTTAATCGATACTTATGCGCCCTTATACAGGGTGGTCAAACACTTACGATCCCCGGGTATAATATAATTTGTTTATGAAGGCGTCCTCCCCAACCTATAATACATAGCTTCATTTTGTTGTTAATAGAAAAGAACAATCGATAGAGAATTTTATTCGCTTTACAGATGCGCAATTGTTTTTTTTAGGGATAAACTTAAGGAAATGGTCGGGTAATTGTCAAATTTCTAAAAAGAAAAGTTGTGTAGGGACAAAAACAATTGCACATCTGTAAATAAAATAAAATTCTCTAACGATCTGTACATAAATATTTCGATATGGTGTCATTTAAAACAATTGTAGTAGGCGTTGTCAAGAACATATGTATTGTATATTGGGGAAGACACCTTCATAAACAATTTATATTGAACAAAATTTTGTCTATCTATTGGTCTTCAATTAAAACCGGGTGTAATAAGTGTTTGACCACCCTGTATAGGCTGTTTTGAAAATCGCTCCCTAACTAAGGAATCTCGCTGATTTGCGCAGTTAGAGGCTTGGTGAATCGCAAGAAAATGATCTTCGTCAGTTTCGTCGCTAATGGCGACCATGGAAAACAATCATTAAGTAATACGGAGAGTCTCGCGAATCTACGACTATTGTTCAGTGCATTTAAGCTGGCGCATGACTCATCAAAATAAAAAATTATAATAAAATATCAAAATAACATCAAAAAAGTTTAAATGAGTCATGCGCCACTTTATTCGGACTGGGCCATAACAAGAATATCACATTAATAAAATATGGGTTAAACGAAAAATTATTTTGAAAAGAGTAGTTCATTGCTGCTATAAAATTTTTGGAGTCTCTTTAAATTGCTGAGATATGACCGAAAACCTTAAAAGTCGGAAATTTTGGGAACTGCTATCGTATAACCCAATAACTATTTTGTGAAAAGATATCAAAAAAGTTTGAACCGCTTTCCTCAATTTCAACGAATTTGAGAATAATGAAGATATTTTTTTTAGTTTTTGAGATCTGTTCTTGAATATAATTTTCAAAAAATACAGTTTTATACTCAAGAAGAACCAGATAAATCCTGTAAAATGTGTGTAAAGGCATAATATTGGAAAATTCAAATTTCGAAACTGTAAAAGAAAATACATATTCTAGACCGACCCAAAAAGTTTTAAGGTAACGTTCTATTCAAACTTATTCTTTTCAAAATTCAAAAAATATAAAGCGTCAATTGCTTTACCAGGGTTTTACAGATCTACTTTCAATTGTTTTACATGGCTACTGAAATACCATCGAATCCAGTACTTATAAAAATTTCTAATTTTGAAAGTTTCTGACTGCTACGAGTTTGGGTTTAGAGACAAAAATTGAAAATTGGATCAATAATAAATACAAAGTAGGTGTTGATAAAAAAACAAATGAAAGCTACTTAAAAAGTATATAAAAAGCTGCCTTTGAAACAACGACGCTATAGAAAACAAATTCGAGTCTTATCACGGTAATAGAGGGGGGGGGGGAATAAAATTTCTTTTTTCATCCCACATCCCACTTGAAGATAGTTTTCTCCAATTTTACCAACTGCATAACTGTGCAAATAAGCGAGGTTCCCATATCGAGAAGTGTCTTTGAAATACTCTTAATAACCCTTAACTAACTCTTAAAATACTTATCATTTCGTAACAATATTTATATTATGTTGAATTAGGTAGTACTGTAAAACTGAAAAATGGACAAACTAATCATAACGATATAACGAACTTTAAATTCTATTAAAAAAACATCGATTTTTGGTATATGAGATTTTTATTGCAAAATTCGACTTCATGTAGAGTAGCTTTAAAATAATTACAGGGTGGTCCTTGATAATTACTTTGTTACATTTTTGTTTCAAAGAGGGCTACCTTTTCGTACAGCTTCCCTCCTAATTCTACATTAATTAAGTAGGTCGATGCAAAATTATTGTTAAGTCGTATTAACAAAAAAGTATACATTATATTTACGGTGTTTGTGGTAAATTGTGTAATAAATATTTTATACCTTGCATAATAAATGTTTGTAAGTGGTACACATTTATGGGGTGTATTTTTATGAATTATTAAAAATTGGCTATTATAATTATTATCAAATTATTTCGTAAAGAAGCTATTTGAAAAAAAATGTTTAATTGTTTCTAAGACGATGTATCTACTTATACATTTTTGTACCCACCTTGTATATAAGATCTGCTGTTAAATATTTCTAGTTCAGTTTTATATTTTAAATTTATACAATTATAGAAAATGTTCCATGCTTGTGATGAAAAAAATTCTCTTATATTACATAATTCCTATTTAAAAAAAATAGCCCTCGTTCATGTATATATTATTTTCACTCGCTTGTAAGAGATTGTAATGCACTTAATACAGTTCAGATAGTTAACTTATTATAAAAAATAACTAGCGTTAGTTAGTTTTTTCTACAACAGTAGTAAAAAATCTTTTATATCTACAATATCTCGAATATTATGTAATAAAAAAATACTTAATATGTTGCAAAAAATAGTTAATTAAATGATACGATAAACAGATTTTGAAAAGTGAGGCAACATTGACTCCTGAACTGTTTAAGTGTACAGGCTGTATGACAACTGCATATCATGGAAGTGTCGAGGAATCGTCCACTTGTATGTCCATCTGACACGTTCACTATGACTGATGTATCCATTATCCAAGCCCGCGGGCATGACAATAAATGAATGAATGAAAATTGTTTCTATTTATGTATTGCACAAAAAAATTATTATAATTTTCAACAATACCCTGTGGTCGTTTGAAGAAGACTATAGAAATTTTCATATCTGATTTTATAGCAACTACAACTGTTACGCTGTTACAGCGGTGGGCATGGCTCAGTTTTTGAAGTAGGTACTTTGAGATAAGATACCGTGTTCAAACTAATTTTCATACAATCAAGAGTGGTATTATAAAAAGAGAATGAAATGAGTATACTATCGTATACCGGGGAGAGGACCGTATCACCAGACATTTTTTAATATTACACGAAACGTGTTCAAAATTTTCTTCTGAACGAAATAAAAGCTTCATTTCATTCTTTCAATTTATAACATACATCAACCTACAATTCAAAAATAGTTGGCAATATTGGTTTACAATACAGACTCACACAGCCAAAACTGTAAAACGGATCCAACCTACTAAGGTTTAAATATTATATTGTAATTGTAAATGGAATAAATATAATTCTCGTGATCTCCAAAGAAGAGCATAAGAGACCACAATCAATGTATCATTATATTCCAACAAAATTCACTTTAAGAAACTACGTTAAAAAATTCTCAGTTGAATAAAGACATCGAAAAACTATTAACTATTGCGCGTTATTTGGGTTGCCTATCATGTAGGCGTAAATAATTTAATTTCGTTTACTACTTCTATCGTTTGAACCAGGAGACGAGTTTATTTACGGTTTTATTTCTTCGAATAGCAAAGTATTGGTATTACAATTTACAATTAATATTTCTTCCGCCAAATTCACACCACCAGGGCCTTTCGAGAAAATTAGAGGCCGTTCAAAATTGAAAATAATATTTAAATATTTTGGGTGAACAAGCTCGGCTGTTCATCATAAATTCGAACTGTCTTTAGGCAAAAGCACATCAATGAAGTGAAAATTGGGATAGTCCCCCCCCCCCCCCCGAAAGGCTAATAGAGGATAATAGAAACGTATGTAATGCCTAATTTAATGCAACCGAATATACTCTACTGGGAGACTTAACCCTTTGCCGAATTTGAGTATTTACGGACAGATAGACAAAAAGGGAACAGGAACTAGGTACAGATCTCAAAACGGATATTTTTGCAATCCACAAATTGTATTCGAACTCGGAAGGAACTGCGGGGTAATCAAAATCAGAATGCTTTGATTCGATGCAGGAAATAGGTAGTTAAATTGTTTGATTAAGGTGCAATACGACTAAACGTTGCTCAATTGAGAGTGGAATGTGACAATGTCATTTATTACTTTTATATTATTATTGTTATTAAAATTAAAATAAGTAAAATTATTTTATGTATTTATTATAAGTACTTTCACAAACGACCAAATAATAACCGCTTAAAAATTACGCAATAGAACAATTTAAAAATATCTTTAATAAATTTCTAATTATTACACGAAAGTAATTAATTTAATTTCAATTTGTTTGAAAATTCTTAATGAATAGGTGAAGAAATAATAAGAGGTGTTACACTACCTACCCACGTATGGCACGTATACACGTGCATGTATCTTGTATCTACTTTGAAACAAAATTTGCTAATTTGTCAGCCTTGGAGTGTGTTATTATTATTTTTTTAATGGAAAAAAATTTTTTCTTTAACGAGTCAATAACTCGATTTTAAAAGTTAACGGGACACCGGCCGGCCTTCTCTCTAAACACGTTCTAAGCAAATTATTACTTTTTGAAGAGCAGTGAATGGCCCAGAAATATACCGAGAAAGTTATACAAATTACAAATTGCCCATACCTGTTACGCGAATTTTTGTTTTTATGTATTCAATTGTGATTCGTTACTTCTCCAACTATGTTCTAAATAGTTGGAAAATATTTCCATTTTTATGTAAATAAAGAAATAAATAAGCAGTTTCTCTCATAAACTCATAATGATACTCAAGTTACGGTTGGTTATGGAAGAAAGTGGAATGAATAAAGATGAGGACGAAGTGCGTTATATTTTTATTAACAGTTTATTCGTAATAATTTTAATTAATTAACGTTGATTAAATACCTTGAAAAATTTGATTTATTAGTTTAAAGATAAGATGGTGTTGTAAGCAACCTCCAAGCTCCAGGATCTACAAGTCGTTAATTTAAAGGTTGAGAATGTGTTCTGCATACTAAACTATGCTCTAAAATCTATAATTGGATTATTTCAACGCATTAAAATCGATTAATATCTTATCATATTTTACAATTAAATTAAGATGTATAAATGATTATCAGATTTCTATCACCTTCGACTGCATTGAAGTTGTGGATAAGTGATGGTCAACGATTCCGGCCAGTTTCACTTTTGGTAAAAAGTAAAAAGGTAATAGTGGCGCATTTACCACACGGAACTGATTCAAGATATTTTTCTTAAGACGCCATTGTTTCTGTCTTTCAACTTTTAGGTAAAAATTCAAGCTCCTTACTAAGGCTTGAGAATTTTGAGCGTTATAGTCCGGGAGCCAGCGAACATACTTTTTTTAGTTTTACCCCCTAAAACCACTTCAACTAGGACCTAAACTGTTAGATTGACTAAAAAAATCTAAGAGATATAATTTGTAGAAAATTGGCTGTGCCTTATTTTTATATTAGAGGACTACTTTTCTCCAAAAGTGCGTAGTTTTCGAGTTATGAGCGATAAAAAACTTTTTGGGTCCATTTTGATTTTAGAAGTTTTTTAAACTTTAACGCGCGGTTAGTGCCTAAATCGTCAATCTAAAGAAAAAAGCTTAAGAGATAGCATTTGTAGAAAACTGAATGTAATTTATTTTTGTGTAGAAGAACTTTTCTCATAAAGTGCTTAGTTTTCAAGTTATAAGCGAAAAATCTACAAAAGAGCCAAAATCCACCCACCTCGAGCCTCCCTCAAGTTAATTGCTGCCACTTTTAACAGACAGGCGGTCGGATTTAGTACTCATTTGTAATGTTCTTTCAGTCTGCATACTCAAAAAATTTGTACTTTATCACTTTATGGCTTAGTTAAAGTGTTCGCTGCCTCCCAGACTAAATGAAAGAACGTCCAGAACGACTTTTAAAACCAAGCAATGCGGTTGACGGTTTGTCTCTAAGAGTTAGAGTTAGCTAAAGGGTTTCTCTGTGCCATAACACATAGATATAGGTAGCTTAAATTTAATTTATATTTATAGATGAGAACCTTATATCAAAAAATTTTTAAACTGCAAAAACGGTTAAGATTCTGCAAAATTTTGAATTACTACATAGAACGTCGTGCAGTACAATTATTCTAAAAATCAAGAAATGCAATTGATTTTTTTCTAGAATGTAGCCAAAAGATTATTCTACAATAATATGGCATATTTGTAAACTCAAATAATATAGATACCGACCTACCCCCTGTTGAATCGCTTATCCGTTACATAGGAAATTAACCCGTAGAATCACGTTTTTATAATTTCCTGCCTCCCTAATTATTGTTTTAGAGCAAGAATGGAAGATGGAAGACCCAAAAACTACGAAAAATTCAAAATTAGAAATGATAAAGATATTACATTTCATCTTACGTTTAGTTAAAGAGTATAAAAATGTTAAAAAGTTGTTGATATTTTCATTAATCAGGATATACCTAATATTTTCCCTTTTTGCTCTAAAACAGAGAAGTAAGAATTTATACCGTGTGATATTAGTTCAATGTACGGGTAAGCCATTAAACACCCGGTACAGTATATGCAGAAATTGTCAGGAAAATAATAAAAAGTGCCAAAGTTTCGTACCGGTTAAACTAATTTTTTCTGGCTCATGTAAGTACGTCGGGCTCGGTTATAACGAGCACGCTAGTGCCAAAAAATTGTGCTGGCTATATCCGATCGCTCGCTATAACCGTGTTTTGACGAGGCTAGTTCCTGCATGTCGATAGCAATTTACAATTATTTTTTGTGAAACACGTTTCCACGCTGTATTTATTGCAAATACACAATCCAGCAAAGAAAATTTGAATTCCTTATCATTATCCAAAGAAGATATCATTTTGCATAAAAATATTTTTTTATAATGTTGTTTAAAAGACGCGATTATACCTTGGTCCATAGGTTGTAAAACTGATGTATATTTAGGGCATGGAAAACTAAATTTATGGAACGCAAGTTTTCAATTTGAGCGTGAGCAGGGCAATTGTCTATAAGAATTTTTTTTTTGTTGTTTTTGTAAATCGAAATCCCAGCTTCTTATTTCTTTCTCAAAAATTTCGGATGTTACCCAAGCCTTTTTATATGCGGTATAATTAACAGGTAACACTTTACAGGTTCTAAAACATCTGGGAGTTTTTGATTTACCAATTACAAATAATTTTCTTTTTTCTGAACCTATCATATTGGCACAAACAGAAACTGTAATTCTGTCTTTACTTTTCTTGCCTCCGTGAAATTTTTTTTATGAAATTTTAGAGTTTGGTTTGGAGTAAGTTTATAAAACAGCCCCGTCTCATCCCCATTAAAAATGTCCTCATTAGAGTAACTTCTCCGTATTTCGGGCCAAATATTATCAAGCCAATTCCTAGTTGTTTCTATAGAAACACTTCCAGCTTCTCCGTGAAGTTTACTTGAAGAAATGTGGTACCTGTTCTTAAAACGGTCTATCCAACCTTTAGAGCACCCCTGTTTTTCCAAATTGTGGAAATAGTTGAACTAGATAAATTGTATTTTTTACAAACATCGGCGTTGAATACGCCACTGGAAATTTGGTTTATAATTTTCACTTTTTCGTCCAAAGTAAGCGAATTTCTGTTTTTTTTTATGCATGATTAAAACTTAAAGTAAGAGCACGTACGAATAACATCAACACAAGAAGAAACGATGATGACTGAAATATACACACATTTAAAATTTAAAAATCGCTACGAGTTACAAGAAGTTTGTTATCACAACACTATTACGACTTATAAATCGAAGCTAAGCGGCTGATGAATAATAATCAAACCTTTATTGCAATCGTAGCATTTGAAAATGTTTTTCACGTGTTAAAAATTGCTCGTTATAAGTGTAGTAATTGGACAGATTGACGACGAAAATATGCTCGTTATAACAGATCTGCTCGTTATGTCCGAGCTCGTTATATCAGAGCTCAAAATATATTAAGTTAAATGGGAAATTTTTCGTGCCATGAGAAATTACTCGCTCAAACCGAGATCTCGTTATAGGCATAGCTCATTATAACCGAGCCCGACGTAGTTTAAAATCATTTAAATTACGTCACGTCATTCAAGACATGATGTAGAAGATATCCAGAGCCGTTGCTACCATAAGGGCAGTGCGTGCAAATGCCGCAGTTTTGAGCTTTTAAAAGAATATAGAACACTTTTTAAATTTTTGAAATAAACCAAGACCACGATAATACTATAAAAATGCACTGCAACGAGTTACAGTTGTTGGTATGCTGGTGGTGTGAATGATGAATCAGAATAGATATAGATTCAATAGAACTTTCTGATGAACTTATTCCCTAAAACTTCTTATAAATGAAAGAATGTGGATCCTTTTAGTTTGTTATCCTTATTTACTTATATGAAAACAATATTTTAAATTCGTTTCCCAATATTGTAATTTTTTAGCTTGCTTAAGGACCCTCTCAAAGAGAAATCCAGATCTGGGTCGTAGAGATTTTTTAAATCTTCACGCATGTACTCCTAGAAACGACACTGAAGATATCTACAAAATATGATTTTAAAAAAAGTTGTCCCTGGGGGTAGAGGACGACGTAAATTTTTCTCCAGCTTTAGCCAATTTTAGAGAAAACAAAAGAATCGCCTATTGTGGTAAAAATTTATTACTCTTGACTTGACCATGTTTCAAATGACAAATATTATGTATGGAGAAACTATCGTTTTTGGGATATTTCAGGGATTTATCGCGTCATTTCATTTTTCTTAAGCATCACACGAGAAACTCAAAAATATTTTTAGGCAAATAACAGTAGCACGAGTTTTCTCTTTGATAAGGTATACTACTGATATACCGATCAAAACTTATCTTTAACCCAACCTTTAATTTAATAAAATATTTAGCGAACACCTTAATTCAAATTGAATGTAAAGTCTATAAACTGTTTCTTTATTTAAATCGTAATTTTTATTAAATCACCAAAGCGAAAAATAACATCCAAATGAAATGTAAATGAAAAGACAATATACCCAATACTCGAAATTTATAAACGTTGAGACCATTTCGTGTCCACCTCTTGATGACTGTTGATATTTTCGTTAAAAACATCAATAAGTATAGTATGTATAACAAGAAAGAAACAAGACCATATAAATTACATGTAATAAAAAGTACCTGATGTAATTGAGTAAAACATAGAAGTACTTGCTAACTTGCTGAAATATATTGAAATGGTAAATGAGCTAATCCAATAGTTATCAAATGACGCCCTGTGGTTTAATTTACCACAATTTTTTGTACAATTCGTGACTCAATGTTACACAGTTTTCTAATCTATTTCATAATAATTGTAAAATAAGGTAAAATGCATTTTTAACCGCACGAAGCCAACAAACCGTTTAACGTAAATACATATAAAGAGAATTTAACTGAAATTTCATAAACCCACATTAAACGGATCTTAAATACTAATCTAAACTCAAGCAGGTTGAATGTATCTTATACTCTTTAATTATTCAATGGTAGAAATTTAATTAGACAATTTATTTGCAAATCACTCTCCCACCTCTCCGCTCTAAACATTCAATTCGTCTAAAGACAATTTCGGCAAATTGCGATTTATAGATAGAACTCTATTAACCTATTAATCGCGCCATCAATCAATGGATGGATTATTCAAAATTCATTGATCAGCGTTTCGTTAAATCAATAACGGAAATTAACATTGCCACTAGACGAGCATTTCGAAATTAATTCATGCGCGAAAGTAAAATTTGACTGAAACAATACAAATTACGGTAATTAAAGAGAAAGGTGTTGTCCAAATTATTTTTGATTATCTTAACGAAAATATAAATGCGAACATTTGGCGCTTAGGGTAACGGTAACAGCGTAAAATGTTTGCATAAGAGCTCAACAATCCAACATAGCGAACCGAACGTACGAATTTTCAGATAACAGAAACCAAGAAAACTCTTGGGGCGGTTGCCGCGTCGAAATGTTTATCGAAAACATTGATGCCAATTTAGAAAAATAATTCAAAAAATGTAATCAAATTGAAACGAGTTGCTCGACGCTGGACTGGAAGGTGATTTTGAAAGTCGAGATAAGCCAGGTGAAGCAATCTTAACAAATTGAAACTTTAACTTTGATAATAACCGATGTCCTTGTATAAATTAAAAGGTAAAAAGACTCGCTTACGCCTACCTATACTTTTAATTAATTTATTTTTATTACGATAAGTGATTAACGGCGATTACTTGTATGCTAAGGAAACGACTTGGGGACTTAAATGTCCCGACTATTAAAAAATAAAGCACTAACCTTTTTTACTTTCCCATTTATCGAACGAAGGTAAGAGAAAGTATTTACATGTCGTTGTCACCACACAGCGCGATTACTGATCAGGTCCTTGTAAAAAAATTCAAAAGGCACACCATCAAACGACACGAACTTACGCACACAAAATGTACAAGCGAACTAAAGAATTACTTTTAAAATATTATCAATTTAAAAATCGTCTCACAAATACGTTCAAAAATGTGCAAAATCGTCTTATCGCTTCCAACAAATGCTATACGCATCACCTGTGGACTTGTTTTTAACTAATATTGGGAAATTGTGTGAACGGATTAGAATCCAAATATCTACTTTATTTGTATTAAATTCTTTTATTTTGTCTCCGGCGATCCTTAGTTTAAAATTCATCCTATTTGTAAAAAGAAAACCAAATTTAAATTAATTCTTAGCGGCATTGTTATGTTTATGTTATATCAGGGGTTTTCAATAAGAACGATATGATTTTAAAGTGAAATAAAACAAAATATATTTTGAAACACAATCGATTCGATCAGGGCCGTAGTCAGCTTTGGCGGGCCCCGGACAAACCTTATTTCCTTGGCCCTGCTCTACCGCGGGGTCTGGGGGTATGGAATGCCCCCCAGCGAAGAGGGAGTAAATTTTTGAAAATTACATACTAGGACATCACTTTTTACGCTATTTCAGCTCATAAAAACAGTATACAATTACTGTGACTTTCGTGAGGGTTATTTTCTTTATGTTTAGCGTTAGCCGGTTAACACAGAGAAAATTTCATTTATCAATTATCATTTCATATAAAATAAACATTTTAGGGTTTGTGGGGTTCGCTACCTAAACTTTATCCAAGCTGAGGATTTTAAATTTTTTATAGGGCCAGGCCGGGCCCCTAAAAACAAGGCTTATGGCCGGGCCCCGGACAAATGACCGGAGAAAACCGGTCTGACTACGGGCCTGGATTCGATTATTTTCTGCATTTACACACCTTGTAAATCGCCACCATGTTCGTTCACTACAGTGAAATCGATGAACCTAATTTTTAACGATTTTTTTCAATAAATTAGGCCTAATTTCATTAATGCGAGGTTCGATATTCAATTTTTAGTCGTCAGGTAAATCTCCAGTGGATTATTTTCACACTAAAAAAGACAATTTTGCTTTTGGTGAAAGCCATTTAGCCAAAAATGAGATTTGTCCGAAAAGATGATTTTTTAGGGGTTATGTATGGTTAAGTAAATAAGTACTTTGCAACTCTATTTGTGTTTCGAATTTAGTCTAATTAGCACCAATCAATTTGTAGAGGGCCATTCCTTGATAGTAATTGAAAAAAATATATAGTACGTCCGGCAGAATTTTGAGATATACAGATATACTGCTTTAAATAATAAGATGTGTAAATACAGTGTACAGGGTGAGCAAAATTTGATGCTTCTTATAGAGAAGCAGTGTAGCGTTTCTCCTATTAGAGAAATCGATAACTATACTCTTACAGTTTATTATACAGGGTGAGTCCAAAATGCCGGATAAGCTCTTCAGTATGTTATGGGAGACGGTTATTTGAACTAAAGAAAAATCTATCTGCTATATTTTTGTAGTTATTAAAGAAGAAGTAAATTGAGATTTGGCAACATGGTACGGATGTTAATAATCGAACTTTCTTATGGACCTGGGAACTCCCCAGGAAGAAATATTTAGGCCGCTTATATTATTGCTCTACGTTAGCGATTTGCCGCAAAACCTTCCATATTGGTAATCTATTTTTATGTACGCGGATAATACCACCGTCGTCATCTCGAATCCCTCGCTACAAGTGGTCGACGCTCGGTTGGGTTTCACGTTGCGTGAGTTTGACAATTGGTGTAAAAATAACGATCTCTTAATTAACTGTAACAAAACCATGTGTATTGAGTTCACTACTAGAATGAAACGAAAAAATAACGTAAATGCACCAAGCCCGGTGATAAATTCTGTGACCATCCCATTATCGACAGAAGCAGAGTTTCTTGGACGACCAAATTTAATAGTAGAAGCGAGATGGAGCTAATGTTAATTAAGTTATCAATTTCCAATTAGGTACGTGTTGCAGCGAGACGAGACGAGACGTGAGAAAATGAATCTCTCGTTTTGACGAGAATGCTGTCTTCTAGCTGGATAGCTCGAGAGAGCCTTTCTCTTTGGTGGTGTTTGGCAACTTCAAATAGTATGGCAAAAAATGAAAGGCGATCTCTCGTTGTACGTCAGTAATCCAGTACTTAATGTTCTTATAAGTTTTCCTTTATTGTAAATCCGTATGATATTATTCAACATGACGACCTTGACTTTAGCAGTTGAAAACTGATTATAAAAATGGATTATCATAGAACTTATATCTGTGCTTTTAACAATAATTAGTCATTTTTATCGCGGTTCTCAAGTCAAGGCTAATTCATAAGATAAATTTACTTTTGAGTTTTCTTTGATTTTAGAAAATTGACAGTAATAGGGTGTAGGGCACTAATAAGTTAATAAGTATTAATAGTGATATGCTATAATTATACGTTAAGGCATTACGAGCCTCTAAGGCTTTACCCTAGTTACACTTAGTTAGTCTCGAGTAAGTCCAGTTCTAATTATCAAGATAAAATAAAATTGCAATCTATTTTTCTTTTAAGTTTTCTTCAATGAGGTTACTGATTGGATAAGAAATGCATAGTAAATAAAGCTCAACAAGGACTTGTAGCTATATTAAGTCACTGATCACTGGAATAATTGTTTTAATATACAAGATGTTTAACTTCTACACTCATCATTCATCATTCTACAGATAACTTTGATATATTTTTGTAAGGTATTTAAATAACGTCGTTTAAATTAGTAAAGTCGGGCAGAATTTAATGGCAAATAAAAGTTATTTTTGTTCATTACCAATATTGCTAGCTGCTTAAAATAAAATTGAGAGCTCTAGCATTCTAATCAGGATAACTTCTTTATATTAATAGTTGATGCCTAATAGGACAAACGTGCTCGCTTTCATCTGATCGAAGAAGTCGTCGAGTGTGCTTTCCTGCTTTGTGAAGAGTGCTCTTCCGAATCTTCACTTTTCAGACACAAAAACATTCTGTCTGTCGATTTGTCATGTCATATTTCGGAAATATGTGCGTATCAACACGTTAACTTTCAAACAAGTATATCCACTCATTTCCAATTTTGCATAGGTTACAATGTTCTTAGTTTGACCAAAGACCATTTATAGTAGAGTTCCCAGAGTAGTAAATTGTGATTTTAAATTTAAATCTACAGGATAATGAGTTCTTACCTTGAACTTTAAGAGCCTAATAATATCGTTTTATTATTGTCATCGTTTATGTCATGGATGTATCGCTATAAATGGTGCAATATGATAGATTAGCAAATTTTGTACACTTGTATCTCGGACACCATGAAGTCTACTGAGACCGTATTGGCCTCAAATGGTAGAAAATTTAGTGTACTTGCCGAAAAATTAGTCCTTTGTGGTCAAAATTGACAAAAACTGAAGCAAGGTAAAGATATTCACGGTTTGTTTGATATTTGAGGTAGATTCGGAGGTCTGTCAAGACTAAAAACGTGGATTTATTTGTAGGTCTCCGTCATAGACAACATACCAAAAAATCGGAACTACCCCATTCGATGCAAGGTAGGATGTTTAAAATTATACAAGTGCTTGTGTTTATTTATTGAGAGAACAGACAATTTTGAATCAAACAAACCATGGTAACGCTCGACAGCAAGGGAAAATCGACCTTAACCGATACCCTGCGGGCGTTGTTGGAAAAACGATTTAAAAATTAAAGAGCAGTCCTGACGAAAAAATAATAAATGAAAACGCATCCTGAAATTCTAATCTGCAACGTTATTAATATGTGTTTTTGGATTATATGACGAATAAAGTAACTGTAGCGGTTTTAAACGGAAACATTGCCGTGCAATAAGGAAATTTAACCAGAGCGATTTAAACATTTAGTTCGCCCATCTAAAAGCGTGCTTTCCAAATTGTTTTCTTTTGATTTGCTAATGTTATCTTAACTCTAATAAAAATTGTGCTTTGACCAAAATTTGCCCAATGTTTTGTAGATTCAAATTGGACAAACTATGTTTTTTGGAATTTTTAACTTTAACCCCCCTACACCCATCCCGTACAGGACGACCTTTTGACGACCAACGGGTTTTGGTACTCCAGAAGGTATGGAATAATTTAAAAAAGGTTCTAGCTTTTAATCTCAAAGTGAAAACAGAAATCATTTCTAGACGACTTTTATGCGACTGGGCACCCTACTATTATGTTTCAGCCGCTATAAATAGAGCAAAAATTGTAAAATTTTAATTAGTAATGTCAATAGAAGATTTAGAAATAATTGTAATTTACAATTACAACTAAGTACCACTAATATGAAGAAGTATGCCTACTGCCTACTGAACAAATGAACATAGGTTCTGCTTGGTTACCAAAATACCAGAGATACAAGTTTAATTATTATTTTACTTAATTCGATATTTTATACAAGGTGTTTTTAATTTAGTGGATATGAACAGTAACACCATAATCTACAAAGAAACCGAAATAAAAAGTTTCTTTGTGATTTTGAGTTTTGACGAGTATTTTTCCGAATAGCTTGATTTTAAATAAAATTGAAAAGTAGTGAAAAATATTTTTAATTTTAAAGGATGACTGCCACTTGCCACAACAAGTTGTTTTGTTTTTTATTTGCCAGTGACTACATTTACCTATTACTTTCTTAACTTGGAGTTCCTATAACTTCAAATCAAGATACGTGGAAGGTGGAAAAGTATTTGTCAAAACGAAATCGTAAAGGAACTTTTTATTCAGTTTTCTTGGTAGATTAAGATGTTACTGTTCGTATCTTCCAATTTTGAAACATCCTATATAAAATGCAGAATTACGTACCTACTAGTAATAATTAAATTTTGCTCTCTTGTATTTTGGTAATTAAGCAAGATAGGACCTATATTCAACTATAGCATTGTTTACTCAAAATAATGTCAGTAATAAGCTGTCGAAGTTTTTTGCCACTATTACAAACCACCCTGTATAGAACAAGAAGCGATGCCGGGCTTCATACCAGCTACATAATCGTAGTGACGGTGACAACGTTAATACATTATGCAAGATTACTGCACATTTAAATATAATAAAGGACAGCCACTTTTGATGCGCTGCATATTATACATAGAATGCATTTACATAGAAGTTAGTGCAGATTGGTGGTGTAGTTTGCTGGTCTAGAACTAGCCAAGTGAGCAACGTGGCGTAAAAACCATTTACATAGACTTTTAGTGGCAATTTGTATCTTTATTAATAGCCAAGACAGCCATCCAATACCAATACCACCTAATTTGGGACACACTGTATGAAAAAACGCCCACGACTGCAACTCCGGTATTTTTTATTGTCCAATTTCAATAATTAAAGAAAATATTGTAAATGATAATAGAAATACAACTAGATACTACCTAATACTAATAATAATAACTTTTTGTTTTTCTGTTTGTTTTTAAATGGCTACCTATAAATTTTTTTTGTCTGGTAGAGAATTTGATTCTGAATCCAACGATGCCTAAACTGTTGATTTTGCCTTAATAATGAGTAAAATGTTTATCGTCATTAATTTGATTTTTTTTATAAAAATTATATTACAAATTTTTCGAAATTTTAGTATACAAAAAACGAATTTTTAATTATTTGATGGTGTCAGGTCACGTAGAAAATATAAATTGTAAATTATTTTCTGGTGTCAGATATATTACCCTTCAGGTGAGCAGAAAATATGAATTTTAAACTATTTTCTGTGTCAGGTATACCTGTCAGGTGAGAACACACACGATCAGGTTTACCTGAACAGGCGACCTGAACAGGTAAAACCTTCAGGTCTACCCTTACGTGTGTGTCCAGCTTAAGAATTGCTGTTAAAATTTCTAAATTTAATTGTGAATCAAAATGTGTAATCGAAAACCGCTGCATGAGTTAAGGGGGCCCTGGGTGTAACGAATTAATTAAACGAAACATCTGCACCCGTTGTTTGACATTCCGCAAAGATAATAATTTTCCTACAATTAACTTAACTTTTCCGCTTTAAAAAAAGAGTTGTGTAGGAATAAAAGCAATTGCACATAAATATATGTAAAGAAAGGTAATGAAATTCTATATCGATTGACATAATTAATTAGATAATGACCGTATGACGGCATTTAAAGAAATCGTAGTAAGCGTTGTCAGTGCTATTCTATAGTAACAATAAGAAGAAGATATTATGTATTGTATGCTTGGGAGGAACCTTCATAAGTTCATAACCAAATTACATTATACAAAAAAATTGTCTATCTAATTAGTGTTCATTTAAAACCGAGGTAATAAGTGGTTGATTACCCTGTATTACAATTACTAATTAATTACAAAAATTACTAATTACATGTTTTGAAGTTTTGAACACTGAAGACATTTTATGATGGTGTTGACCGACGGTGGGTAAAGCATTTATGGTTCCCTAAAATATTTTTATTTCATAATCCTAAACCTAAAACCCTCTAAAACGTTTGGTATAGTCATTGGTATAGTTTATTAGTTTGTAACTTGCCGATATTCCTATACGTTTCCAGTTTCAGTTTTTTTATTTATGTTAAAAATATTTGTAATAAATCATTTTTTACGCTGCAGACAGTAATGCGTAGGAATTTATATTTTTTTATGAAAAAGATGTAAAAATGAAAGATTTATAATGGGCCGCCCCGTAAATTAGCCCCTTATGTGCCCTGAACACATCGCACTTGGCACATATGATGATAGCGGCGTCCCTGCGTGTATAGGTGACTGCTGCGATCTGGTGCTAGTTGCTAATAACTTTACCACTAGCAGAGAGGTACAATAACGAATAATCTCCTTCGATTACATTCTTCTATAATGATTCTATTGAAACTCTCTGTGGATGGCCTAATAAGTCACAAGCACCAAAAAGAAGCGTCACAGATTTAAGTAATCTCATAACTACTATCACCATCTACACTCTATCCTGACGGTTATGATTTCTGATAACTGATAACATGATAACAATGATGCTCAATATACGTATAGCGGCGTGATGGACACTCGCTTTCAACATATTTTACCTACTGGCCTAACTAGTGTACTGGTTCGCCGTTTACTATACAGATATATAGAACAAAAACTTTATTTTCGATTATTTGATAATTTGGCCTTATCCCTTAGAGGAGAGGAATCAAAGGATGCCGTAAAAACGGTATATTATATAGTATTTAAGTATATAAAAACGTGTTTAGAAGTATTTTATCTATCTAATACATAGTAATATAATGGCGAATTGCACTATCTGCACTTTTTTGACTGTTTGGTGTAGCAATGCACCTATACAGGCCTATACAGACATTATGATCATGATGTACAGACAAAGAAATAATTATTGGCCACTATAGGTTGTTCGGCGAATGCTTATATGTCCGCAAGTTCCCAATTTCTATAATGCAGTTCTTAGGAATGTTTAATACCTAATTACAGCACTCTCGATTTTTATGTTTTATTCTATGCTAAGCTAAAACGTATATGATGAAAAGAAAAAAGTTACCTAATACCACTTACTATACTTACTTACTAGTGCCCAATAAATTGGTGCGTTTAGCGAACAAAGCTGCTTAAAGTAATTAATTGTCCGCTAAACGCACCCAATTTTTCTGTGGCTGTACCTAATATACGTATAATCTCTAATCTCTACGAATTTCTTGATTATAGTTTCTACAATATTACTACAAAATTGATGCATCTCCTTGATTTTATGTAAATGCCCATTTTTTTAAATAAAATTAAGTAGTACTATCATGTATCAAGGACGTTATTTCCGCAAAAAATTAAATCTCTGTTTGCAATAGTAAAACGGTTTGCTAAAAAAATTGATTATAGTTGTTTATAATAATTTGAATTGAGAATATTACAGTAGGTATACTTTTTAAATCGTTTTTTAATGTTCCGCTCCACACATCACTTATATTTTGTTACAAAACAAAAAATTAATGTTGTAAATTAAATCAGAGCGAAGTTTTCTCCATTATTTTCCATTACACATGTACTGGTAGTATCTAAATAGGAACTCTTCAAGTTGACACAGTTTTTAAACTATAATAAACATTACAAAATATAATAGAAAATTTATTTATATTCGCATCTACTTATACTATAATAGCCGTGAAGGCATTCGACTTTGAACTGAATTATTATGGTGTTGGGGCAGTGCATGAGTTGTTTATGTTTATAGTAATGCAATTTAGGAAAATCGTGAGAGCCTCTCACTGAGAGGGTGCTGTGTAATAAGAAAGAAATGAGGGAATATTTTTTAAAGTATCAAATAGCGGAATTAGATAGTTAAGAATTTAATTCACAATAAAATAGGTTAATTCTAATCTTTATTCTACCTCATCTAGTGCCTGATTATCCATGAGCTTTGGTGGCTGATTCCTTTCATTAAACTTATTATGCGCCTTACTCCGCAGTTTGTACAGCGTCATCCCGTAAACAAATTCACTGTAACTCCTTCTCCGCGCTATATCTTGAGAAGGGTTAAACTTATGGAAAAAATTCATATGACCAATCTTGTAGCTAATAATCTTTTTTATAACTTTCATAATAACCTTCATCAACGTAGATCTATATTAGGCGAGTTATTTGCAAACAATTATAAAAAACCACCTTTAAACAGTTCCCCCTCACGCCCCTTCCCCACCCGAGACTTTTAGTATGTTGTGCTGCAGGTTCTAAGAAGTAACAACCATACCAATTTTCAAAACTACTGGATTTTCCCTCCTCAAATGCCATCACCACTATCTATTTGTCTAATAGTTTCTAGTTTGTCGTATATTTAAGTGTAAATAAGTAAGAAAGTGTTTAGAGGTCCGTGGAGATCTGGAGATATTTTTGAAAATTTGTTGTGAAAACGTCCTGCGCAACCTGCAACACCAAGTTACAGAGCCGAGAGCGTGACTACACAGGGTGTTTAGAAATTACCGGATAGTTGCGGACAGTGGCACGTTAATCTACAAAAAACTAAATAAAAAAACTCCTTTGGGACTTTTGGGCTAGTACTTTTCCAGGTATCTTGATTTGAAATTGAAATTACTATATGTAATATAGGAACTCAAGTTAAGTATTTTCACGCTTTCTTATTTTACTTACACCATGTACCTACGTCTCACCTCAGATATTTATATTGTAAATGCATTTTTTCTACAACTCTTGTCAACTCCACCTCGGAACATACTGTTACTGTTTACTGACGACTAGAGCACGGATTCTAGGCATTTTGCCTATTTGAGGTACATCAAGACACTTCAATTCAAAATTATAAGTACAGAAATGCCATTCAAACAAAATTAAGATTCTGAGGTCTAGGTATATTTTATTTCGCCCAAATGCCTATTTCGAAGTTAACGGCCTAAAATAGATTTTTTGTGCCTAGAAAGCCCAAATAATAATTTAATTTTGCTAAAAATGATTTTAATTAAAAAGTTGAAGATGTTAACATATTTTTTAGAACTTTATGATATACATATTCATATCTTCTGCAAGCATTCCTTGTATTTCGGTTGCACTTGAGTGAAATAAGCATAGGTATATTACGTAGCAAATTAATTTCCGGTATAAAAATTAGCCACTTTTGGTTTGCTGCTCACTGATGCGTCTGTCCAAATAATAGCTGAAATTCGAATGGCCCTTCAAAAAGCTCCAGGAACAATTAATTGCAAAGTCAGTGTACGAAAAATTCAGTCAAGTCACTAAAAAAATCCTGAAGAGCTATTAGAGTGAAGCAAATTGACTATTTAACAAAAATACTAAATGGAGAACATACTACAGATGTTTCTTCTTTTAAATTTTGGTTACATGTATTAGAATGTAGAACGGAGATTTTGGCCATATAAATCCGTTGTAACTGAAAAACGAACTTGCTTTACTGTAGACTGTAGATAATTTAGAAAAATTTAATTTGCCATGAAAATTGTAAATTTGAAGTATAAAAACTGTTAAATAGTCCAGTGCATTTACGAAAATTCTATTAGGTACGTGTGACCTAAAAGTTTAGGCACGGTCATTTTATATTTTTTTATTCGATAGAGAGTTGGTCGAAGACCTTAACTCTAATTTTGCGTATTATCCGCGAAATTACCCCTTTCGCCGTCATCTTGGAAATTGCGTTGTGGCCAATATCTCGCGTTCTATCTATTGCAACTCGATGGTTTTGGGGTGATTGGACTCGTTAGTATTTTTCTTTCAAATGCATTTATGTCACAGTAAGCGCTCCGATGACGAGAAAAAAAGTTATTTGTGTTCAAGTTGCAATAGATAGAACGCAAGATATATGGGTCACAATGTATTTTCCAAGATATAGCGGCGAAAAGGGCAATTTCGCGATTCGTGGATACGCAATATCACAGTTAAGGACTCCGACCAATGCTCTATCGAATAAAAAATTTAAAAATGACAGTCCTAAAACTTTTAGGTCGATTCGTAAATGCACTGGATTATAAAGTTTTTGCAAGAAAAATATTAGGTATAATATTTTGCAGAATATAATTTTCGACATGCCTAAACTTCTAGTTATTGTGACTATTTTAGTGATTTTTGTAGCATAAATAGGCGCGTTTTTAAATACTTTTTACGTCATAAAATCCGTGCTCTACTGATGACATTTCGTTTAAACAAAAGATCGCAAAAGAACCTTATTTGATTCAGTTGTTTTGTTGATCAACGTGCGTTATCTGATGTATAGATAAAATTTGCAGTCGTATTTTAAAACGTTTATCAATCGATACTGACAATAATTGACAAGGACGCAAAAAGAACTTTTCCTTGTGAGAATTGATAAAATTCGTATCCCTTTGATGTTCTGCGGTCTTAATGCTATGCTGGTATACAACATAGGTACCACATCATACGCATTTTACATACGGACTTACGACATATTACCCACTTTTAATGCATAGGAAGTGTGTGGAATTGTCTCGATTAAAAAAAAAAGTTATTTTCTTTTGTTTCTTTGTTTGTGGGCGAAAAAAAAAGCATCAAACGGGTAATGGGTATATTATTTAATCGATAATTACATCATATATGAATTGCGCACGTTAGTTATACTTGTTGATGACGATTACACACGAGTAGAAGAATTACAAGCAAAAATTACCAGCGCAGATTTATCCCACCTACAATTAAAATATATACCAATCATCCATCACAATTAAATTTTCCGTTTCGATTTTGCACGATCGTTTATTCGTACGTTATTATTCATTCAATGTCAATTTCAAATGGCCGTTCTTGTTTAATATACGTCATATCACTTATCTCGATCTGTTTCGAGATAATGATTAGTTGATTACACCTGAACTGACGTACCTCTAATCTCTAATGGAAATTAACAATTCTCTGGTGTTCGCGATTTTTTTTAAAATCTTATAAGAGGAAATTCCACCGAGAGTGAGGAAGATGGAAGTATATAAACATAGAGTCCACATGACCTTTCTCCCTACCCACGACAGTTAGCCAATACGTAGATGTAGGTCACATCCATCGTCCAATGACGAAAAGGGAACGAGTCACGTGGTTTTGTTGTTATCATCAGCTGTGACCGGGCCGCTAGTTGTATATCTTGACACACGTTATGTACCTTGCGCCTTCTATCCTTGTCGAGTCAGCGGTAATCGTGAGCGATAGGGTTAGTCGGCACGTTTTCGACTAACAGCTGATTTCGCTCGCCGGCCGGCAGCCTGCATCAGTCGGCTTTCAACTGCAGTTCGTGACGCAGTGTATTCCGTCATTACGCTATCTTCATATTATGAAAAATAATAGTATGTGGTTTGATTGTTACGAAAAATTCACGGATTTGCATTGTAATGTTTCAATAGAGTGCTTTAGCCCACAACAAGAATCGAGACAAAGGGTTCTTGTACGAAGACTATACTTCACAGATACGTTTTCGGGCAAAGAGTGATAAATGAGAAAAGGACATTGTTAAGTCGTAAAGTTTTGCTCAAATTCGATTTTTCTACATCATGTCTACTGGTAAACGATTGGCCAAGAGATCAATTATCGGTACAAGAGTGTGCGCTCCCGGTGAAGACGGTAAATTTTATTCGGGTGTGATTCACGCCGTCAAAACTCCGGCGAGTTTTTCAGAAAATAATAATTGCATTAATTTAACACCAAACACGCGTTATTCGGTTCGTTTCGATTCGCGTCAAGGAAATTTGGGACGAACCACCGCCGAATTCCGGGAGTTGGACCTTATCGGACCCGGATTTCGATCTATTGCCGGTATCGAACTTGTGTCGGGTCAAAAAGCTTTCGTTACGTATAACGGACGCGAAGTTTGTGGAGAAGTTCTCAATCATAATCTAGTGAACGAGGAGGTGATCATTAAAATATCTCCTCCAGGAGTTGAGGTAATTTAAAAGCGACTTAATTTGGACCCGGTGTACTTATAACATTTTACTGTTGTTTTCATTCAGTTTCTTCCACTTTTTTTTTTAAATTTTGGATTACAATTTGGAAAACCTTAATTGTCTCGAAGAAACTTTGGAAACGATTTGAAATGTTTTCTTACATTTATTATGTACATAGTTTCGAAGTGATTTTTTTTATGTTAGTGCTAAGCGAAAAGAAGTGGTTTTTATCCAAATTATTCCGTAATTGTCCTAGAACGTCCATCTGAGGTAAATTTCAAAAGTTTGTTTGTAACTTGTTATTCTGTGAATTTTGTTGACAAAAATTTTACTATGACCACTATTAACGGCATCGTATAGTTGGTCAGCTATGTTTTGGACGGAAACTTATACGTCTTTCCATGTTCGACTCGGTGTTGTAGCTCCAAAACAAGCTTTGCGCTTGTACGGAAATCCCCCCTCCAAATCGTTGCATCCTTGTGACGTCACTCTTATAAACAAGAACATCTCATGGTCAATTTGTGATCGCCACCAACTATCAAAAACGTTCTGTATTATATACGTAATGATCAAATTGAGTTTTAATCTAAAAAATTACGACAATTATCGCAGTCTACTAAAGTTGTTTATTTACTTATCTCGTTATTTTTGTTTTTCTTTAAACGACCGGCGTATAGCGTGGTTTGAAATTTTTGTGTCAAAACACTCGATCGATGACTATTTTTCGTGTTTTAACTATAAAAAAACAAAGAGAAAGACTAATGCGCCACCAACCACCAACTGGTGAAAAGTCGAAAACAAAATTTGTTTATTTATTAAAAAACAAAAACAAGATATTTTTTATTGTATAAACGTATGAACTAAATTGGAATAGCCATTTGCACTAATTTTGTCAGTTTAGTTGCTGACAGCTGTTTCGATACACTGTATCATCTTCGGAGCGGATTTTTAACCCGCTCCGCGTTAAAAACCATTTCCTATTCCAATTTAGTTCATACAAAAATCAATCTCGATTTGCACAACATAGTAAAAAACGAATCCATTAAATTATACAAAAACAAGATAAGTTTGTTTACTCATTCAAATGTTTCAAACAAGTGACGAGCTTGCTAGCCATACTGTCTCCAGGAAAAACTTTTCCATATGTGTTACCATTTCTGAATTATTTGTAAGGTTCATGTAGCATAAATAATGGGCTCGGTATAGTATATGGGTCGTGGCATGTTTAATACGACCTTGTACGCCCTTGTAATTTTTAAATAAGGAAGTTGCTGTGTGCATTTATTATATTTTGTAATAGCACTTTTGCAACTATACGGAATTTTTTTTGGCACAAATTAAATAGGTTACACAGCTACGGTGAATGTCGTATTGAATAAGCTGTGCCAGTTGTCGACGATTAAGAAATTCTTATTTCGCAAGCTCACCTGTGACGTTTTATGGCAAATTTAGCCTTTCTCTATGAATATCGTAATACGACAGTTACAATAACGTAACTAACGACTATCGTTTGAATTACCCTTTTACTTTGTCTCGGGAGACCGAGTTCTAGCACGATTTTTCACTTTTCTTAAAACACTGACATACTTGAGGCGACTCTCGATTTAAATGTGGGCCGAGTTTGATAATTGTTCTTATAATACGCTCTCCTAATCGAGTCCTCAAAACATTTTCACTTTGCATATTTGTTATGATTCAAAGACCAAATTAGATAATATTCGTCTGCCTAACGTATATCTTTTGTTTATTTCCACAATGCGCTACAAAAGAAACATTTTACCAAATTTTATATCGCTACTTTAATGTAAGCGACGACGTACGATCACAATCCTGCATATTTCCTTTATTTTGATTTTCGATACGCAAAAAATAACCTTTTTGAAACGCGCTTTTCATTCCTACGCCATTCGTAAATAAAACTCCCACAACTCTTGTATGTGAAAACGTAAATTCGCGAACGTTCTAAATTTATCCCATTTTCTTATCAATAAAACCACCCCCCAAATAATAATCCGCTTTAGTTCTGCAAGCTGCAAACTTTTCGAAATAGGACGCACATTGGCCCAGAAAACCGGGCCGGGCTGCGCGTGCGACCTGATTTTCCATCGACCTGTGACCTACTTGCGTTATAGAGTGAACTCCACGTGCAAATGGGGGGGAACGCTGCTGCGTCGGAATCATTTGTTTACTAGCTATGTATTTGCACATAGCCTACCATTTTGGTTCCGTTAGATTGGCATAGTTACATTAAGTAAGACGTTCAACGGTTTTACACGCCAAGTTGCAAACTGAGAAGCTTTTTAAATCTTTAAATGTCCGTCAACTATTTAGTTCTTGCAAATAAACCGATATTCGCATTTTTAACAGTTTTGAAAACTTTTCGGACGCCTTCTTGCACATCTATTATTAAACTACATCCATACACCACTTTCATTAACTAGTTTTTAGTTTTAGTTCTCCAAAAGTTTAGAAACAAAACTTTTCTCTTATTTGTATTGATTTGATAGCCTTGACATTATTCCGCATCGACTACTTTTCGCTACTTGTCGTTTTCTAACCTTTCTCTCTCGCTCTCCCGTGCTGGAGTCTGCATCAGGATGGATGCAGCGTCTCAATCTAGCTTTGCCAATTTGGCTAGGACATCTTTTTCCGTGCAATTATTACAAATCAAAACTGGCACAGGAGTCGGAATCTACCAATTGTAAAAAATTACTGCGTGGGTTTTTGGGCACCCGTCAATTATTTTAATCGACGTCCTTCTGAATAATTTCATTCATTTTACCGCATTTTACCCTTTTGCCGAATTTCATTTTATAAGAAGGATATAATATGTTTCGTTCGAGCGGCAAAGAGATATTTTTCGGGGATGCTCTAGCATCGAATTTCATGCTCAAACTCCAAACTAATTTTTATGCGAAACAAACTGGCATCTTCTTTGAAAGAAACGTTTGGCATAATATGACCTTAAACGTTTTTGTAATGTAAATGGTCGATGCTTTGAAACCCACTTTGTGTACGAACGACATACTGCTCGATAAAATATTCCAATTTGTTACATTTTTAAAACTATTTTCTTATAAAACTTCGCTCTTACTGTAAAGTGTAGTCTGTTGTTTTTCGTGCTGACAAAAAATTTTTGTAAGTAAAGCGAAACGCTCCCATTGTTATCGTTCGAATTTTCCCTAAAAGTGTAATCCTCGGGGAAATTTTGCTTATGTCTCTGGGTCTCTCATGTTCACATCTTTTCTTTGACACACACGCGTTAAATGAAAATTTTCTACCGCAAATTTAATTTTTCATAAATGAACTGATAACACGGACCTCAAAAAGTTGGTATGTAATTTAATTTTAAGTTTAAATATGTAATTTAAAAGTTTACTGGGAAAATGTATCATTTCAGTTATTTTACACGAGCACAGTTCGTAGTTAGTACTGCAGAACTGCAGATTTTCCGTGAATTGACTTTCATTTTCCAAAACTCGACTGCTAGAAGGCGTTTCTGAATTGAAGTAAAAATATACAGGTTGTTCCATTATAAAAAACTGAAGTTGGTAAAATCATTTCTGGTAAAATCGAAAGTGTTATAAATATTGGGCGAGGTACCTACCTCACCAAGAACCTCTCCATCAACCTCTTACACGAATGACGCCGAGCGTGAAAGTCTAAATACTCACATAGTTTGGCTACCGCAAGTTTTCCCTTATTGGACTATTTTTTATTTCTTCACTTTCTCATTCACTCTCATTAACGGCTGTTTGCCTAATAAAATCGAATTTTGCAATTGAATGTTTATGTTCGATTATGTTAGCTCGCGAATATTTTAACCAAGAGACTAGGAAAAGTAGTAAACGAAGAACAAAATGCGCCCGTATGAAGAGACTGAAATTAAAAGTGCCCCACACTCATCTCTTTAAACAAAAATTGTACTTAATTCAAGTTGGAAGTTGAAGAGGGTATTTCGAAATAAAGCAACAATGTAACTGGTAACTGAACATAAATACACATAATATAGGTAACCACAAAAATGTATTTGCGTGCAGTCCTGGCTCGAAAACAAGATATTTTTGCGAAAGAGTCTCTCGGTTGAAAACACAAAATATGAATCATTTGAAAACAAGACGAATTTTTGGTTATTTAAATCCCAAATTATTATACAATGTGCGAGTGTAACCCACTTTAAATTATTTTTAGATCATTCACACACATGTGTAGTTGTAATAATAAAAACTAGATTCGACATTCGCCTCATCTATCTTTTAATTAAATCCGAGTACTTTGTAATAGGTACGTATAGTGGGTTGGCTATGTAATTGGCTATTACGGTATTACATAATCGCGGTTTTTAAACAAGTGAAGGCCGATTGTAATGATTTAATTTGCTGTAGGTGGGGGCTTTAATAAGTAGGTAAATATGACGAGTTTATTTCACCCTACGAGCTTCTCTTCAATCTAATATAGTCGTCGCCCACGGACTTCGGGATTTTGATTGAACGCCGTGATTGAACCCTATGCAAAAGTAGCAGTTGAGATATGTTCCGTTTAAACTGTCACTTCACTGATTTAATTGCTCTCCTTGCCATTTCATAGGTAATGCCAAAGGCTGGTCTGGTCTAATGGGTTTGCTTTTGCTGCCCTATTTAGCCAGACCGCCTGCTTTCTCGTTCCAATGGTGTAAAATGGGTCTTTAAAGTCTCTGTGATTTTTCATCGGTCATCATGACAAACTGTCGTGATTGAACCTCGCATTCGACACGATGATCGATGAAAAATTACAAAGTCCGTGGTCGACTGCTTCAATAGCAAATTTCATCAATTGATATGAGCCATGATATGATTTCTTATACATTTTCAGGACGCTTTCGTAAACTATTCTACAAATTTATGCTAATAGATATTAGACACAGGAAGGAATATTAATTTGTAACAGTTCTTGTGCTCGATAAGTATATTATTGATGTAATTATGCAAATAATTTTTTATTATTTCCAAATGATTTTGCAATACGAAGCTTTTAAAAAATTTGAATAGGGAAACGACGCTAGAATCCATTCCAACACTACAACTTTTGATTTACATAATTATATTGTTATGTGCGAAGTAAATAAATAATTTACTCAATTTATATACTATTTTGCATTATGTTTATGTCGTAACTGTATTTTTTCTCCATCAAGTTAACGAACAAAATGCTTTTCTTACTTGTAATTTTGTAAACAATCAGTAATGATGTGAATAATAAGTTTATCTGATTGTTTATGCAAAATAACAGACAAATATATTTTTTAATTTCATACAGAGCGGCCGTAATCTTTGTGCGTTATTGTTTCCGCTCAGTGCCGGAATCGAAATGTATAGGTACTAAGCTGGTTCTTGATTTAAATATTTGTGCCGATACATGTTTTGCCGGAAGTAAGCTCGAGCTGTAGGGGGCACTCAACTTGTGCGTAATCAAATTAGGGTTTTAACGTGTTAATTATAGTATAGTGATCACTGATATACAAGTTTTAGCTATATAATTTTGATAATGTGGACACTTGCACACTCGTGAATGATCAGGGATTAGCAAGCCGCGACTATCGCGATGATTCAAACGACTTATTGATTGAAGGGTAATAATGAGACATTCTGATATTTCGTTATCGTTATAATGGAATCTTTAAAATCTGTTTTCTTGTCCTTAAAAAAGTGCCTGAAAAGTAACTTCACGACAATCGAGAATTTTGGCCGTCCTGTACAATCTTCTTCGCGTCCATACCCTTTTCAATTTTTAACAAATTTTCTACGTTTCCTCGTATAAAAATAATTTTCCATTAATTTTGTTGTGTGCAGGATTAGATACACTTTGTTTACATAAAACACTTTGGTGTGTTGATACATTAAAATTGGAACGTCTTTATAATTTTGTTTCGTCTTGATCACTAACTCGATCTCCCATCATCCAAATATTCGTTTCGCAGTTGTGCGTAAAGTTTTCGCACGTTTTTGTGACCCCTCGAAGTTTTAAGTGGAAAATTGTATTTGTTTTTGAGCGTAAAATGCGTCTAATATTAATTTCATATTGTGTTGTCCTGTTGTCGTATTAACAAATCGCTGTAAAAACGATAAGAACTAATGATGTTTTAAAGCAACATGGTTGGCGTAGTAGTTTTCAACAATTTACGTCACCACCGCGAGTTTATATAATATTCAAAATGTTTTAAATGAATAAAATGTAATTGAGTAATTGCCTACTCTTTATTATTTTTTTCCATTTTGAAGTGAATAACTTTTATATTTTATTTAACTTTTATTTACGTTCGAAATCGTTTTGTCTCGTATATTGTGTTTGTAAATTGATAACATAATTAAGAAGTGTGCCAGAGATTATATTTTTTAACAATAAATTTTATTACTTATTATGAAATTACTTATTTTAGTATAAACAACACAATTTTTTTTACTATAATGTAAGTAAATAAATAAATATGTTTGTGTTTGTAACTTTGCGCGGATTTAATTCAACAATTGTACTTTGCATAATATTAATATCGTTAATGCTCATTTTGCCATTTTGAGAGGTGCTTATGGGACTAAAGTTAAATCTTTGGACAAAAAAGGGGACACCTCGCTGTGAATAATTAAACTTGTGACTCGCTCTAAAGTGAAAGGGGTTTTATTAAACTTGGATTTTGTCAACAAGGCCTACTTTAAACTGCTAATATAATTTCAAAAATGACCCTTTATATTTAACGAATTCATTAATCTTCCATGTATTTTAACAAAAGTATTACAAAGTAAATTTTTACCCTTTATGTAAACAACGTTTTGCTCGAAATTTTTGTAACGAAAATCAACTTGAAGGAAAGTTATTTATGTTAAACTGCCCTACCTACTTAAAAATAATTAGATCAAAAGAATTTTTATAACATGCTCCATAAAAAATTAATTAAAATTCTATGAAAGCTCTATTATTGCAATCGACAACTTTTCTACCTAAAATGAGTCGAGGAATCCCGCTTCTCTTTACACTTTCTAAAAATCGCCCTGTATAACTTCCTATAACAGGAAGTATAGAACAAGAGATAAATTGTGATTAGGATAAGTTATTACTAATCAAAAAATTTCATTCTCAATTAATAAGTTTACAAAAGCTACCGCTTTTACTTTTATTATCTAATTTCAAAGCCTTATATACGAGTACTTCGATTTAAATTATTAAGTTAGTGGCGTACAGACTCATCAGTTATTTACCCAACAGCAAAGTGGTGTACTAAAAAAGCGGATTGGAACCTTTATAAAAACCTATCCTCCGCTGCATTTAACAACGAAAAACAATTCGATAATTTTTACCAAAAAATAAAATTTTTGGCTGACACAATGCAGGATTGTGCAAATAGTAGTATCCCAATTAATAAACCTTTCACGCCCAAACCTAAAAAATGCTATTGGTGGGATGATGAATGTCATGCACTTAATGAGGAAAGGAAAAGGATATTCAAGGTATATAAAAATAAACCACTATTGACAAATTTTGTTCAATGTAAAAAAATAACTGCCAAATGCAAATACACATACAAAAAAAAATCTAAAGAAAGTTGGCGTAAATTTTGCATGAGTCTGAGTTCTTCTACTTCGCCCTCAGTTGTATGGGCTAGGGCCCGCAGCATTAGTCAAACTTCCTGTTACAAACTGTGCGAATTAGACCCTACCAGTATCAACATTTTTTTAAACCGCCTAGCTCCTCTCAGTGTGCACATGCCTCTATCTTCTACTCATATCTCTTCCGGTGGTCACTGGCTCGAGCGCCCTATTACACTTAATGAACTAAAATTCCATATAAAACTAAGTAAAAACACAGCTCCAGGACCAGACGGTGTAACCTATGATATGATTCATGGGTTACCTGATGAGGCTCTTTTATTCTTACGGGGTGTGTTTAATAGCATTTTATTGGACGGCGAAGATTGCAGTTTGCTGAAGGATTGCACCATAATTTTAATTCCAAAACCGGGAGGAGATCGGGAAGATGTAAGCGCTTACAGACCTATAGCCTTGATGTCTTGTCTTTTAAAGACGCTAGAAAGGATTATTAAAGGTCGTCTTGAATGGTGGGTTGAAAACCAGAATCTTTTACCTAGTTCCCAGTATGGCTTTCGAAGAGGACAAGGTACTCTAAATTGTCTTTCTCACCTGGTCACGGACATAGAGCTTAACCTTTCAAGAAACCACTATCTAGCTGCTTTATTTTTAGACATCCAAGGTGCTTATGATAACGTTAATCTTAACATCCTACACACTAAGTTGATCCGGCTTGGTATTCCTGTAAAGTTTGCTTCGAACACTATTAACTTATTTATAAACAGATCAATCAGTATCAAAATTAGAAATCAAACTTATGGTCCAAGATTAGTCTCACAAGGTCTTCCTCAAGGATCCGTGTTGTCCCCTATCCTGTTTAATTTATATACTTTAGACTTTCACAAAGTTTGGGATAGCGGTATCTCCTGTCTTCAATATGCGGATGATTTTGTTCTTTATACACAGAGCCGTAAGATCGATGATTGCGACAACAATTTGGTGCGTATAATGGCACAATGCAACTCCTATTTTTTCGAAAATGGCTTTAGTTTATCTGTCAATAAATCTGCTGTGGTCTACTTTACTCGGCATCGCTTACCAGCAATCAACAATATAAAACTAACACATCATACAGTACCAATTAAAAAGTCATATAAATACTTAGGGCTCGTACTAGATAACAAACTTTCGTGGAGAGAGCAAATCTCAAGTTGCTTAAACAAGTGCGAAAAAAGCTTAAACATTTTAAAAACAGTTTGTAGTAAAAACTGGGGTGCAGAACCCGATATCTGTCTCAGATTTTATAAAGCGTACACCAGATCAATTTTAGACTACGGGTCGATTCTTTATGGTTCTGCGGCAACTTCTTACTTAGACAAATTAGATAAAATTCAATACAAAGCTATTCGCATAGCACTGGGTGCACTTCAGTCTACTCCGGTAGAGGCTTTGATAGTTGAAGCAGGCGTACCACCACTGAGTATTCGAAGGGCGTTTTTATCTATTAAGTACTTACTAAAGAGGATAGCGGTTGAGGACCAAATTTTGGGGAAAATCAAAAGGTTAAACGTATTCGTTCATAAAGAAAAATACTGGAACCTTAAAAACAATCCTCCGTTAATTAATGCTCTCCAAGAAATGCATTCTCTCATACCGCATATTTCTACGTTTTCATCCTTACCGTTGTTTACTTGTCTCTATGAAGCTTTGCTTGTCCCTCCCAAGGTTTTAATACCCAAGTATAACACTGACGGAGGTTTTATTAATATCCAATTGCTTGAAATTTTCGAAAAATTTGATAACCATCTCCATATTTATACTGATGGATCAAAGTCGGCAAGTGGCGTAGGATGCGCATATTACATCCCGGCCACAAATACATCTCGTGGTATAAAACTTCGAAAGGAGTGCAACATATTTAATGCAGAGACAGAGGCTGTACTTGCAGCACTTAACTTCGCTATCGTAGACCAAACTTGTCGTAAATACTTAATACTTACCGATTCTCTGTCCCTCCTTAGTAACCTAGCAAACAACAAAAACATCAGTCCGCATAATTATTTAGTATTAAACGTCTTTTCTAAATTATATTCGTTGCGTTGTGACAATAAAGAAGTCACTTTTGTATGGGTAGCTGCCCATAAAGGCATTGCCGGTAATGAAAAAGTAGATGAACTGGCTAAGGCTGTAGTCGACAGTGATCAGAACATCGAAACAGATCAAATTCATTTTTCAAACTTTATACCTATGTTTAAAAACGAGTCCATAGCCAAATGGCAAGACCATTGGACTAACATTTCGAACGCCTATAGTTATCATTATGGTCACATTTTTCCACGTGTGGGCAAAATTCCTATCTACAATATAATAAAAATGACAAGACCCATATACATAAAGATAATTAGATTGGCTTTTAATCACGGTTCCTTCAAAGAACATATGTATAAAATGAAACTGGAGCAAGATCCCTACTGCTCGTGCGACGGAGCCTCTATATGCGACATTAATCACCTTTTGTTTTCCTGCGGCAGTCACAGTAACGCTTCTCAACATCTTTTAAACACACTTATTTCAGACTATAATTTTCTGCTTCCAACCAATAGTTCATCCTTTCTTTCATTTGTATTAAACAATTGCTCTGCTTTAAAGAACCTGATCCTTTTTATAAAATCAACCAATCTACATATCTAGTCCTTTGTACACTATTAACTCACCTTATTAACTTTAGAATATAATTGTCGTGGCTAAATGCGCTCGTTCGCGAAGCCAACAAAAAAAAAAAAAAAAAAAAAAAAAAGTTAGTGGCACACAAAAACAATATTTCAAGTGTGAAATATCCTGACATGTTTACTGAAACAAGTTGAAATTTTGCAATACTTTTCAACACTGCGATGATAATTTTGGCATATTCAAAATTTGGAGTGATGAGTCAGTTTTGTGCATCACACACACACGCAATTTCAAAATAGTAATACTATATGATATAATATGCAAAAACACCATTAATATACCTACTAACTATATAGTGTGGGAAGTCACTTATATACAAACTTTCAGTATGATAATAAACCTATTCAAATCTTAGCAGTAGTACGATAATACCATTTTATTTTAGTTTTTTAACACTTTCATTTCGTTTAATTTTACAAATTAGTCTCGTTTATTCGGAAGAATTGAAGCGTATACAATTGAAATAACGGTTCTCGCACAAAAGCTTAAAGGCTTAAGGTTTATAATATTTGATAAATATTATATAGTTATTGTTAACAAAATAAATCCGGTAGCTAAACAATAACACTTATTAACCTACATCTTCAAGAGTGAAATTGACCAACGGATAGACGACCAATTTGTTTTTCTAATATTTTCAAAGGACTATAATTATCAATTCAATATGTAAGCCTATTCTAATTGGTAATTGCTCGATTTCTTTTATAATTAATGCCTATTTCATTATCTCGCGTAGTTGAGAAAAAGTCGATTTTGCAATTTAAATCAATTTATGTTAAATTATTAAAAAGAATTGCATTTTTGTGGTGATTAAATTAATTACAGTTTTTTTTATTAATTCTTTCTAAAATTAACCGAGCGTAACCATCGAGGTACGTGTCCACTGAACATTATTTTGCGCCAATTGTAATGGTAATAATCATTTTACAACCTAAGGACTTGTATAGGTACCTACGAGTTACAATATTTTTAAATAATTTATTAGCGATTTAATTGAGCTTTAGATATCTACTAATCTAAAATTATATATCTCGGAGTATTTCCTGAATGCACTTGCGCGATCATTAAAAAGTGTTTATGCAATTTAAATTCCGCCAGAAATGTAATTTGTTTTATTTAACAGATTAATTGAAGTTATTTAAAAAATTGTGTGCTAATTAAGCGAAATTACACTATTAAAAAGTGAAGTTTATGCAAAAATCAAAAAACTTAACATTTTTATTGACCTATCCTCTCAAAACAATTCGTATGCAATTCTTGCTTAAAATTGCATTTTTCGAGACCTATAGGTAAGGGTCGCTCACCTTTTTCTCCTTTTCTACTGATGTAATAAATATAAGTTAAAAAAATATTGAAAATGCCTGGCTGCGTGCCCTCTAAACTAGATTTCCTGAAATTTATTTCACATTTTCCCAGATAAAGTTTAAGGAGGTCGTTCAAAAATATTTAAAATTCTTCGAGACGAAAAAATTTCAGAGACATAATTTGTAGGAAATTGAATGTACTTTATTTTTTTGTAGGAACACTGTTCAGAGTGCGTAGTTTTCGAGTTATAAGCGATAAACAAAAACATTTTTTTGTCAAACTTTAACGCACTCTAGCGTCTAAGCCGTTCACCCACCCTTCTCTAGCCGCCCCCAAATTAATGCTACCACTATTAAGAGGCCGGTTTTGCTACTCACTTGCAATGTGTTTTCAGCCTGCATCGGTAAAAATAAAAAATGAAATTTTTTTTTTACTTCGGCATTCTGCCGCCCGGACACGGGATCTGATATACTATAAACTTCAACCACAGTACACTCAACGGTGCTCTATACCATCTCATCTGTTTGTTTTAAGAAAAAAATTTAAGAGGCTTAATTTGTAGAAAATTTAATGTACCGTACCTTATTTTTGTATAGCGACACTTTTCTCCAGCTAGCGAGCAATGACGATAAAACAATTTTTTGGCCCATTTTGGAAGTTTTTGAACTTTAACGCGCGCTAGCGCCGAAATCGTTCACCCGAGGAAAAAAATTTAAGAGATATAAATCGTAGGAAATTTGATGTGCTTTGTTTTTATGCGGATGAACTTTTGTCATAAAGTGCCTAGTTTTCGACTTATGCGCGAAAAACCGAAAAAATACCAGGCCTTCCCCAAGTTAATGCTGCCGCTTTTAACAGGAAGACGGTCGGTTTTATTACTCATAAGGGGAGAATTGGGTAAAATAAGTTTTGTTGGTGCAGTGCGAGCAAAATAAAAGTAATCAAGAAGGCGATGAAACATGAAATATCACTTTTGTTTTATTATTTTATTGTTAGCTTCCTCGATATGATTTGATTTTCAATGATACTCCTTCCATTTCAGTGTATGATACACCCACACGGCCCTCTTTTTATACGTCTTATTTTTATTTTCAATACTTTTTTACGGTTCATATCTCTGTGTAATTACAAGTCACAATTTTATTATTTCTTTGATCTACTATTTGGCGTCCCTTATTTTCAAAAAATAACGGATAAAACATAAAATGTCACATTTCTTAACTTTAGTGGTCGTTAAATTTCTAAAAATAATAAAATAGGAGTGTTTGCTTTAAAATCGATTAAATTTTGAATAGGGAACTTTCGAAATCATTTTTTTACTACTCTTTGATTTTTAATATACCGCAACACGTGGATTACAATAGCTGCACAATTCGATCGTAAAGTTTAAATATTCTTAATCCATCCCCCGTAGATATTTCCGTGGTCAAGATAATCGACGGGGTCAACCCGTCGTCCGAATCGAAGATTTGGCTTCTTTTGTTTCATTAAAATTTCTTTTGAAGCTCACGCTCTTCGCGTTATAAGTTTTTGCTAGAAGTGCCCAAAGTGTGGAAAAAACGTTTTCTCCATTAAAAAGCCGTTATGTAAAATAGTGAAATACTATTTGATTAGTCGAGTTAAACTTGTCTTTCTTTTTGCCAATTTTTTTTGAAATTGTCATAATATTATTCGCGATGCTTTGAAGAAGTGTAACGTTTTTGTTTTTTAACGCTATACCATTTCCATTTTGTTGACATGCGATATTGTAATATTTACTCTGGTATTTTTATTTGAAGAATTTATAAACGAGAACTACTTTTTTTCACTTGATGTAATAGTTGGCCTTGTTTGTATACGGTCAGCCTTGACAAATATCGATTTTTTTCGCTACAAAATTTCTTTAACGAAATTTGTTTTTTCATTTTAAAAATTTAGAGCAATCGAAAAGATAATAAATATTAATTACGCAAATTGTGTGTCGAAGAATTACAAAATGAGCTCTTGGATGGGCCCATTTTACGAGTTGAATGAATTTATTGTCAAGTCTGTCATTTGACCCAATTTAGGCGATGGTGTCATTAACGTAACAGTTAATATTGTTTGCACTTTACACGGTTTTTAGTAAATTAGCAAACTGACATGGTTTTTTTTTGTTAAAAAATATTTTTGCATACCTAATTGTTACTCAATTTTTCGAGCAATATTTCAAGGCTTTAGAACTTTCGAAAGAAACGTTAATTCAAATGAAGACGTTAGTTATAAAAAGGTGTGTAATATTAGGCAATGAGGACTTAATACAAAAGTAGCACAATTGCAATTGTTTTGCCGAGGTATTTAGATCAATTGTCTGAGTGTCTACTTTTAATTTGAATTCCTTATCACTTATAAGTTATCACCAACTTTTATTCGGTTGTTCGGTTCTATAATTATTCGTACAATTTTCTACTATTAAAATAGCCCAGTTGTTGCCTAGACACGTTTTCTTAGTTTAAATAATGACGAAAATTATGCACGTAGAATACACCTGTCCGTTACAACTAAAACTTTCACGACTTTCACTCTTACTTTCACATGTTAGTTTTAATTACTAATAGAATTTCTGCAAGTCTCGAACGACCTTCTCCAGTAGTACAAAATAGAGAAGGACCACTTTAAGTTTTCAAATGTCAACAATTAACTTTTTTATTTTTCTACACCTCCAGTTTATTTATACACGTATTTTTGGTATTATGTCATTGAGGCTTTTATAAGTTCTGGCAAGCCTCCGGCATTGCATTAAGCCAACCTCATCTCGACAATTTGAAAAATCAAGGCGACTCCACTTTTTCTGACTGGTCGGTTGCTGGTGAGCTGGACGAAAAAGTTTCGAAATCCAAATCCCCGCGACTGACTTATTTTAATCGTTGGCAATCGGCACTACCTTTAAACCATCTAAAATGTATAATTTTCTTCCGCGTTTTTCCTTCACCGACCACTAACTTTATGTATACATACGCAAACTTGTTTGCGTTTTTTAATTTGTTTGTAAACTTTGTCTCATTTAATCAAATGGGCCAAATCATAAAATTATTCTTTGTGCTACTTTGGGAGTTTTATCCACGGCCTACTTTGCAACACTCTCTTAATATTTGCGGCCCTTTAAGGCTTTTCTCAAGTTCCCGAGACATAATACTCCATTCTAGACGAATCTGAAGACGTTTCAGTTATTTCCCCAACTGGTAATGGTGTGGTTCTTTTGTTTTGTTAAAAATAGGCGTGGTTGTCACTTGTCAAACCGGCGTGACTATTTAATTAATTATAATGTTAATCCTACTGTATTAAATTTGGAGCTCGGAGCAAGGTTGCATTAATAAAGATTGAAATCGATGCAAAACAAGTTTTCCTACGTACAATCGCGAACCAAATTTGGTAGGACGAAAAAAATTTGTTCAACTTTTTTGTTTGCAACAAATTGTAAACAAATGTGACGTAGTATGCTGTGGGAAATCCGTTTTATTTTATAACACGCGTAACCTTAACCTAAACCTAACAATTTTATTAGTAGTTTGTTTTAAGTACGTTTTATTACACGTGCGAAACGATCGTCATTTATTTGCGTGATTTAATTAGCATAAAAAAATTTTTGGCAAGTCCAGATTGTTTTTCTTTTGTACCGGCCGGCATTTTGTTATCTTGTAGGTTAAGTTAATTTGCGACGATGCCAAATGTTACATAATAAAACAGCTGATTGTCAAAAGTTGAAATGTTCAAGCTATTTAATTATTACGCGATTACATAATGTAATGGTTTATTATTTTTGTATAGAACTATTTTAAAGTTTTACCGAAGTACTCGAAATTGTCGGACCATGTTCACGTGGAGACCTTGAGACAACTAAATTATTTTCACTAATTATAATTAATATACCTACATAAGTTGTAGAAAAACGAATGTTAACAAATTATGAAATTTTTTATGTACTCCAAACGGGTCTTGTCCAAAAAATTGCATTTAAATAAATAAATAAACGCTTAAATATGAAGGTTTATTACAATAAAATGTCATTGTTGCTCCGTTGCAACATTAAAGTGGAATTTTACCTTTATTTTCTTACAAGAAATTAATTTTGACATTTATTTTGAATTTATTGACACAATTTGCCCTATTGGTAAATTTTGCCTCTTTTTAGTACATGAAATAAATATAGTCTGTAAGTCTGTATCAAAATTCAATTTCAATTTTTTACGCATTTATCGTAAAATATCTGCATTTTACAACATTTAGCATTTTCTAAAGATTAATTTAGATTTGACCTTTTAAGATTCATTTTTTTATCGCTCGACGTCTTAAATTAGATATTTTATTTTATCAGAAGGACAAACAATAACAACCTATTCTACAAAAATTAAGATGAATTTCCGATAAAAAATAATAGGATTCTCTTTTTTATGGTTTTTGAATGATTTAAAAATCTCTATTACTGAACTTTTTCAAGACATAGATTTTTAGTTGGAATACAGGCGCCTTAACGTGAAAAATACAATTGGGATGCTCCGATGACGCGATTGTTCGAAATTTTCTGAAGACATAATTAGAAAAGATTTTTCTGATAAATTATGTTTGGATTTTACAATTTAATGACGCTTTAATTTTCTGATAGGAGTGTCTACCAGAGACGGGCAGCTTCCCTCATCTATCCCTACGTCAAATCCATTTTTAAAATTTATCTATTCTGGGCGTTGTGGAACTTGTGGTTTAAAAATTGAAATTTCTATACTAATTGCCATAGGTAATTGATAAGAAATAAGTAAAAATTAAAAAAAAAGTTTGTTTGTGCGATTTCGAATTTTTTTATTATTTTTGCCGTCATGGGCATAATGTTACCCGTGTGTAAACACGAAATGCTGTTTAAAAAAGGACATCTCCAATCCTTAGTCTGGTTTCAAAGCTGGCCTCTTTAGAAACAAGCTGATATAATACTGATTTTGCAATTTTCTCTATAACTCACTAACTCTATAATAGCTCTCAGTCAGTGTCTCCAAACACTCTTAACAACGTAAAAATTCTCAGACAATTTACACCGAAAATGAAATTTTTCGGTATAAAAATTTTACGTGTAGGCAACCCTATTGTATGGTTTAGTTTTACCCCCAAAAACCTTCTTCAACACACTCTAGCACCTAAATTGTTTGTTTGACGAAAGAAATTCAAGAAACGTAATTTATAGGAAATTGAATGTACTATATTTTTCTATATTAACACTTTTCTCTAAAAGTGCGTATTTTTCCATTTTTCGAGTTATGAGCGATTAAAAAACTTTATAGTCGATTTCGGAAGTTTTTTAAACTTTAACGCGCGCTGGCGCCTAAATCGTTCACCTGAGGAAGAAAACTTAAGAGATGTAATTTGTAGTAAATTTGATGTGATTTGTTTTTGTAAAGATAAACTTTTGTCATAAACTGCGTAGTTTTCGAGTCGTACGCGATAAACTGAAAAAAGATCCGAAATCCACCCTTCCCAAAGTTAATGCTGCCACTTTTGAGGGGCAGACGGTCGGTTTTATTACTTTATTTGCAATGCTCTTTCATCCTGCATAGTCAAAAATTTTGTACTTTATTATCGAGTAAGTGTTCGCTGCCTCCCAGACTATAAACACAAGTTCTTCTTGATTCTTATGCTCACTGACCACTTGTACCACGCGAGCAGGATGAATCAGTGTATAGGCATCATAGGAATTTTAATGATACGTAACCGTAACACTTGTCTCGATAATTATAATTAATTATCGATTTAAGGAGTTTAATTAAATTAGACCACTTTCTTCTTGAAGCATTATAAAATTCTCAACTCGTTACACAAGCTTTTATTTTTAATTTGCAACCAACAACCCGCAACAAAAATTTAATGGCTTATTTAGTAATTTGATAACATTTATTATTACCTGCTTAATTTATAATCCAATCGTATGGCGATTAAATTTAGTTGTCCATTTGTTGCAAACAAAAGAATATTAGTAGGTAGTTAAAATTTGCGAAATTTTTGGCTAATTTTTAAGCTTTTTTTATAGCTTTTATACGCTATTTTAATAACTATTAATTTCTTCATTCACCTCATTGTGTCATTTTATATAAATTGTTGCATAATATACTATTTAGGTTATTCAAAATTAAAATAGGTGCGAATTTCGAAGATATTTATGAGAGAAAATATCGAAAATTCTCATTTTATTTAACTACTTTTGAATTACAAATTAAAAGAAACTCGTAATTTTATGGGTTACACGAGTATCGCTTGTTTGCGTCTTTAATTTTGATTGTTAACAAAACATTTTATAGATAATCATTAACGCGATTTAAACTGCGCAACTTGGTGAGAAAAAAATTGACAATAGAACAATGCAATTAAATATATAATCCAAGTGAACTTTAATTGGACGTAATACAAAGTGCATTACAAGTTTTTGGCTAAATTGGTTTGTGTTCAATGCACGACGAACGTTGAGCGTCTAATTCTTTTGTTTAGTATTCGGTGGCGCGCCTAATTTATAATCCAAGTCCTCGGGCGTTGAAGATAAATCTTAAACGTAAAAAATGTTCAATAGCGCCCACTTTTTTACGAAAATAACTCTGGATCTTTGCGTTTAGCAACGATCTCGTTTGACACAACTTAAACCCTAACAAAAAGATACTGGTTGTTTTTCCTTGGGGAGTGGGGGTCGAGGCGTCTTGGCCTATTACCCGGTGGGCCTCTGGCCATTGTTTCTTTACAATAATGCACTTGTGTTGTGAATACACGCTAATGCAATTATCGAAACATCAATGATATCATGATTAGCATCTCTCGCTAGTGCCTATATACCTATTTAATTTTCGCGAATCCATTTACGTCTATTAAGTGGAAAAATAGTAATAATAAAAATATGCGTAGCCGCGTCTATAATGCTTTAAACTACAAACTCATATTTTTAACTTTTGTTATAGGGGCCGTTTGAGGTACAGAAGCGTTTGGAAGAAGTTCGCCTATTGGAGTCGAGAAAATCTGCCCGTTTAGCCGATCAAGATACTGATTTTGCAAGATTAGCCGACATGGCTGGTGATCGTAAAAGAACTGCCTCACACACCATTGATGTTCCCGTCCCATCTTATCATTTTGGGTATGCATTTTTATTTTAAAAATCAAGAAGAGCTAATGCGGCCATCGACTTTCCAAATTTAGGAGAAAACTGATTGAACAAAAATTATGGGACATTGTGTAGATATAAATTACGATTAGGTATAGGATGATAGGTTTTTTTTTCTATTTTTAAGCATTTCAATTCTTCTTGAGGTTTTTAAGAGTTTTTAGCTGAGTTATAAATCTAAAACGTCGATTTTGGATCAATATGGATGTAATTATCGTCCATTCATAAGTCAAAAGTTCATTTGGACCTAATTTGAAATTCTAATAAACCCTTACGTCACAATTAGACCTCTATAAATTTTTGAGTGATTGGTAATGCCCATCAAACTCGACACCTTTTGCCTTTTCATAAATTGCTCGTAAAAAATGTTTCGTCTAGTAAACTACTGATGTAAAGATTGTCTTAAAATCTTTAAAAGTCGTAGTACCTACTCTTGGTCGTTTATAGAGCGGAATTTAGAGATTATAAAATTTTATCCCCCAGTATATTGTGGATATTATCGTCACATTTATCTAAAGATTGCGTAGGAATTCGGAAATGTGTGTCGTAGAAAGGAAACGACGATAGTAAATTTTAATTGTTTCTTTAAAAAAAATCTCCTGACCCAATTTTACATAACGAATTCAATCATTTTTACTTTCATTCGACTCGCTCGAAAATTTTCTCTTTCGTTTTTTTTTACTTTTACTGATAAAAAAAGAGAATACTTAATTAAAGAATAGGGAAATTTAGAAGTTAAAAGGATCTAGATGTGTCATCGTCCAATCGTAACGGTCGCGTTTCTTTACGCTGTTGCTGTTTTAGGGCAATGAGAGGTTAAGTGCAAGTGCAATGATTTTTGGAACGCATGACTCATCCGAGAGTAATCGCATAATGCACCTAAAGTGGTTTGTTCGTATCTACTTTTATGGCAGTAATTGGGTACGCCGAAAAGTTGAAAATGAATCAACCACATAATCTTCTCATCGTGGCGATACGAAAAATTAGTGGGATACCACTTCGAAGTATTGTGCGTGTATCGCACAGGGGCGACGAACTCCCAACTAGTAGTACTATCAGTAAAATTTAATTAAATTAGGAAATTACGCAATAATAAGGCGCCAAAAGAGACGAGTCTTCGTGAGGCCATCGAAGTACAGTTGCAACACGGACGTCGTGTCGTATATAAAATTCAAGGCGCAGTCTTTTTTAGATGGAGGGTATTCTAGAAATTAACGTGCGTACGATATATTTTATATTTGATTTAACCGCGAAGAAGAACTTTTACGAACAGCCCCTGGCGAAATTTTGATTTCCTAAAACTCGGCTTTAAAAAATTGCCTTTTCACGATTAGCTCGAGGAGGAATTTGTGTTTTCCTTCATGTACGCTATAACGCTATATAGATGGCAGTTAAATATAATTAATAAGGATTGAAATAACTAGACCACTTGACTCGGTTGTAATTAACTTGAAATGTTTTAGAAGGCCGCGAGAGTAGTGTATAATTTATTAGAAAATGACCACAAAAAAGCCAATATAGTAAATTTTTGTTTCTTTAGAAAACTCGTGCATTATAAACTCGAGAAGGCATACTTTGAATAAATTTAACTCTTTTGGTTATTTCTACTTTATATCAGCTTTTTGATCTTGGCCATTAATAACGGAGGCCATATTTGAAAATTGTGTTATGCGAATTTGGTCGTTGGGTAGGCTTTTCTTAAATACATTCGTGAGATTTTTTTAATTTTGTAGAAGGGCCATTATTTTATCTAGTGTGTGTATGTGTGGGTTTATAGTATTATTTTATAGGAGATTATTGACCTCATTTCTGAATAAAACACACTTCCGTTTATTAATTCTAAATGTTTCTAACGAGTTTTCAATAACCCATCAGAAGTGCCTATAGAGGTCTCCTAGCCACTTGCCTCAATTTGTATTAGGTACGTCACAGTGTTTACTTGAATAATAAATAAACCGCTAAAGAAATTAAAATACATTTTTTAATCTATTGGATCGGTTATTAGTTATAGGTGCTCATTAATTAAGACCGAATCAAGGACGGCCACCATAAATTATAGGTAATTATTAGGTTAGATTGTATTAGGGGAAACAAATTAATGCAAAATGAAGAAATCGAAGTCACCCATCTAATACTCTCAAATTTTTACAACGCTCTTCCAATGCCCTCCACAACCCCCAAATTCTATCAACGCCACCTTTGGTCTTTATAAAAATGGAAATTCCCCACCATTAATTTTTCAATGAAAATCATCGGTTGTAGTAGATACTCATATTCATGAATAGGTTTACGATAAAAAGTTTTGATAAAAGTTGAGCGATATATTCTTCCTCTCTTTTTTTTCAAGTAAATTTGTGAATAGAGAGAAGAGTAGTAGTACGATACTGTTTTTAACGCCGTATTTAATTATTTGTTTACCCATTAAACTTTCTCAATTAATTTCTAAATATTTTTTTTGCCTTACAAAACGCCGGTTAAAGTACTCGTGAATAACAGCATATGGTTGTAAAATGAACGTGTCTTCCGCGTTATCTTCTGATCTTTCTCGTTTTAATTCTAAAATACATTTAATGGCGCTATGGCTTATATAAAGACGTGAGAATGGGTACTCGCATTAGATAAACAAACACAAAGCTTAGAGAAAAATGAAAAATTTAGATAGGAAAAGTTGCGACATTTGTATATACAACTCTCCATGTCATGTTCTTATCTGATTCGATTCATCTCCATGATGGTTTTATTATACAATCATACGTGAAATATTTTTATTGAAAAATTGGGAATCGATAAAATACTTATAAGCTAATGTTTATTTCCAACTTTTAAGCTTATCGTTCTAAAATCGACTAATTGTCGATAAATAGTAGATATGCCTCAACTTCCGAATCTAATAATGACTGTTCCTGATTCCGGATTCAAATCGAGTTAGTGGTAAAATTGTTGTGGTTTTTTTAACGGACGCAGGCTCTTTAAAATTCGCTTTCGAACTATATTTTCAGTTCAAAAAATTCAAAATCTTTGCAATATAATGGTGAAACGTTCAGAATCCTTTTTAAAGTCTCTCATTTCGAAATACTGGAGTTTTATTTCAAATATACTTCGATAATAATAATTTTTATTTATTTCCTTTCATAAAGGAAGATTTTGAGTCAAATTTTGCTTTGGGAATTTTAAATTGTCAACGAGACTCGCGTAAATGTTTCAATTTCAAAACAATAAAAAGTGTATTATGGTACAATTGAACATTCTAACTCGACTATACGAAAAAGTAATTTTTCAAATTGTGACTCGAGATGATTTCTTCTTTTTTGTAATAGTAATTGTATTCAGATGAAGAATGCGATGTTTCGTCTCTCTTCTTTTATTAAATTACAGCAAAAAGAAAGTCGTACGCCATAATGACGGATATCAACTTTTAAAATAATTAAAATAGCTGCAAGTTAACTTTTTTTTATCTGTTTGACGTAAATCGTGCATGATGGCTTGTGCGTTTGAAAGTAATCTTCATCACAAGTAGGTTTTTTTAAACATCGTTTTATTACAATTTGTAAAGCGCCGCGAAAATGTAAAAAAGGTCATAGTGTTGCCCACAGAGATATATCAGAATAGTTCGAGAGGTTACTAAACCATAAAGTACAAAATTTTTGACTATGCGGGATGAAAGATCATTGCAAACGAGTAATAAAACGATATCACCGACCGTCTGCCTGTTAAAAGTGGCAGCATTAACTTGAGAAAGGTGGATTTCGGCTCTTTTTCGGTTTTTCGCGTATAACTCGAAAAGTTCATCTGCATAAAAACAAAGCACATCAAATTTCCGACAAATTTCTAAAGTTGGAACAATTTAGGCTTTTTGCTCGATTTTGGAAGTTTTTTTTTAATCTTAACGCGCGCTCGCACCTATATCGTTCACCTGAAGAAACAAACTTAAGAAATATACTTTGTAGGAAATTTTATCTAGTTTACTTTTACATAGATGCACTTTTTTCAAAAAGTGTGTAGTTTGGAAGTTATTAGTGAAGAACTGAAGAAGGAGCAAACTTCTCGAGTCACCCCCAAGTTAATGCTGCCACTTTTTACAAACAGGCGGTCGGTTTTATTATTCACTTGAAACGTTCTTTTATTCTGCGTAGTCAAAAAATTTTGTACTTTATGGTTTAATGTGAACCTATTCGCTGCCTTCCGGATTAGAATTGCACGAAACTCGAGAAGACACTTTTCAGCTCTTCATAGTCTATTCGGAGGTGTGTAATTTCTGTAATGTAATAATACGTTATATAGGAGTAGTGCTGGCCACATTACCTTCATTTTAATGCCGCGCTACAGAAGTAAATAAGCCATGGAAAAGGACTAATTACACACAAGTACAGTCGTTAAAAGCTCATTATTATAATCTCGCATAGTCCGTAAGAGTATCTGTATACTAATTGCACTCGTTAGTTACAATTTGGGGTATTTATTATTGATAAATGACGTTTTTCTAAAATGTTCGTAAATTCCATTTAAGGTGAGTGACATCTATAACAATATCGGACTCATGACATGACTATAATCGCGTAAAGCCTTTGACATCATAAGTTGGGGACAATAGTCGTATTAATCTAAAATGCGTGTACGTAAGGATATTGTAATTTAGAGACGTAAAGCGAAATCGTTTCGACAATAAAAATTACGAATAAATTAAAATTTAATTTGTTGCTTTAATTAGACGTTAAATTAACGTAAAACTTGTTGCAGATCTCGTAAAAGAAGACCGAGTAGTAGTCAAGAGGATAGTCCTAAAGACTCGCAAATGGACGAATGTAGTGCCGCTTTGGTTTTAATGAGCCTTTCGTGTTCTCCTCATTCGCCTAACTTTAGTGGTAAGCAATAATTATTTTAAGGATTATCGTACAGGGTGGGCAAAGTTCGATGCCTCTTATGAAGAGATCGTTAACTAGAAGAAATATGGAAAAATGGATGGCGCATCCTCGATATCTTTTTTTGAGAGGAGCTCAATGGCAAAAATCATATTTAAATAGCGTTTTTATCCTCTTTTCAATGATACATATTTTTTTTTTTTGTATTTTTTTTTCCTTTTTTTATTTAACATTTTTAATAAAGTAAGACGACACTGAAGTTATGGACCCCATGTGTTATACTATATTATTGAAAAGAGCATAATTAAATTCTATCTATTTAAATATGTAACATATTTAAACTACAACTATTAATTGTTTCTATTTCAAAAAACACAACTTTGTGTTAAAAACCGAAAACTAACGAAGATATTAAAAATCCCCTCTACTCATTTTATTGTCCTTAAAAAAGTGCCTGAAGAACGTGCTAATATTTTTTTCTGGAACTTCACAACACAAGCGAGACATCGACATTTAGCGCACCATTGAATTTTGCCCACCCTGTACACTCGACTTCTCTTCTTGCGCAAACAAAAAAACGTAATGAAGTGAACGGGTAATTTAATATCTTTTATAGTTTTTTTTATATTCGTGGTAATAATACTGCAATAACAGAACGTGCCGAATGTTGCCAAATTTTCGTAAATTCCTCAAATTTCGGAATTTTTCTCCATTTACATATTACTCAATTTTTTTAGCAGATAAATAAACTTTTTAAGAGAAGTTCTCAATAAAGCAAAATTAGTTTATTAATTACCGACTGCATAGTGCACGAAATTAAAATTTACGCTCTCGAGTGCTTGAATAAACACCGATATTTCGGTTAGCATAGTCGATTATGGGCACCTCGCACGTGGATGTTATCTGAATCACTCGAGGACTCGCTCGCAATAAGCAAAATTGATTAAATTCGCATCGACGATGTAATAGTAATTATTATTAGCTATTCAAGTTTGCCCACATTTTTAGAAAAGAGTGTAATCGACTCTCTCGCAACATACATGATGCGAAATAAAAATGTACATACACATTTTCAAAGACACGCCATTATTCCTAATTGATTATGCATTCCATTTCTTTGTTGTTTTTTGTTTTATTCAGCTTATCTAAATTTTCTGTGCTTCGAACAGGATGTTACATTATGAAAATTTAAATAGAAATAAAGAAGGTTCCGTATTTGAAAATAAAATCGTTCTTTTACTTGAAAAATTGTATATTAATTTATTAAATAATGGGTATTCAATTGAAAACGTAGTCGAGTTGGCGACGACAATTATATTATTGTAAAAGTTAACCTCTCGACTACTTGACTTTACCATAATCTTCAAAATGACAGTTTGTTATCGACCAATAATTTCTTCTACAAGTTTTTTGTAGTTATTAGTGAGGTTATGTACCTAACTTTTCGAACTTTGACATCCTGTCTACTTGACCTAGACTACGTTTTGTCGTTTTCAATTGACCATACGTTAACCCTTATTGTTTACTGTTATACACGGTCAAATTTAAATTTTAGGTACCTATAGCAGCTACATTTTATTCAAGGTTTTTAATATTTATGTTGTACATTTGCAGCACGTGCTGTATGCAAGTTGCGTAATAATTTAGTGCAATTACATTAACAATTTAGACCTTGAATGCTGTTAAATTAATTATATCTACAAAATGTTAAACAAAAATGTCACGTTCTACACAGAACTTTTTCAAGTCATCTAAGGACTGTTGTATACTCTGTATAGTATAGGTATGTAGGTAACAGTGGACACTTTAATAATAATAATGCTGCTTCAATTAAATAACGTAAAAGTCGTGCTCGTTAATTACTTCAAGAAATAAATCATCTACATATAGCAAGATCGTGTTTTAGAAAATAAATTGTCTCGACGTCATTGAATTAATTTATAACTTTTAGTTTAACTTTAACCGTGTAGTTTATTAACTGAAGGTTTTCAAAATGTCCGTGTGCTTCAAAAGTATAATATTCAGGAAGAAACAAAGCCGTGTTATTTTAACGGTTATATTATAACGTGCAACCTTACTTACAACTTTATAAGTTTAGGAGGAAAAAAATTAGATTTTAGCTCATAGCTATTTTGTTGGAATGTAAGTCGAGTTTGGTATTTGACCCTAACCAGTTAAGGTGTTAAGGACGATAATGTTACAGTTAAAACTTTTATTTCCATTAAAATGAAGAATTTCAAGGTGGATCGCATTTAGCAAATTAACGATGCACTATTGACATTATTTATTCAAATTACTCGAAGGTACCACCAACAATTTTTCTATAAATTCAACCGATTTAAATATTGTAATTTGGCAATTTGAATGTTTTGGGCTAAAAATAGATCGATTGGAAAGAGAGCACGTTTAAGTTTGAAAACAAAGCAACAAAGAAGAAGCAGCTGATGAAACTTGTTAATACGTACTATTATTTTGAAGGTGTAATAAAATTGAAATGCAGAGGCTGTTGAAACAATACAAAACACATGGCTAATTTGAAATCTGCATTTTTTTCTCTATCCGATGACATAAAATTTTTAAATGGCTCCCATATGAAAAACAAAAGTTGGTATCAATATACAGTAAAGTAATAATGATATCGAAAATTCGTTGACATGGTCTGAAAGGACAGAAAAAGTTCCTTTGAGAAAGTCTTTTCAGTTTTTAAAAATTTTTACAAATAACGATTTTAGAGCCAAAAATTAAAAATGCAAATTTCGTTATTTTCCGCCATATTTCAAAAACGTTATGGAGGGGGTAAATTTTGTTTTTTGATTTAGTGTAGACATAACTCGAGGATCGTTTTTGTCCATTTAACCAACTCTCTATCTACGCTAATAAGCGAGATCCCTGTACTTAACACGAAATTTGATACAGCCTGTATACTATGATAATATTTACTATATTTATATTGTTGGTTGAGATTGCAAAGTTAAAAATTTTTCAGGTCGTAGTACCTACTCCTGACAACTGATAAAAATTAAATAAAGTCCATATGAAATTATTAAAAAAACTGAAAGGAAAAACGGCTAATGTGATAGCCATAAGAGTATCAAACAATAGTATGCTCAGAAGCTCTCCCTGATTTTAAAAATCAGAAATTTTATTTGAAATGGGAAAGCTTCTCTCATTTCCGGCTGAGCCTGAAGTGAAAATGTAAAATGTTTGGTATCACTAGATAGCTAATTTTATCATTATTCAAACTATTTAAAATATACAGGGTGTCCTGGTTAAAATAAAAAACCAAACCCCATTTCCGGTTAAACAAGAAGTTAAAATATAACATGTTTGGTATCATTTGACAACTAATCTTACAAAATTTTGAAAAATCACAAAATATACAGGGTATTTTCAAAAACTCCTTTTGTTTGGCTAATTTCTGGTTTAACCGGAAGTGCTTTTTAAACCAAAATTATAACAAATAACAGACAATTATGGCGGAAATTAATATACTAATTTACAATTGTAAATTTTAATTACACAAGAAATTAAATTTTTTTGAAATTTTAATCTTCAAAAAATCATAACTCTGAAACTAGCGCATAGCGGAACATGAAACTCATTTGATGCATTAAGAACTTCGATATCTACAACATATCAAAATATAGACAGAACCGCCTAAGCCGATTTTGAGAAAATTCGTTTTAAAATTTTAGTCAACTTTGGTCCTTTAAAAGTAGTCAATTTTGAAATTATTTTAAAACTCGACTGTATCAATCCTAAATCCCTATATTTTGCCTACATATTCCTGGTTTTAGATTTTTATAATAATAATTCTCTCCAAAGCTATAATAAAAAAACTAAAAATTGGGACGATCGCTATACTGGCCGCCATTTTGAATTGAAAAATTTGAAAACGTATTTTTTTAGTTACGGCTCAAGTGTAATAACTTATAGCCGAGTATAAATAGTGTGGGTCAAGATTTTCCGAAATGCCATAAAAAAAACCTTATTTTGGGCCACCCTGTATCGATTTCGTTTAGAAGTTTATTTTGTCAATGAAATATTGTTAAATTGGCTGAAACCAAATTTGTACAAAATCCCGTAGGTTAGTTTTGGTTTGAGGGCGTTACCATACACAATACACATACATCCAGACAGACTTTTTATAAGAATTTTCAAAAATGATCCTTTGTACTTTTGTTATTGTAGTTTTAAAGTTGGTAAAATTTTGAGAAATGAATTCGGTTGGACTCAAAATGTCCACACGGTATTTTGAGCGAAGCGTTCAAAAATTAATATCGCGGATCCCAGAAGGCTTTGATTTGATTTCTATTTTATTGATTTGTCCATTATACGTGAGATAGTTACATTATAAACTGCATTCTTGATATATTCTTTTCACAGCTCTGAAATGTGTCGTTCGACCGGTTGTATAACATTTCAAGTTTCACATTTTGAGTTTTGAGTTACTAAAAATTTTTATTTAAAAGTTAGCGCCTACAATACTTTAATAGGTTTTAAATCAGTTTTGCGCTTGCGCACCATAAATTTAGACTTTTGAACAAACACTCCAAAAAACTCGAAAACAAACTACATTTTGAGGTTAAGCAGTATATATTTAAATATTTAAGAAAATTTTATGCAACTCGCGGTTAGAAAAGTTTTAATAAAATTTTTTTAAAATGGCAGTACTGTTGTACTCCAAAACCTTTCGAGGCTTAAAAAATGTAAAAATATACCGGGCGTTCTATTGCACGTTTTGAGTTAAGATTGTTTTCGGTAAAAACGGAAGCATACAAATATCAGGTAATTGAGTAGAAGATCGCCCAATTTAATTTTTGAACTCCACTGCGAGGTACCACAATTGTTTTCGTCGTCGTCGACATCCGGTATACTTATATGCGGTATGTTGCATTTAAATACTAAAGAGTATAGTTAAAATTGCTGGCAGAATCGTAAATAAGCAATAATAGAATCTAAAAGTAGAAACTAATTGGAACTTGAGGAAGGATGGATTGAAAATTTACACGTTTAACCTACTCTTAATTAGAAAAAAATTAGAATTAAAGAAGGAAACGTGTGCCTAAAAAGTTCAAGGAAATGCTCTATCATTATCAAGCCATAGGTATAGGTAGTTCTTTCAGGAAATATTTATTAGAAATAGGTAATCATTTTTTATTATTTGAAGGTTTCTGCAAGCCCAACAAAACCAATTTAAGGATTTTTTTGTACTTTTGAGCAGTACGCGAGCTCAAAAGAGGGTGGGAGTCTAAAAACTGCCGTGAATCGTGATAATTATTACAATATTTCATTGACATTTCGTTAATCATTTCGTACATCAGTAAACTTTTATCGGTGGAACTGACATGCGATCAAAACAATAATACATTTTTACACAATGCATTTGAGAGTAAATTATTCTGTCTTAATTATAGTGTCGGGGTAAAAAAAGTTTATACGTTGAGCTTAAATTAAACTTTTATTATTATTACCTTCACATATAAAATCATTTGAGGTTAAGTTATAACAAAACAAAGAATTAGAAAATTAATTAACAAAAATTGTCTAGACTTTTATCCTGCGATTAAAATGTTTTAACAAATTACGTAGATATAATCAAATGCAACAACACGTGTGTTAATGCGAATAAAGTTTATGTTATATACCTACTCGTTAGGATAGCCGCAAAATATTGCTTTGTTTCATTATATCAATGTCACATATCATTTTCTATTCTCTTTGTTTTCAATTTTGTGGGTTTAAAGTATTATCTTCTCCAAAAAAGTTTCGCAAGAGCATAGTTATCGGTAATTAAATTACTTGGCGCACAAGTATACCCGAACATAAAAATTAATATTCGTATGTCTTATTGTTTTTTAATCGTACTGGTGCACGCGCTATTTATTTGCAATCACCTCCACGTGTTTTACACGGTTTATAAATTAAATTTTAAACGCTATACTACATAAATAAATAAAATTAGGAATAAATGCAACTTTTATGATAAGAGATAAGCGGTGTTAATAAACTTTTTATTATAAAACGTCATTTGCTTTGTTTTAGTTACATTATCTTATTGATATTGACCCTGGACTTTACCTTTCGTTTAAAGTGAAATAATTTTTAAAATAAAAAGGTACAACAGATAATTATTTTGTACTTAGAAAATTAGTGACGTCGCTTGTTCGGAAAAGCGTTATAAGTGGAAAATGATTTTGTGTTAGTAGGTTAGGGCAGGGCTGGTGTGCTGGTTTTGATGAGGGTAAACGCCAGACGGGTTGGTAAATTTCTTGTTCGATAATCAAACAATTTGAGGTTTTTATAGATGGATTGGAACGTTCAGTTGTGTTTTTTGAAGTAAAACCAAATAATAAGATACTTTTGTGTGCCACAATAGCACATTGTGTTTTATTTGAGTCAATATTGATCGAGTGAAGAGCTATTTTAACTTCGAAAAGTTAACATTTTCTTATTTTTTCTCAATTTCTTATCTGATACACGATAATTCAAATTCTCGATAAATATTACTAAAGTTAGTTGCAAACTGATTGATAATAGGTATTTTGATTAAGTTGTAATACGCAATCCGGATTTGTACGCAAAAAATTATCGTACCTGCGATATGCTGCACTTGAGTATTATCAAGTAATTATTGTTACAGGTATGTCGTGGGGTGGAACTTCGCCCGGTAGCAGTAGTTCTGCTTCGTGGAGATCTTCGCCCTCACCACCACCTCGTGATCTCTCATCACCAATTGCTGTTCTTTCTACAAGTGCCGCTTCCGACGAAGGAATAGTTATGGATTATTTTGAAGAGTTACCAAGAAAAAAGAAGGTAAGCGATCTCTCGCTAAATTTGTTTTGAATAACGAACTAGTGAAAATGAGCATTTTAAGGGTATACCTACTTCACCCCAATAAATACAATATCTCGTGTAGAACTTTTCCCTAGTATTTTGATTCTGTTATTTTCTACAAAATTCCTAAGTATTTGATGCTGATAACTCGAAGACAAATAAAACTAATAGCAGACCTACATTTAATGTCCGATCTTTCATTAGCAGCGCAGATAAGTAATCTGTAGTATAGTACTCTACTTATCTGAAATGAATTGCAAATTATAGGAGAATATTATTGATTTATTATACTTTCCTTTTTTCCATTGCTAAGTAAAATAATTGCAATTTAATTTTCTTCTACTAATTACTTATGAGCTTGTGACACTACCACTCCCAATACGTTTTTTAATTATTTGCATATTCAACTTTTTTTTATACCTACTAAAGCGTATGTACATACATAATGTGATATTACTTGAATAAATTTAATGTTATGTAATTTATACATTTCATAGAACATGCAGAATTAAACATTTCCTTACACATAGTCTTCTTATGATATAAAGGTCCAATACTGAATAAGATCTTAAAAGGACCTTGGATTTAAAACTAAAACGCGCAAAAATGAAGCACTAGCGGGTGGTTGTGAGGTAAGAATCAAAGCTAGAAAATTAGAGTTGTCTAACGGCAATAGAAAAATCACCCCTCAACATCCAGAACTTCCAAAACTGCCTGACGGAACTGTGGCGACCCTTTCGTAAAAGTTTTGTCTCGCTACCGGCTACCGAAGTCGTTTGTTTGATGTCGACACACGAGCGACACTAATTCACGACGCACCTTAGAATGATGGTTAGTGTGTCATTATCACAAACAATGGATCGTTAATATTATAACAAAATTTAGATAGCTCTCACACTTGATTGGGTCTCCGTTGAATAATTTAACGGCGTAAAGAAACCGCACAAGTTCAACCACACAAGCAACGGTGCAAATTACATTTAGAAGGCGAGATGGAGATCTCTTTTAATACCGAAACCCATTAATTGAGAAGCATGCAGCTAAATTGTATACAATCGACTAACCATCAATAAACAACAAGCTCATTTATGCATTTTTTAACAGACTGCGCCAATTAAATTTTAAAAAGTTGCTAAAATCCTGTTTAGTTTATGCTGCGCTTAAATTTTTTTTTCTCTTTCGAAATTAGTACTTATATTACCTGAATAAACCGTAACGTGTAACGTATCCCCCTATGATTTCGCCAAACACCCTAATTATTGGTTGTTATAATATACGTTACGATGTAATGATTTACGCAAATTACCCACGATGACTAGTTGACTAGATATTAAACAAACTAAACTTTTTTACATTGTCAATTTGATGATATCGAGTTAAATTGGTTAACAAACATCATTAATCTTCAAATCGATAATATGGATGCGAATAATAATGTGGTCAGTCGGGCATGTTTGTTATTACTTTTTAGAGTTATTTGTTCACACTAATAAAAACGGTAGTTGTGATAATTTTTATTGTAAACAATGGCAATTACACGTTGTTTTTTATGTTTAATGTCTACCTTACCTACTATAAATTATCTCCAATCTACAGTTACATGTCACCGATGTTGGAGAGATGAAAGATAAAGAAATAATATGGAGATGGAGAAATTGTGCGATTTTGGAAATAAAAAAAGAAACGCGCGTATAATGCCAGATTTCTAATTTATCACCTGAAATCCATCGATAGTAGATAGTTGGCATATTAGGAAATTTTTTTAAGTGCGATGGAAGTGAAAGTTGGCATTTTTCAATCATTGTCTTGTGTTGACGTGTTTGGTACAGGATACGCAGATTTACAGCGTTGGTTCGATGTCAATTTGTTCTTATTCGTGTTATGTAATTGCAATGACAAATAGGTTAGGTGCAGCAAAATATAGCAATACCGGCCGGCTTTTATCCAATAATTTTTCTCTCGGCAAGGCCGAAACTATTTATGTGTTTAGATACTACAAGGTTGCAGGACGAAGGCGTATCGGGTAACAAATAAACAAACAATTTTGTTCTAATTCAAATATTTTTATTAAAAATCGTGATGTAACAGAAAACTTCAAAGCGTGAAGGATTAAATTTAAATGAAATCGGCGTTATCCGTGCAAAAATTTACGACAATGGAAGTGCAATGTTTATTTGCGTTGCATTACACGTGCCTACTCTCAAGGACGCCATTTTATCTAATGATGAAACTGTTTGGAAATTAACTTTTACAAAACAGCCTCTATTGTGATACGATTTAAAGTTGACGATTGTTACGTACTTAAATTAGACGATGATGGTTTGAATTTAATTGGTCGTATCTGAATGATTATGTGCTAAATGCCCAAATGTACATCAAAGCGACCAAAAACTAAATTAACAGCAGCTTACGTTATGTCATAACTTAACCAACAGATATGGTACAATTTGTTGAAAATTCCACAATTGACAAATTCGACATTGCACTTAACGTTTTAGTCTATTAGTTCCTGCTCCGTATACGAAACGAGAAGTGAAAAGTGTGGGGTATTTCAAGGCTTCTTACCTTCATATTTTAGTTTCCATGCACATTATCATAAATGAATTTCATTTCAATACAAATCAAATTCTTGTATAGCTATGTAAACGATTATATCCTTGAATATTTTTTGTCTATTTTTAACTACCAAATGCGAGTAACTAAAATGAGGAAGTGCCTTGCTTGTTCTTGAACTAATGTTTTGAGCACTGAGCAGAATGTAAATCCATGTGCATGGCTATTTTAGTTTCTAAAAAAATTTTTCAACTTGATATCAAACACTCCAAATATAAATTGGGCCATTAAAAAAGAATCTAAGCAAGAATTATTCCCAACCATTGTCAAAAAATGAAGAAAAACAGCAATTTAAATCTCATAAATTTTTTTTCTTTTTATTGTCCCGATTTTTTCATCTCATTAGCGAAAATTACGCTTTATTTAAATTCCTAATTGTTTGTTTTTTTCTTTTTTATTCGTCGGTTTATTAATTGCAATGAAGATCTGTGGGTGGCGAGTAGAGTGAAGATCCATGCAGACGAGTTACAACTTGTGTGTTGAGTAATGAGTAACGAATGTCCATGCACTTCATCAAATATTTAACTTTTGGGTACACCTTACACGTAGCACAGAAACGAGAAACAAAGAATGGTGCCAGAAATTATTAAAGTAATAAATTCATCGTCATCAGTCATCATCTGTTGAAGAAAACGGCTGATGTAGCCATAAGAGGACTTTTTCGTACAAATTCTTAAAACATTTAAAAATATATCGGAAATATTATCAAACAATATAGTATGCTCAGAACCTCTCCCTGATTTAAAAATCTAAAATTATACGGGGTGTTTCTGATTGCAATATAGGAAAGCTGATCTCATTTCCGGCTCAACCGGAAATCAAAATGGAAAATGTTTGGTATCACTAAGATAGATAATTTTTCAAGTATTACAAACCACTTAAAATATACCGGGTGTTGTAATAAAAATAGAAAACCTAACCCCATTTCCGGTTAAACCTGAGGTTAAAATTTTACATTTTTGGTATTATTGGACAGCTAATCTTACAATATTTTAAAAAATCATAAAATATACGGGATATTTTCAAAACTCTTTTTACTTGACTAAGTTCTGGTTTAACCGGAAGTGTTTTTTAACCAAAATTGTAACAAATATTATTAGAAATGTGTGGTATCAATTAATGTACCAACGTTGAATAATAAATTTTTGAAATTTTGATTTTCAAAAAATCATAACTCCGGATCCAGTGCATAGCGGAAAATGAAACTTATTTGATGCATTAAGAAGTTCGATATCTACAACATATCAAAATATAGACGAAACAACCGTAGCCGACTTTGAGAAAATCAGTTTTAAAATTTTAGTCAACTTTGATCCTTTAAAAGTAATCGATTTTGAAATTATTAAAACAATCGCGACTATATCAAAACTAAAGCCCTATATTTTGCCTACATATTCCTGGTTTTATATTTTTATAATAATAATAATTATCCCCAAAGTTATAATAGAAAAACTAAAAAATGGGACAATCGTTATACTGGCCGCCATTTTGAATTAAAATTGTTGAGAAGGTTTTTTGTTGTTTAATTATGGTTATGGTCCATGAGTACTAACTTATATCCGAGTATACATACTGTGGGTCAAGATTTTCCAAATTGCCACCAAAATAACCCCCTTATTTTGGGTCACCCTGTATCGATTTCATTTAAAAGCTTATTTTGTCGATGAATTTTTGTTAAAATGGTCGAAACTAAATGTCAATAAAATCGCTTTAGTGGTCACACATCCATCCAGGCCGACTTTTTCTAATATTTTTTTTTACTTTTTGGATTCAGAACGTCGAAATGGAAATTTAAATTATTTTTTTCGATCAAATTACTTTTTCAAAGTAGACGAAGTCAACGAAAAAGTAATAAATCCGTAGAGAGATGTAAATAATTACTTTTTATATTTCTATCCTTGTCTTACTAACGTAAAACTAGTAGAACAAATTGTTGTACAGCAAATTAGAAGTTCAAATTTTGTTATTAATTGTTAAATAATATTCAAATAAAAAAGGACCAAAGTATTCAACAAATTATACTAACCTTTTAACGCAGCAAAAAATAATCCGTTAATGGGTAGATGGCCTACGATGGCCATGTTTTCTTGAATTGAAAACTTCTCTATTAGATAGGTAACGCACAACCCCATGCAAACGTAAACTTTTAAACAACAACGAAAACATACTATTTTGAAGATTTTAAAATTACTAATTAGAATAACAACAATCACAATTGCAATAACTACACGTTTAATTGATTTTTTATAAACAAAAGGCCTAAAAACACCGATTTTTATTCCGCGATCGTACCCGGTGGACGCGTCATTTTGTCACTTGTTTTAAGTAGGTCGTGGTGTACGAAAATGCATTTCTTTTTGGCGCGAAATTAATAAAAATGGCGTAATTTTTATATCGAAACTTAGTTTATACATTATACTTAATAAATGTTACATTTTAATACACAATATTTATTTTTAAATTACCAAAATTAGGATTTAAGTTGTGTAAAAATTAAAAGACGTAAAATAAACATCTCGATGGTAAATTTTCACGAGCACACGGACGGCGAAAGGGTAAACTGTTGCCACACGTCGCTGCCAAATCGCTCGCCGTGATTGTTGCCATTTTATCGAATTAAGGGAAATATTAATTTTTGTTTTTAATTGTTGCTAAATTTACTGTAAGAATCGAATTTTTCGATTAAAAGGTTACAAAAAGTGCGTTTATTATTAAAATTTGCATTAGAAGTCGACGTTTACACTGTTTAAAAATAAACAATTATCGTAATCTCTTTTGTGATGTTTTATCAGAGATCATGTTACTACTAGTTAACCTCTGTTTCGTACAAGTCAATTTAAATTGAAAACGGAAAATTTACTTCACAAAAAATTGTTCGAAATTGACGACTCATTGATTAGGTAGTGCTTGTTTTAACCATGATATTAGTGGATTGCTGATTAGGGAGGGAGGGGGGTCAAAATAATATAATAATAATAATTGTTTAAATAACATCAGATAATTTACCTAGTAACCTAATAAGAAGTAATTATTCTGAAAACCCATTCGTATTATCTACTTCAAACTTCATAAACTAACCAACAAGACTTCTGCAGTTGTTTATTTTGGAGTTTGGACCAATAGTAAAGAATTATAACGATACTTTTCCGTAGTGGTTATTTTTAGGCCATTTTTTGAAAATTAGCCAGCCAGTGGCTAGTGAACACATTAAGATGGAGACAGGGACATTCGATTTTAATTATGTATGATAGTTTTGAAGTAAGTAGTAAAAGTCTCAGAATTGAGAACTCATAATTTTTTGTTCCCTTTATTCAATGTTCAATGTTTATTAGTGGTATCATGTTTTTGTTTTTGTGTAGGGTGAGTAGCTATGGTAATTTTCTAAGGCTCGTATTTCGCTTTCAGCTGAGCAGCTCTCTTTTGGAAAATAATATCTCAGAGAACCGTGTCCAGATAGTAGCAAAACGATTGTTGTTTTTAAAAACATTTAATGCGTATCTACCGATTAAGTAAAACTTTTATATAAAAAAAGTTAAAAATTTACAAGTCGTTTGATGTTACACCGTGCAACTAGAGCTCATTTATAATATTAATGAATCTACTCGCCTTCAACTATAAACATGAAGTTATAATTTCAATAATATATCGTAAATGTTCCCCGTTTTCGCTGCACTGGATTTCAGAAGGTCGCTGACTTATAGAATCATCTCATCTCGGCAAGTCAGGAGTAGTGGGTTGTTGACCTGAAATAGTGAGCTTTGGTGGCCAAGGGTAACTCTTTTTTTTTACTATTGTAGTACATTGTTGGCAATGACATACGTAGCCCTCTTTTTAAAAGTTAGTCAAAAAGTCCGATGACGCTTTTACGCAGTTAAGCAATGATAGTGTTTGTTATTATCGCTATTGTGAGTTTATCTTTTTTTTACGCTAGTAGCTAGTAGTAGTAAAACGAAAAAAATGATATAAATGAATCACGAGGCGAGTGAACTCTCAAAATTTAGTAACATAAACAGGATTTCGTATTATAATATGCGACCACTATTTGCTTTTATCAAATGGATATTGACCACTAATAATAGAATCGAAAACTTGGCTAATATGTACGCGCTTAATACACATGTTAACGTTTAAGAATGTCGATGCGTTCCATATAATTACAGTATTGAAATTTACTGTGCGTTCTTTATTACACTATCTATTATTTATTCATGAACAACATACGCGTGTTGTAATTTAATTTTCAAACTGTAATCGCGCATACGAAAGTATTATTAATTTGCCAAATTTCGACTATTAAAATGTATTTTAGCACTTGTAAATTGGAACTGCTTCGTGTCCAATATACATTTTTGTAGAAGCTTTTGTGTGTTCGTTGTAACGCAAATGCAAATATTTGATTACTTTAGTAGATAGTTGAAAAATAGTGCTTATTTTAACTGTAGTTATTTTAATTTATGTTGTCTTTGACTACACATTTAGCTCGCTAATATTACTCACAAGGGAATAATGGCTAAGCTCAAATACTACTATGGTTATACAAAGAAGATATAATCAAAACCACGACTAACCTATGACTACTACAGTTTAATAATGACTACACCCGACACCGTAATTGTACATGACAATGCTCGTTATTTCGTGACCTATTTAGTTTACGCATTTAATTGAACTATTAGTTAGATTTTTTACACCTACAACTGATGCTCATCATCTTCTCACCAGAACAGTTCTGCCGGGTCATATTTTCTTTATTCGCGTATTATGTACTCTCATAATATGCTCATTGGACCATTTGTCATGTGTTGAAGATATTGAACAGCCCTTCTTTGTAATTTTTTTATTAATTACCTAATAAAATATTCATTTTTTTAAAAGATGATAATACCTAATTGACTTCTTAGTCCAGTTACTTTACGTCCTGCCTAGCATCAAACGGGGTATAGTAATGATTTTTTAATAGTAAAATCATGGCTCATGTCTGTATCGCTAGAAATGCCAAAATATGAAAAATTTGCCAACTTTTGTACACATCATGTATCTCGGATACCGTCAGGTCTGCAGAAACCGTTCTGGTCTCAAATTGTACAAAATTTGCTCTACTTTAAAAACGTATCAACGGTCTTGCCGAAAAATTGGTCCTTAAGAGTCAAAATTGACAAAAACTGAGAAAAAGCAAAATATTTCGCGGTTTCTTGGATTTTGAAGGTTTGCCGATTTAGCTCTTTATTATTATTAGGCTTCCACGATATACTACATAGCAAAAAATCATAACTACCCCCCTTGTTTTGGTGACAAAATTGCTGGACTCTTTAGCCGGAAAGGCCTTTTTTTGCACGTTCTAAAAACATATTAGGAGTCTGAAGTCTGCAAAAATAAGGAAGTTATTTAAAAAGTACTACAACATATCTGCATAATATACAGGGTGTTTTTTATGGCGTGTCCAAAATTCAAATCGAAACAGCTGTCAGCAACTGACAAAATTAGTGCAAATGACTATTCCAATTTAGTTCATACAAAAAGCAATCTCGATTTGCACACAGTAAAAGTAGAATCCATTAAATACAAAATTCAAAGGGTGATTTTTTGGTTGTTCTAAGAATATTAACACCTCTGATAGTTTTTCGAAAACCTACCTCTTTCGAAGGCACGCTTACGTTTGAAAACGTATTGAAAATCAATATTCATCGCCGTCTCCACGAGACAGGCCCATTTGCACGTAAAGGAGGAACAGGAAAGCCAATGACACTAAGTACTGTAGAAATGGAAGAAAATTTGCTTAATATTATAGAGGAAGATCCAAGTAGCCAGAAGAATAGCAAACGATTTGAATGTGAGGAAGAGAAGTACTTAAAGAATTTTGAGGCGGAAGTCGTATCACATACAACGCGTTCCAGGCACTTATTTCTGACTCAGCTTTAAATTCTTCAGCTTCACGCTAATTTTGTTTACCAATGAAGCAAATTTCTCAAGAAACTCAATAATACGCATTCATTGGCCGAAGAGATGAAGAGAACCCACATGAGATAGGTTAAGATCGTTTCCGACATCAATTTTCATTAAACGTTTGGGTCGGAATTGTAGGCGATTGGTTGTTTGAACCAGTAAGTCCAAGAGACTTTCTGGTGTGCTGTATAAACATTTTTTAGAGCACTCGCTACCTGATTTTCCAGAGGATATACCATTGGCAACAAGGAATGTAATGTGGTTCACGCAGAATGGATCACCAGCGCGTTTTAGTATGATCGCTCGTGAATTTCTAAATTGAATCTCGCTGAATTGGTATAGAGGACCTCATCCATGGCTTGCTCGATTTCCTGACTCGACACCCTTACATTTCTTCTTATGGGGGCTATCTGAAATCACTAGTGTAAACCACTCCAGTCGAAAATGTAGAATATCTCAGGAATTGGATAGTTGAATGATGTAATTCAGTAAAGAACACTCCTGGACTCCTGGTGTATTCCAACGAGTTCGTCAATCGATGAGGGGTGAGGAGAAGATTGGATGCATGCATCCTAGCTGGTGGTAATATTTTTGAGCAGTTTTTATGAACTTATAAGCTTGTAATAAAGTAAGAGGTTTTCGAAAAATTTTCAGAGGTGTAAATATTTTAGAATAACCAAAAAAATCGCCCCTTGAATTTTTGCCGCGTCTTCAAGAAACACCCTGTATACTTAGCTTTCATGATAAAGAACAAGAGTGCTGTTAAATTACTAAAAAAGTGCGAAACAAATTAAAAATTTGGATTTGGTTTGCTCATTTTTCTACAGTAATCGAATCAACAAAATCCCACCCAAAAAATCGATGTAGCGAATTACGTTTTGGTTTTCACTTCTTTCGAACTATTTTTTGCTCTCTCTTTGGACCTCCCACAAAAATGCCGCTTCTTATAATTATTTGTTTACGAATTTCGATAGTATAAATAAAACTTGTACTTTCACAATTAAATTGGTAGCTTTGGTAGTTGGGCTGTCCTCCGGGGCATCAATTACTGAAATTATTCCTCTCCGTACCACCTACAGGCTCGCAATGAGTATTATCACCTCGATGGTAGTCAATCAGCGCGAAACTACTGTTTCGAGAGATGCGAATTATAAATCGACGTACCTTTTCTATAAATAATTTCTATATGCAGATCGTAAAATTGATGTTATCTTGTAAATTATTTAAATTGATGTTATTACTTACGAGTTGTAACGAAGAAAGGTAATTGGTAGCTTTAAAAGTTAATGGTTTTATAAGTTGGTTACTAGGTTTACAATTATTAAATAGCTCATACGTAATATTAATGACTTCATAATCATCATTTCATTATGCACCTCTGTCGTAGTCAGTGGTAAGGTAAGTGTCTGAAACCCATTGTTTTACCTTCAATTCGATAAAATAATTTTTGTTTTCAACTACAACTTGCCATTTCTTATTTCTACAAAGAGAACTATCACTTACATTGTCGTTTATTTTACCACACCATGAATCATAATATAATAGCGGATTAAAGTACATAAATGAAGGTCGCTCTGATTTCTTTGTGGTTACACCTGAGTCTGAGTAAGTTGCCTTTCTATTTTATCTAATGTACTGTTACTCATTTTTGTCTAAAATAGACCCATTTACAAATTACTCAAAATGGAGCTGAAGAAGCTGCTCGAACTATGAAAAAGTTTGCGAGTTGACTTTTAAAAGTTAATGGCTAAGTTAAATCGCCTTTCGCCAGTTCCGAAAGTTTTCGGAAAAAATCGAGTTTACCCCAACTTCCGTTTAGTTTCATCGATTTTTAAATGAATTGTGGAAGTGGAAAGTTATCCATTTTCATCAATGACGTTTTTGCTTCTTTTATCATTTCCGGATTTATAAATAGGTTTTCTTCTTCACTTATTGTGATCTTTTTTTAATTCTTGAAAGTAGGGATTCTTTTGTCCCGTAGGTAAATTTTGTGAATGAAACATTTCAACCCCTATTTGACATGCGTACTGGTGCACGAACAAATTTTCCTTTGTCCTCGTGCTATGTTATACTTTTCTTTCTTTCGAAACAAACGTCGATTTGATGTTACTATAATAGTAGGTATCATTTTTTATTATTATTATATGGTTAATTGAACATTGAACTTGCAAACTTGCTAACCGGCTACTAACTTATGGTTGGCTATTTACAGCTAGATCTTGTAGATAATATGACGTCAGAAATCCTGTGTCGAAGTCCCAACACACAAAGTAAAGAGTGCGTCTCTTCATCCTCTAGTGGGGGAAGGACAGAAGATGAGGCCATTGCCCTACAATGTTTACATCGCAATAGGGCTGCACCCCACGTGCAGAGTCGACTGCACGGCGGTTCAGCGGTCATACACCTGATCGCTACAAACAAAAACACTGAAATCGTGGAACAAATTTTTTTTGCATGATACGTTAGCGATGAGTAATGTATTTATAGCGGTTTTTAATTGTAATATTGTAATAAGCACCCCCACCCCTTTCTCTCATCTCTTTCGATATTGGTTTAAACAACCAACATTCAGGATATCCCCTGACATAACAGGTGCTAAAGCGCTCTAATTAATAGTAGTGTACTACTGGTAATACATTTAATGCGTTTACAGTTAGCTAAAAAAGTTAATTACGTAATTTAAATAAAGTCGAGGCAAAGGGCAATAAACTGCAAGGACGAACAAACACATTTCGTTTGTTTTTGTTTTCAAATTTGATTCATGTGCAAGAATAACCAAGTACTTGGTCTATAATTTCCTGCAATTTCCTCTCATTATTCACCGACATTTCTATTAAATTTTTCTAAATACTTAATCTTTAATGGAAACTTGTTGTATGCAAAAAGAAAAATGGCGTATCTACATATGCGTTTTCAGAACTTTTTAACCAGCAAAACTAGTTTCATTCTATACGTAACTGAATGTACCTACTAATGTTAACCCATGTTCAATTTGTTCCAGTCTATAAATTTACAACTTTTTTTTTCAAAAAGTTTCTTTTTATTAATTTTTACCTACTTTCTCGAGTATTTGAGTTAGAAATCGAACTGAGCAAGTGTAAGTTTAATTAACGACGAATTTATTTCCTCATTCATGCCATTTTTTTACGAAACTCATCGTCACGTAATAACGATATCGCTTGTATAAGGGGGAACTGTGTAAATTTGCCTGTTGTGGAATCACTTGGTCGAATCGTAAACTTTATGTACCTAATGTAACTGCTCTATCGGAGGGGTATCATATGCCCATGAGATTAATTGGTTCAGCGCACAAACCTGCAACTGGCTGTAATAATTAACTTGCTGTATTATGAAAACCATTTTGCGATGCGTTTGGAGTTAACAAAATCAGAAAGTGAATTTCAAACTTGAGACATTACGAAGCCAACTGTCTTTTTTGAGAAGAGTCGACCGAGATTATTCGTTCTCGTGATGCTTGTATTCGGTTATAGGTTAACATGGACGTATATTAGGTAGCGACGCATTCTAAAAATATCTTGAATAACCTGCGTGAAACCCAACAAACGCGGAAGTTCCTACAGGAACTGGTAAAAACAGAATAATGCTTGATGCTCTAATGACCACATAGAAAACGCTTATTATGCTATTCTTGAGAAAGATGCACTTAACATGGTTTACTGGCGAGCGGCCTGGCGGGTCCTTCGGTACGTTGGTATTTTACATTTCCGTATATTACCCGTTATTTGATTACGTTTATTTTGCAACAAAGAACTTACGTACAGTTCACGTAAAAATGGTTACGTTTAAAAAAATACCAATTAGATACGTCTAAAAAATATACGAGATACGTATAATACACCACGTAGATGTATTCTTTACGTATAATAAACGTAGCTGTGTTTATTGGGAAGGCATCAATGGTCCTGCATTGAGAATGCCGCTATACAATACTTTCAAATGGCGGAGGAAAAGACACGAAAGGCAACGTGGGGATTCGCACGTAATACGAAGTTATATTTTCACCATTCCAGTACTTACGGATTATTTGACAAAAAATATGAGAATGGAGCTGTTATTATTACATTTCTTTCATTTCAAACACCGAGAACCGAGAAGAGTCAAATATCAAATTCAAATTTTTGTACCCAACCCTAAGAGTGCAAGTATGTAACACTAGGGCGTATTTGGGGTGTAAAATTCAAATAGAACGCGCTTGGTTAGATTTTCATTGACATTTTTAAAATTTCCCAATCGAAAATATGCCAACATAATTAACCATTCAACCGCCTTAAAAAAATGTCATTGTTTTATACCACTTCATGCGTTAATTTTTCATCATTAGAGTGCTTAGTATGATCGTAGATCGTATATAGGGCGGTTACAAAATATACAGGGAGTGTCTCGATTCTCGACGAGGAATTATCTCGACCCTTTTGATAATTCGAATGTTCTAATTATCTAACAGAGTTAACAAGTTTTACGTGTCGATTTTTTACTCAAGAAAATCGTTGGCGTGTGCCGAAAAGTCACTCAAACGGAAAATTTCCCCATTAGCAAAACAAACGCCGAATATTAACAAACAATCATGTCGAGTAACGTTTGAGGATGTATAATTTAATAAATAATTGAAGCTCTTCTAGTATAGCTATACGTTCCTAAACCAAATTTCAAGTTCAAATGGAAATTTAGAAAAAAAATTAACGGAGATAATCCAGTTTCGTTTTGTTCCTATCATGGCTGATTAGTGATTAATGATTATTTATCACTTACAACTTCGTTTGATGTAGGTACGTAAAGTAGTACAAGAATAGACTATTTCAACAAAAAGGTAACTTTGACCGAACCTTTTAAATTTGACTCCCTTTTAAAGTTCATTTGTATTATCCGGATTAGGCGCGCTAATTTGTTGGAAAAACAGTTTTCGCGAAAAATAATTTCCGATATATCGCTTTTGTGCACATTTGTAGGTCAAAGATATCTCATTTTATGTCAAGATCATAGAGAAACCTTTGTAATTTCAATGTCACGTGTTAATTGCGTGTTTTTACATTTACATTCTAATTAAACCTTAATCAGAATTAATTTACGGACGTTTTCAATTGAAAATTGGAAAAACTTTTTTTGCCATACTATAAGCAACGCGTTAATGAGAATTTCGTCAATTAATGAGGTATTAATTTTTCCAAGAAACTGCTCGTTAATTATTTTGTAATAATAATAAGTGACGATTTTTGTGTTTGTTTATGAAAACGATTGGTTTGAGAGTTAATAAATTAAATTTAATGAATTGTTTGTGGTACTTAAGATAAAATAATACTCGGTAAGTGTTCTTCAAAATAGTCAACGATTTATTTCCGAATTTTCCGCAGAAAGGCAATCAAATTGTCGCCTTTTGGCTAGTCTGAAACAGAAGTAATCTAAGTGACATTTTTTGTAAAATGGAGCTAACACCATTTACACACTTGGGAATATATAACTTAAGCAGTGCAAAACAGATCCAAGTGTTCTACCTATTGCATCAGTGTAATATTGAATTAGTTCCTCTACTGTTCTCGACGTTTTAGATTTTATTTTCTGTGCAATAGTGATCTATGCCACGGAATGTTACTTGGCTCTCTTTATTAATTTAAAAATATAGTGCAGAAATGATCTATGTGGTATAATGCTACTTGGATCTCTTTAGCTGTTTGAAAAGAAAAGCTCCTATGAGGCAATACAACGTTGGAAGCCCATTCGAACGGATAGCAATCGACGTGGCTGGTCCTTTCCCAGAGACAGAAGCCGGTAATAAATACATCTTGGTGGCTATGGACTACTTCAGCAAATGGGTTGAAGCTTAATTTAAAAATATAGTGCAGAAATGATCTATGTGGTATAATGCTACTTGGATCTTTTTAGCTGTTTGAAAAGAAAAGCACCTATGAGGCAATACAACGTTGGAAGCCCATTCGAATGGATAGCAATCGACGTGGCTGGTCCTTTCCCAGAGACAGAATAAGCCGGTAATAAATACATCTTGGTGACTATGGACTACTTCAGTAAATGGGTTGAAGCTTATGCTTTGAAGAATCAAGAAGCTGCCACTGTTGCCGAAGTCTTGGTGAAGGAATTCTTCAGTCGTTTTGGCGTGCCGTTAGAGCTACTATATTCGGATCAGGGTCGAAACTTTGAGTCGGCTCTATTTCAAAACGTTTGTAAATTATTGGGAATCCATAAGACTAGGTCGACTGCCTTACACCCTCAGTCCGACGGCATGGTCGAGCGAATGAATAGGACGGTGGGAAAACATCTTTCCAAAGTAGTCTCGCAACAGCAAAGAGATTGGGACGAACATCTACCCTTATTTCTCATGGTGTATAGATCGGCAGTACATGAGACAACGGGTCAAACTCCGGCTAGCGTAGTGTTTGGACGCGAAATGAGATTACCATGCGATTTGAAGTTTGGAAGTAAACCTGGAGAAGAAAACGTTGCTGGAGGAGAATATGTGGTAAAGTTACGTAAAAGACTGGACAACATACACGATGGCGTTCGGGAAAACATACAGATTGCCAGTGACAGAATGAAGGAGCATAACGACGTAAAGGCGGAAAAAGGCGGTTTCCAAGAAAATGACAAGGTGTGGCTGTTTAATCCTCAAAGACGCCGAGGCTTGTCTCCTAAGTTGCAAAGATCATAGGAAGGCCTGTATGATGTGGTCAAAAGGGTAAATGACAATTTTTTACCCAATACAATGGGAGACGATGAAGAGGAAGAAAACGAAGATTAGGAAGGAGGAAGGAGGGCTTCGAAGTCTTGGTCACTTTTTTGGTAGTATTACTTTACTAATTTTTCTTAATTTTGTAATAATAATAGAGGAAAAATACATTTTTTAGTTGGCGCTTTATTATTTTACTCTTTACTCCTTTTTGAATTCTAAAAAATATGTATTCAACTAAAGCAGAAGTGATCCAAATGAGGAAAATTACAAATTTTCTTAAGATAAATATAGTTTTTCCTAACTTTTTATATACAATATATTAATTTGTATGAATCTAATGATATATAAGGTAGTTTAACAAAAAGTTTATAAAAAAGTAAGTGCACAATTTAAAAAACGCGTTTTGCTTATTATCTCAAAACTATTCAACTGTTACTTGGATTACTTCTGTTTCTGAGAGTTAATAAATTAAATTTAATGAATTGTTTGTGGTACTTAAGATAAAATAATACTCGGTAAGTGTTCTTCAAAATAGTCAACGATTTATTTCCGAATTTTCCGCAGAAAGGCAATCAAATTGTCGCCTTTTGTTGATTTGGTTGCGCAACTGCGTATTATTAGACTGCAGGTGATTTTATTTCGCATTCAAATACCTACTACCGTTACAACCTATGTGAAAATGTTAATAGGTGAAATTATTTATTTAAACAAAATAAATTATTTTAATTGGATAATAATATTTCAAGAATTGCGAGTACAAGACGTACGCCCTTAAGCAACCATTAAATAAACACCTTTTTAAATTTGTAATCGGATTCCTTCGAGATTCCTAACTATCGTGGTTATTATTGCATTATTGGGTTATTGAAAAACATTGTTTTGAAATTCTTCAATAACCACAATGTATCTAACAATATTTTTTGATTAAATTTTTGGTGTAACACAAATAAGAAGGCATATCCGGTACTGACGTACGGTTTGTATGTTGTTGATAGCGGAAGTTTGATAGAAAATTAACTGTTTTTAATGCGTTATCGCATTTTCTCACGTAACGAGAAGTAATATTTATTCGTGCCCATTGCGTTTTCCAGTTCGCAGAAAATGTTTTTGATTTTCCTTTAAGTATGGTAATCTATAGGTAGTTAGAGTTAATACAGGAAACGATATTGATTAATGATTATAATTTGATATTGCAATTACCGACATGCCATCACATCGATATATATCTAAGTGCGTATTTGCAAAATAATCATCAATCTATCTGATATGATACCTACAACCTACACTATCTGTCTGTGTGTGTCCTCAAAGAATTGGTCCAAAAGTTCAGGATATATTACGATCTAACGATTGTAATAATTAAACGATGCTACTTTTTATCAGCTGTGTCTAAATTGACAAGTACGTAGTTACTTTGAATTGCATGCCAGTCATTACAAGCATGAAATTTTCTTAAAGCATAAAAAACTACAATCGTAGCTGTATTTCTACATTTCTATCGAAAATTATAGACTATTAGAGGTTTTATTATCTTTTGCTTAGATGCGTTTCATACTATTTTCTATGTTAATAAAGCCAGGCCCGTATTACATTACGATAGTGTTAAGTAAAAAAGTTTTAACGATGCAAGCTGACAGAACATTGTAAGTGGCAGCATTAAATTGGGGGTGACTCGAGAAGTATGTGTTTTGCTATTTTTTTCGTCATTTCGCTCATAACTCGAAAACAACGCGCTTTATGAGAAAAGTGATTTGGTATGAAAATAAACTACATCAAATTTCCTACAAATTATTTCTCTTAGATTTTTTTCCTCACACGAATGGTTTAGGTGCTAGAGCGCGCCAAAATTTGAAAATGGTTTCAAAATCGGTCAAAAAACTTTTTTTGAAACTTTGTCAAACTTTAACGGCCTCTAGCACCTAAACCGTTCGTCTGAGGAAGAAAAACCAAGAGATAATATTTGTAGAAAATTGAAAGTACTTTATTTTTTTATATGAACACTTTTCTATTAAATTGCGTAGCTTTCGAGTTATAAGTGATAAAACAGTTTTTTGGCCGATTTTAGAATCGTTCTCAAACTTTAACGCGCTCTAGCCCCCGAACCGTTTGTCTGAATAAGAAAACCTATGAGATATAATTTGTAGGAAATGGGATGTAGGTACATTATTTTTTTTTATAGTGCGTAGTTTTTGAGTTATAAGCCAAACAAGTTCTTTGACCGATTTTGGAATTTTTGTCAAACTTTAACGGCCTCTAGCACCTAAACCGTTCGTCTGAGGAAGAAAAACCAAGAGATAATATTTGTAGAAAATTGAAAGTACTTTATTTTTGTATATGAACACTTTTCTATTAAATTGCGTAGTTTTTGAGTTATAAGCCAAACAAGTTCTTTGACCGATTTTGGAATTTTTGTCAAACTTTAACGCCCTCTAGCACATAAACCGTTTGTCTGAGAAAAAAAAACGTAAGAGATATAATTTGTAGAAAATTTGATGTAGTCGATTCTAATGCCCAAGAATTTTTCTCTATAGTGCCTAGTTTTCGAGTTATAAAAGAAAAACAAAAAAAAGAACAAAAACCCCATTCTACTCAAGCCATCAAGTAAATGCTGCCACTTAGGAGTAGCAGACGGCCGGTTTTATTACCCACTTCTAATTAAATTGTTAAAAATTGCCTCACGGACTAATTAATTCCATGAGAAAAAAAGATTAAGGGTATCTTAATTAATCCAAAGACGAACCTTCTTAACAGTTTTCACTAGATATTATTACAGCCCTGATAGCATCAAGCCGAAACAAACCCAATCTAACAGTAGATTAAATTTCTATTTGCATATCTAGCGGTTGTTAAAATATCTGCGTAAGTGAGTAAGTCGAATTTTTCAAATAAGAAACGTCGCGAATATATCCTAGTACTAGTTTATTAACTTGTTCATTATCGTAACAGGTGAAAGCGTTGGAGTTATTTTAATTTTAAAATTATTTATGCATAGAGATGTGCGTAAAAATATTAGTAAAATATAGGTCAAGAGCAAAACATATCTTCTTTTGAAAATTAAATTATTTCGAAATCTATTTGAAAGGGTAAACTTTTTTCCTATGTCCCTACAACGCTTACGCGAGGATTTGAAGGGATAAGGGTGGCTTTCTAAAAGAATAGTGACCTTAAAAAATTTTTTTTGCGTAAAAGGCGAAATGCAGGAAATTTATTTCATTTCTCGATTTTACACAAGGGATAAAAATTGTCATGTGATAAAAAACAGTGACACTTTTATGTAAATTTTGTATAGGCATCAAATTTTGCGTGTTACCCTAATTCTCTATCCGAGATCTTTGACGTTTCGTGGCAACAAGAGTTGGCAATTCGAAATGTTAGAGGTTGGGAAAATTTTTTTATGTAATCCAGCGGTACTAAGCCGCTCTTAAGCGACTGAAAATTTTTACCAACTTTTTAAAGCTTTCGAAATTTTTAATATTCTCCCGCGCGTTTAAAAATTAGCCAACTTTTTTTTAATAAGCACTAGTGTAATTTATAATCCCAAGTTTAATCCAAAGTAGCGTGAAAATTAACATAAATTTTTTACTCTCAATTCTTTTGTTCTTAGAAGGTCATCAACAATTTATTGTTAATTACCTCACCATAATAGAAGATACCAGTCGATTAGATTGCACTTTTTGTGAAATTCTAAAATTTTATCTTCTTTTATAGATAATACTCGTAAATTTGTAAATTTTACTAGACCTTTTGTCTTTTCACACTTCTTTTATGAATCGACTCTGATAACCTAATGAACCAAACATAACTCGTAACAAAAATGATGATTTTTGCAGATAAGACATGCCATAATTACACGAAAGAATCATCTTTTGGCGCGCTCGTGGAATTAAACTTTTACATATAATAACACAAGCCACAAAACTTGAGTACTTGAGCTTTATATTGGTTATACCCTTAATTTGACTCCTTGTAAGTCTTCCGTACACAAACATCGATCCAACCCAACAAACAATGTATAAATGCATTTTTGCTAATCAACTCAACTCGTTCGTTCTTTTGAGGCGTCCGAAACGCTTTAGCCAGAAACCGTTTGCAAACACTCATTCAGGCATTCACCCCAACACGCGCTCTTTTTATTTTTTTCTTCTTTTATGCATTTTGAACGAACGAAAGTTGAAAAAACTTTCAATGGAATTTGTATTTTGAGTCAGGCAACTTTCAAAGAGCAACTTGTATAGGTATATATTTGAATTGGCGAATTATTTCTCTTATTATCATCGAGAGAAAGGGACAAGTTGGCATCAAAGAGAGCACAGATTCGAATTGAAATGCCAATCAATTAAATAAGGTGTTCATTCTCCACCCTAATTGATTTTCTACGACCACTTATCGCATCGCTACTATAACTAAATCAGTTTCTTGATTGTTTTAATATCAACAGACTGTTTACCAGACAAGCGATGACCTGAAGAAACTGTCGATTTACAAGTAAAGAAGTAAATAACTAAAAGATGTAGATTAAAAGCATTGTTTTCGTAAATCCAATTTGTTTTTAGATAAAATGTAAATACCTCATTAGAATTTCACTGAATTTAGATTTAATTTTTGTGAAAACTCAACGAACTACAACTTCGCATTTTCTTTAAAATTCAAAAAATAAGCCGAACGCATAAATTTACCCAAGATTCACGATTCCAACAAAATATTTTTCTGTTACTTATCTTATAAAGCGTATGTGTGTTTATCTCACATCCTGAAATTGCGATTTATTTGTTTGTGGCATGAAAAGGTTGCAAAATGTTTTTTTTCGGTTGATTTGTGGTTATAAATAGCTTCGCTTATAGAGCTGAAAATTATCAAATTAAGTTATGTGCATTTTGTTTAAAAATATCCTATTTCGCTTCTGGGTAAATAACTCGAAACTTGGTGCAACCAGTAAAAAATTGGTAAAGAAAAGAAAATTTACTATATTTCTTAGCACATAAACTTTTCCTCAATCCTCAAGTAAATAGTCACAAAGATATTCGTTCATTTATTCAAATTTACCATATTACGAGACAATTTGGTTTTGAGCAAATAACTCGAAAGTTAGTTGAATTAGGAAAAATTTTGTATTATGAAACAAAATGAAAGAAAGTAATAGTTACATAATTTTTGTAAATAAAACTTTTTCCCCAAGTAAATACTTACATAGATACAAAATTTCAAAGTTTTGTATACTATTCCATTATTTAAGTTTACCCCTGTCACGCAACTTTTGTTTTCCATCATTAACTATTAGGAGGCGATAAAACCCAAAGAACCGCATGATATGATCGCATCTGAAAATTGTCAATTTTTAAAAAGGGGGCACGCTTTTCTACTCGTTTGGCATTGAAAATTTTTAGCCACAGCATAAAACGTGCTTTCGACAAATTTCCTTTTCTGATAATTATTCTTCTAGCTAATTTATAATTTTCCAGTAAATGGTGGAAATAAATGCATGCACTCTTTAAATTTTTCGTGTAGAAATGAGCTAAGGGGTCTCCAATAATTTCGCCCAATCGTTCATAATTTAATAGGAACCACCTGTTGAGCCGTGCATCACTTTGTCCAATAAGTCCATTTTTATGGAAGTAGGTTCGCCCGAAAATAAAATTTGACTTAAAAATCCAACAAAAAGTCGCCTTCTGATCTTCTTGGGGCGAATTTTACCAACAACATTCGTGTAAGGTTCGTGGTAAGAGCGTCATTGAAAACTCGCACAGTAAACTACAGATCACCATGCATGATCATACGTTGAACGTTGTTAGTACAATTCGCTCTTGAAGCCATTTGAAAATAACCATAGGGACACTTTAAGAATGTTTACGTCCAATCCTACATCTTGAGAAATAATATTATGCGGGATGTTTCAGTTTAAAAATGGAAAGGCGTCAATATTTAAAAATCAATTGTGGCCACCCTGTACACGCCAACGTCATGAAATTTTAACCGGGGGGGGGGGGGGGGCTTCTACTATTAGTGCTTTATGCATTTAATGTATTTTTTCGTAAAAGTTACTCGATCGAGCTCGGGCGCATCGTTGAAGCATCCTTACCTATTACACATAACCGCTTGAGGAGTTGCTTTTGTTTTTGGCTAATAACTTTAAAACGCCAAAACTTACGTAAACTTTTGTTGGAATAAAAATGAAAGACAATAGCATTTTCTACAACTTTTGTTTATAAAACTTTTCTCTAAAGTAAATAGTTGGAATGATACAGTATTCCGAAGTTTTATGAAAACTATCCAGTTTTTCTTCTTGACACAAATTAACTTTGCACTACCATTGCGTATATAATAACACTGCGTTAGATATTATAACTAGGGTATTGGAATATCCTATAATCTATTAAGTACGTATATAAAGTTTTTCTTAAAAAATACAGTAAGTAACATTAACAAGAGTATAATTTGTAGATAAATTTCGAAATAAATCTTTTGCGGAGTTATTTTCGTTTTACGCAAAAAGCTTTAAAATGAGAAAAGTTACGTACATTTTTGTAAGAACTAAAGTTAAGGACAATCAAGTTTTCTACAACTTTTGCATATAAAACTTTTTTCTCGAGTAAATAGTTTTGAAGATACCGCGCTTCAAAGTTTTGACAATCGTTTCAAAATTCTTTACTTTTCTTTTTGGCGTAGCTTTTGTTGGTCACTTAAAATTTTTTTCAACAAAATGATCTAATCAGCTTCTTGCGAATGTTGTTTTCAGTTTTCCTAAAGCTTTGAAACGAATATAGTAATACGTACTTACGATATTTTTTGCGTTTCCTTAATTTTGTTTGTAAAGAAAAACACGAATAATGTTGAAAGTTTTGTATTGATCTTACGTAACAGAGGGGAGTTTATAAAAAGGACTCTCTTGTTTCTTTAACTATAATAATTACTAATTAGTGATCAACATAATAATTGCGATATTACTTTGAATACCTACTTCAACAAATCTCCTTTTTATAAATCTTGTTCTTCGTCAACCCTTAAAATTCTTTTCTGCAAACGAGTTTCCAGAATTAAAATTGAATATTTGAAACATCACAATGATGGTAGTTCCTAGTTCCTTCGAAATTATTCCATTCTCAACTATTAGCATTGAAAATTGCAAAAACTAGCACAAAAGCTCTAGCTAGAACTTGTTACCCTCCCACGCTTCCGCGTGACTGTTATGTGTCCTAATTTATTTCAAATGCCATTTCTTTGTTGCTTTACTTTGTTCACGTAATGCTGGAATTCTGCAAAACTAAAACTGGTCGATATAGTAGTTCGCTTATTGATTAAAAACAATTAATGGCGAGACAAATTTAGAAATGGACATTTGACACAAGTGAAACCGCCCAAAAACATTTCAAATATAGGCCGACTTAAATTATTAATCTCCTTCGCATGGCTTAATTACCAAATTCTACGAAATTTAACTAATTTCTGCCGAAAACAACAGCTCATACTATCACGAAACAATTTGTCCTTGTTATATTATTGTATTTTCTCGTTAATAGAAGGACGAGCTGGGAGCTGGTGGAAAAATTCAAATTTCCTCGCATGCTTAAGCTTCTTAAAATTATAATTCAAACAAACGACTAGAGGAGTTTTCTAAGAAACGTGCGCTCTTATTTTTCAAACAAAGGAATGCCTCGACTCCTGTTGTCCCAGGATTGTGTTGGTGTCGTCTCTTTCCAATGTAAGTGGATGAAAGTGTGGCTCCATAATGTGTCAAAGATGGCGTCAGATCAATATGTTGGTATACAAAGCCACGTGCCTTCGTTGCAACGCAGCTAGGAAGAGCGAATTTAAGGGTCAAAGTCGACCGAATCCTTTGTCCTTGAGCTTATTTTAATGCTGACGTACTGCAGTAATTGCCCACAAGCGGGATAACGATTTTTTTCTGCAAGAATCTTATTAAATTTGGCCCGCTTTTTAAAATATATCGAAACCCTAATTCAATTTAACCGTAATTAATAAATGAGCTAAAAAATTAACGGAGCTTGAAATCTAGTTATAAGGACTCGTTCGGATTGTTATTTTATTTTAAACGAGTTTCCTACAATAAAATGGATTTATAATAAGGAAGACGTAATTTTCATCAAAATTAAGCCTCTTCATATTAGCATATTTCCCTTTTCTTTCAACTCTCAACCTTCGAATTTAATTTTTCCCCGTTTTATTTTCCACGGGATACGAAAATAGGCTGTGGAAATATCTCGACGAGACTACGGTGTTTTAAGTTTATCTTTTGTACGCTTCACCAATTAACTAAAACAAGACCAAGTAATATGTTAGTTCGTTATTACGTACCCATCGAACAGAACCGTCAAAACTCCAATGGGGAATCAAGTATTGAATAGGATACATACAACGAGATATTCTTTATAATGTGAAAGTGCCGTGCCACTTTTGTTTTGTTATTATTTTCTCATTAGTTGTTTAGTTCAGTGGTTCAGTCATCACCATTCTCGAGCCTTCTCATCTTCTCAAACTCATTGAAGTTTCGATCGCTTGTTATAAGCTGCAGTGGTATCATAGAAGGCTGTGTAGAACAATGAATGTCGTTATTTAAATGCGGCGTACTGTACAACGTGAAAAGAGTTAATTAAAATTTCTAAACAACCATTTTATCGATTTGTAAGTAATTAACATGCACTTGGGTGTCTCGAGCTCGAGTTTTCATGCAGATGAAAAGCGCACTTATAAAGATCTCCACAGAAAACCGAAACAACTTTCTTTTAAAAAGAACAAATTACTTTTTTTGGTCGATATGCCAACTGGCGCGAATGTTTGTTGAGTTATTTTCGCGACTTATTTGTATACGAAATGGCGACAAAATTTTGTATGATGGTGCACTTGCACGCTAAAAACAAAGGTAAACAAAGAGTGCATGAAATCGATGACAAGTCCATTTCATTTTCCCACTGCTATTTATAATATCTTTACCAATTATAAATATGAATACACACTCAACAAATGAAATTTTTTACACCATGTAATGCAAAGCATTTTCTCTTTTCCCACAGTATTATGTTAAATTTTTTTTATTAACTTCTTTTTACATAATAAATTATCGGTTGCAAGTTAATTTACTCCAATTAATATTTGACTTAATTATAATGCTTCTATTCCCCATTCCGTCGTATCAAATTAGATCGGACAAATAACAATTTTTTATTCTATTAACTAATTGTTTGCGCCAAGCCGCCATTTTTAAACAATGGCGTGTCATATCGAGATCAATCACGGATAATAACAATAATCTTTTAAATGGTAGGAAGACACGAACTTTTTGTGTGTGCTCACCTTGATATTAACTATTACCGTAAACTCCATGACTTGCCTTCATTGATTTATATTTGTAAATTTAAAATCCATAAAATAAATAAACTTTTGTTTTGTTTCACATATTAACACGTTTCTTGTTAAATTATCTGTTGTTGATAATCAAAAGTAGCTTTTCTTATTCATTTATAAACAATTTTCCTTCCAACTGTAAGCTGTTCAATTCTTCAAAGGGTGCTCAATGATAATTAAAAATAAGTACTACTCATTTCCCTCTGCAATTGCAATGGTGTTTAGAGGGGTCCTCTACTATTTCAGCACATTTCTGAATTTCGAAAGAAACTATTTTACTATTTTAATATTTAGCTAATTATACTACAACCTTTCTCGAGTTGTAAGTGATAGGAAGTTCGAGAAAAGGCACAAGGACAGACAGAGACAGGGTAGACTAGGGCTGTGCGCGATAAAAAACGAAAAATTTGTTATTTCCACTATTAGAGCATAAGTAGGCCTTGCAACTTTAAAAATATCATTCTGTACTAAGTCGATTACGCCACTTCCTATAACTAAAAAAAATTAGATTTATTATCAAGCCCTGCTCACTTTCACAACTCACCTCTTGTTTTTCGGCCTTGCAAGCCTTAAATTTGGATTGCATTTTTTCTTCGTGGCGCCATCACAATTCAACAGGTTTTGCCTCATAATGGTTATTGATTACATAAAACCTAAATGCGCCAGAGAGCCTTTACCGATGCTTTAAATTTATTAGTTGCCAAACTTCTCGGTAGATTTGGCCGTTCAAGCAGCTTTCAAAATGAATTGACATTCAAATTTTATCGCGATACGAATGAGCATAATTAATAAATTAGGGAGCGGTTTAAAAGGGACGAATTATACATAAACAAAATAATGTTACGCTTGTTTCCCTATTTTCTGTTTTAATTTATGAGAAAGCCCACAATCATTTCATTCAACCAAAAAGTAGAATAAATCTCAACTGCAATTAAAGTTATTAAAGTAATAACAAAGTGCGTTATAGCCCATTTTCACGACATTCATGTTGACACCCTTTTGATTTTGAAAGTGTTAACAAATTTATTAATCGATATAAGCGAATATAGTTTATTCAACTCGAAAGGGGAAAAGACGTATTTTGGAATGTTTTTATTGAATATTCTTTTTTTGTTGCAGCCCCTTACACGTATAGTATTCCAATGCACTTGGCCTGGCTGCACCGTCACAACAAACAGCTGCGAGACCATAGAGGCGCACGTCAGGAGCGACCACCTCAAGTAAGTTTTTTTTGTTTTTTCCCCCTAAGAACCTTGCCTCGTCTGTTGGGTCTTCGCCCTTTCTAAACAACCCCATATGAACTCCTACGCGACGCAACAAAGGACCACTGCTAAGCTTCTTTATGTTTCGTATTTTACCTGATCTGTAACTTATATTAGATATTATGGGAAAATCTCGTGGATCGTCGGAAATTTTTTGTGTGTGGCAGGTGTGTTAGAAATTTAGGTTTTGGATATGAATCAAGTGCATTTTAGGTCTGGATGAAATAATTATAGATCGAGCTCTGTCTAGCTGACTTAAATTAGCTATGAAGCTGGCAAAATTAACCTTAAACTTTAATGATCGGTGTGTTTCTATGCCAATTTTAATTACGCCCTTGTACAAGGTAACGACGGTCAAGTCCGTTAATTATTTTTATTGTGAGTTATTATACATTATTTATATTAATGCAAAGTAAATCGAGCCGCTTTCAAAATATTGCAAGCTATTTGAATTATTTTTAGTACCCATAGTAAAGTCACAAAACAATTGCAAGTAAATAAGGAGTAAGGAGGAATGGTAATTATAGTCTTTGTCTCTTTGTTACATTTTTAACCGCTTCGTGCACACACAGACTGATATTTTGCATTCTAAAATTGATAAAAAGAGTCACACGACAACCAACAGTGCCCCGTGCATCTTCAAAAAATTTCTAATTATTATAATGGACTTTTTGAAACTTTGTGTAAGAATCCTTTTGAAGTTGCACTCATTATGCAGATAGCTACCTATTGAATTTAAAGTAAGAATCTCAAATTGGTAGATGGTAGATGTTTTCAAAAGTGGGTAGGTGCCTATTTAATGGCCCTCTTCAAAAATCGCCTTCCCAATTTTTACGAGAGTGAATTTACAACAAATTTGGCAAAAACAGTTAAATTGTTATATACACGATAAAAATCTTTCTTTACATTTCCTGCTACTTAAAACTTTTATTCGACATCGAAATTGTCCAAAAATAACGGCAATTTTGTCCAATCTCGTGTCCATTCGCAAAATATTAAACTGTTATGTAAATATAATTAGTAACGGTCCAAGGTTAGCTACTAACCTTGTTTCGACTATATTTTTGTTTATTATGTTATCTCGATATCAACCAAAATTGTTAATAACAATGTTATGTAGTTTTACAGTTACCGTCCCTTTTTTTAAGTTTGGCTTGTTTTAAATAAATCCACGAGTAACCTCGACTTTAATTAGATATATACATATCTCGAAATTTTTTTAAGTTAGGCTCGTGGGTACAAGGACTTTGCATGATGTATTTAAAATTTGCTATATGATGAGTCAAGATGCTTTATAAAAATAAAAACTTTATCTTGTGTATTTGTTTCTGTTGTAATTTTAACGTTTGAAATTTCCTAAACACACATGAACATGAAGGTTCAATTTTACTACTGAATAGTATACTAGTCTACACCACATACACCTAATTTTGTTTAAATAAATGGGAATTTTGACTCCAATCATGTAATGAATGTTTGTTTTGTTTATAATATTGTTGTTTAGAATAAAATTGTTGCTAATACAAGATATCTCGGTTCTGATAGAATTTTGTGTTGCCACTCGAAAACAAGATATTGAACTAAAAAGTTGCTCACCAGACCAGGTTAATTCATTTTAGATATTTAGATGGAGCGAGCCACTATGCAAATCACCCTGTATAAGAAAATTTAACTTTGAAGTGTCTGGAAGCTAGCAGATATGTACTCAAATAATTTTCCCAAGTCGGTTTGCACATACCTACCGTATAAGTGTGTGCAAATATTAGAAAGAGACCGATCCTTGATTTACGGTAATCCCTTGAAGTCCTCGAATATTACTTAAATCCATTATTTATGTCGACTTAATACTAATAAGATTTTAATTTTTTCAGAAACAGTGGTGATTCGATAACCGACGGAGAAGAAGAATTTTATTACACAGAAGTAGAAGTAGGATTAAATAATAGTAGTTCGCCTCCGACCATGTCACATCGGGACATGGCTCGACCACCGCACGAAGATCCGGAATATCAGCGACAAATCGTAGGATCATACAGACAAACATTATTTTCGGGACCCATAAATATTCCACAATCGCCACACAAACTGCTCAAATTATCTCCACGACCTCAAAGCCCAAAAATGCCAGTATCGCCCCGTCGATTAAGGGGCGAAAATAAAAAGTGCCGTAAGGTGTACGGCATGGAACATAAGGAGCAATGGTGTACACAATGCAAGTGGAAAAAGGCTTGCAGTAGATTTGGAGACTGATTTTCGTCGAAATAAATCCCAAAAAATGTGTTCATCAAGTTATTTAAAACTTGGAACTTTTATATACACGTACGAAATCGCACGGAAAACACTTTATGTGCAAATACGACAAATCGGATCTCAAAACGCAAAAAAGTACAATTATTATTGTTAATTATTATAAAATGCGGTATTTTTATTATCTAAGATCATCAACCAGATGCATCTGTGTTCTTATTCGTATAAGTCATGTTAAGTATAAAGTTCGTCTTAGTAGTTTTTAAATTTACTGAAACGAAATTATTTTTTATTTAATTGTTGTAATTATCGTATTGCAGAAAATTTTATTACTACCATTAATTATTTTTATTATATATCATCAATTATTAACATGTTCGTGTGTTGTTGTGGTCTTGTATATTTATATATTGTTGCCTCCGACAAATAATAGTTTTTGCAATGTGCAAATAGTTTTTCATGCTTTTACATAAACAAGTCAATAAGGTAAGGCACTTTCTTATCAGAGCCAGACGAACTCGGATCTCCTAACAAATTAACAGTAGCTTTAAAAGTTTAGACATAAAATTCTAAAAAAGAACTTTGTTTAAGCGTTCAGAATCGGTGGTCGATAATAATAACAAAACAAAAACGTAAATCTTCTAGTTTGGCCAAAATAGCACCGATTCGATCGGTAGTGCCGATTGTAATTGATAATAGATTCAAACTTCATACTTCGATAATACCTTCAATTCTAAAACGTCGTTAAACTTGAACATTTTATTATTATCGATCACTATTTACTGCAAGGAATGGTGTAATTGAGTCTTAACTAGTAAGCGTGTTTCGAAAATATGAAAAAGTGGCTCTTTTAAGTGAATTAAAAAAAAATTGTTTCTACTGCAATTTTAGCGCTACTTCATATAACCTTAACAGTTTTCAAAAGCTGTGCTAAAAAAGCCATAATATTGTTTTGCAGTAACATTAAATTATTGTTATGTTTGTACAATCATATCAAAGCTATCTGTGACCGTTGATTGACATATTCTTCTAGCTGTGAGCTTTCTGATTAAATCGGCTTTACTGTCTGGGCAAATTTAGAGATTAGATTACTATACGAATAGTAATTATCTGCCATAATTGAATCATTATATGTAGTAATGTTAAATCTATGTAGGGCGGGGGCGTATTAGATTATATTTATAATACTGTAAAGAGAGAAGTAAACGAGGTATATTTTTAACATTAAGACGCCGGTCATAATTACTACCCAATTATTTTTATTAACGCCCCTGTTTGTCGCTTGTACTTCGTCATATTTTTATTTGTTTAATTGTGTAAGATATATTTTATTAACAATGTTTTACCTATATTTATATTTATCGTGCGTTCCGCATTATTTTCTCCCTATTATTACCTCTGTGTCTTTCATTCTCACATATTTTATTAAAGATTATTTTTGTTGTAGTTTTAAGATATTTATATATTTTACAGAGTATTGATATAATATATATATAGTATATACATATTGAATATATTTTAATAATATAAGTTGATAAATTTTATCGTACATAAATAATATGTAAGTCACTTATTTTAGAATACATTATAATTACACTTATAGATTACTAATGACAGAAAAGTTTTATGAATGAAAAATTCTATTTGTGAAAGTATAATAATAAAGCATATACCCAAATTTAATTACGTTTATAATAATTTTTGTCCTTTCAATTCCATTCCTAACTTATCAAGCAAAACGTACCTTTCTTTGTTTGTTAAGTGTTCACATATTACGATGTCTTCAAAAACGAATCCAGTAATTCAATAATTGCATTTATAACTTCACATTCATTTAAATAATTTAATTTTTACTTTAGTAGTTTTGAGCTTTTGACAAGCAGAAGTAAGGTTAGAAACTTTAAACTTATTTGAAGTGATGGAATGTGAAGCATCGTGTAATATCGGCGATCTTCGGTACTTCCCAAAAAATTCGAAACAGGTGAAGGAGTGCAGGTAGAAGTTTGGTAGATTTCAATTGTGATTTAAAATTAATGAATGTAAATTGATAATTTTACGAAAGAACATTTATTTATAAAGGCTCTTAACATGTGTACATTAACATTATTAAGTTATCACCTTCGTAATACAGAAGTGGAGACTACTTACACCTAAGCACCGCATTATTTCCAACCACCTGACCATCTGCTGTCGTTTTTAAAATTTTAAAGTGTTCATGTTCACAACGACATGAGAGGTGACGTTTTACAATATCTTTTTGCATAGGAAGTTGACATTCGAATTTGTATATAAATTAGATTAGTTCTAATCTTACGAATGTCAGTTTATCTAGAAAGTTATATAAAGGGAAAACTTCTTTGGCATTTGAGGTTATGTGATAGTAACGGTTTTAAATGTCTATAAACGTGAATGTCAATGGAAATCCTATAAGTATCAACAGAGGAAAAATGGTAATATCTGACCCGAATTATGCAAAGAACGAGTTTGAAAAACGTCGTAAAATTAGACTAGAGCAGGTACGTTAAAATTTGAAACGAAAATACCAATTAAAAGAATATTTTTTAAGGTGAGAGAACAATCAAAATCCATAGCCGAAAATGTTAGAAACAAAGTACGGAAAGAGAAAGATAAACAGTTGTCGGATCTAGAAAGAAAGGGCGAAAAAGAGTTGAAAAAATGGCAGGCCAAAAAGCTGTTAGATTTACAAAAACAGTACCACGAATGCCTTCAAGATATGGGATTAGGACATATGCAGGCGGTTATCGAAGAGGAATCTGACTATGACGAAAATATACGAAAAGAAGACCAAGTTAAAATTGCTCAAAAAAGGGGTCACGAAGCCGCAGAAAGGGTTAATCAGGAAAAAGTAGAAGAAGAGCTAGAAAGAATTGCTTTTTTAAATAGGAAAAAATATAACCAAGCGGTAGAAAAAACGAGGTCTAGTATGGTAGTAAATTTAAGCAAACCACGTAAAAGTCCTTTTAAAAAGAAACGAAAGCAAGTCTCGACTAACATAAATATTGAGAGTAGATTATCGGCAGGTTCTGATACAGAAAATGAAATGCCTGGTTTGTTACAGTTCTCAAATCAATATTCTAGCCCTAGTAGTGATTTTTCTTATTGTGAGGCTCAGAATGAAAGTGCACGATTAAGTAGTCCAGTTATCAGAAAAGATCAGCCAGCAAATGATGTTACACATAGAGCTGAGTCAAATATAACTGCTGCTTCGACAAAAAATGTAGCCGAAATTCGACAGATACGCAAAAGTGGACAAAGCTTTCCACAAACTTCTTGTTCTACAGTAAATTGGCCACTCGATACACGAATATCTGATCACATACGTAGTAGATCGGTTTTACATACCAAACCTAATACTTGTGAGTGTGATCCAGATCAAAAACCTGCATCTCCGGTGTGTAGTGATCGATCAAGATCGCCACAAAAGTCCACGCAAACCGATCTTCAAACTCTCGAGTTACCTAAGAGTGTTACAGCACCTGCAGTCACTGCGCAGGAATCTAAAAGTATTCCAAATAAACCTAAGATTACTTTACGTACAGCCACGAACCCAAAAACGACATCTAAATCAAAATCTCCACATTCTAATTTTGTCAACAAACCTGCATCTAATAAAGTGCAATATTATGACCATAAAAATCGTTTTACTAAAGAATATACTAACGATAAGAAAAATGTACATCGAATTGAGGAGGACTGTATCGAAGTTTGTGCAAGTTTAGCTAGTGATACGGATTATCAAGAGCAAATGAACAAAAGAGATCGTGACGCCCAAATACGTGGTAAAGAAGCGTTACAAAAAGTGAAAGTGCGTAAAGATTACCAAGAAATGATGCAACAATTACCAAATTTACAGAAACAAGAAAAAATAGCTGCAATTCCTTCAAGAAATCCAAAATTTCATATGTCCGAAGAACGTTTGAAAAAAATGGAAAAGAAAAAACAAAATCATATGGAAAACGCTTACGATAAATTATTCTCTAGACCTCGGACAATTACAATACCACCTAAATCACCAACAAAACCAGTTTCAAATAACTTACCGTATCAAACTATCGACATTGACGATGACTCTCCTAGTCTGAATGTTGCTTCGTGGGACTTTGATGCAAAACCTTCTACTAGTACTAAACCATCCCATATTGAATCTGAAATTATTAAAAAGATTGCCGATAAAGTTTTGAGCGAAGCATCGAGTCTGGAAAATGTTTCTAGCATCCAAACTGCTCAGAATTTACAAGGTATGCTAAGAAACCTTACGACTTCGAGGGATAAATTAGTAAAAGAACTAGAAGCTTTACCACAAGACAGCGAACTGCACAGCTTTTTGGCAAAAACAGGTGGGCTTCAAAATATCGATAAAATTATAGAAGCCGGTAGAGTGGCGGATAGAGAAACTTCTTCAACTACGCGAAAACGAGGCAGAAGTAAAAAGCGAGATGATAATACTAAAGGTAATTGTTTTTTAGTTAATTATTTTTTTAATAAATCCACTGTATTAGTTATTGCATAATATGGTTGAATGTAAAAGCAGCATCACCAAAAAATTTTTGTTGTTCTACTGATGTATTATAATTGGTATTTCAGAAATGAAGAAAATTTCACCTTATGAAGTTGAAAGAAGTTCAATTTCACCCGAGAGACTTCGAAAAACAAGTAAATATCATCAAAATTGTTCTGGTGAATCAAGTACAAGTCCTTCTCCTCCGTCAAAAAGAAGTTACAAACCTGAAAAGAGCAAAAAGGACGTTAAAAAGCCGTTACCCTTGCCTGTACAAACTATCAGTACGCAAACCACACCTAGAATTGAAGAAGCACCTGACAGTGGCACAAAAAAGAATTTGAATACTTTACTTCAATCAAAAGCAACAGATAGTTGCAATAAATGTAATTTACCTACAGTATTAGAGGTGCCGTCTAAAGAATTGTTATCCGAAGCAGATCTCAATAAGAAATCCTGTTCTTGCAACTTGGAAGGTAGTAACATAAAAAATGTCAATGGCGATATGTGCGAAATTATAATAAGAATTAGTGAAAATGGAAAACCGCAAATTTGCGTTAGTCCTACTAAAGTTACAAGTAAAGAGATTATCATTAAAACAGGAATAGAAGAAGTTACTCAAGTGGGCAACCCACCAATCGAAATATGCAATAACGAGAAATTGAACCAATTAAAAATCGATGAAACTAGAGAACAGTATCAAATTAACAAAGCAAGTGCCAAACAAAAAAGTAGTAAAATAAAACTGCCCACTAGGCAAAAAGTGCCTTTTAAAAGTTCAAAAGTGAATAATCAAATCGTAGAACAAAGGACTCATTCGAAACTGCTACAGGGTAAATCGTGGCGAGAATATTTAAGTCAAAATTCGACAAATTCGAGCACTTCTTATTTTAGTCCACCGGATATTGCAAAGTGTCCTCAGTTTACTAACTCGGTTCCTAGCGAAATTAGTGGTTATTTTAATTCTACCTCTTATAATAGTTTTCAAAATCAGTCTTTTGTTTCGTATCATCAACCTACAACACAACCACGTCATAAATTTAGTGATATTTTAAAAGATAAGCCTCAACAAAGAAATGTTTTATCTCAAAGCAATACCGAAAAGTCTTTTGTGAAAACTCTATTAACTATGTCGCGTAAAAGTATTGAAGATTTAGGTGTTAGTACCATTAGTGATGTTTCGACGCCTTCTTCGAGCATCATCAATATTAGTACAAATTTTAATGTTCAACAAATACAGAATGCTATGAAAAATCTTAACTTTGAAATACCAAATGTAAGTCGACCTTCTAGTTTCTCTCCTGTTGAAAGTAACTTTCATTACAATACATTGGATAGTTTAGTTATGAGTTCTACTGATGATTCTAAATTTAATTCTGTAAGAATAAACGAAGATCCACAGGTGCCAGATCCGAGAACATTAACTTTAGACGAATATTGTGCTGAAAATTATTCCAGTGTACTGTCCACCTATAATAAAATGGCCGAGAGTTACGCTATGCGAATTCAAAGTTTATCTGCTAAAATCGACGAGTTGAGATTAGAGAAAGCTAATATTTTACAAAACTCCGTTTATGATAAAGATGGATCTACAAGGTATTTTGATTTGCCAACTGGTTCTGTTAATAAAAGTAAGGAGGAACATTTTGCAACTACATGTAGTGCTATTGAGCAGGAGGAACTTGAACGTAATTTGCTGTCTATTGATTATGGGCTAGTAGAACGCTTAAAGAAGTTGACTCCCGAAGAAATTAATCAAAGACTTTGTTCTAACGAAGATGGAAGTGGAATAGATTTAAGTGGAGACAGTGTAGACCAGGCACTTATCCAACGTCTTAACAAATTATTGGGAAAACCCAGTGCTCAAACACACAATATACAGCCTGAGCCTATGCCTTCATCTGCAGGGATCGTTAATCCTGGGTCATTGCAAGAATCTGAGATTAGTGATATTCCGTTTGTGCCTATATTAGCAAATATTCCTCGCGTCAGCAATGTTGGTTTTGATTCCGTTAAATGTACTTGTAAAAATACCAAACCGAAACCACCAATTTCAAAAGGTTTTACTGCTGCTAAACGTTTTAATACCGATATTAATTTAATTCCTCACGAACTCTCAACAATTGCCGAGTCTGAGCTTTCAACTAAAATGCGTCAGTCACCAGATAAACCTTTATCGCCAATTGCAGTAGATAGTTCTTCCAATGTAATGGAAGAAATGAAGCGGTTTATTGCTTTGCCCCAATCATGTAGTGACAAAACTAATATTTTTGACCTAAACGATGTGGTGGTTGCTTCTAGGTTTGTCGATAATATTGTAAGTGAAGCCAAAAGTAGCGCAGAGATACAACAGCCAACAAAAATTAAATCTCCCTCACGAGAAGTTGCGGAAAATGAACCGTATGTTATGCTTACGACACCTATGCCAGGAACTATTGGAGATGTACCGAGCGATAGCGATAGTATGGAAAAGATGTTAAAAGGTTTGGGAATGGGTTGGGCAATTCCAACGTTAAGAAAAACACAAGAAGCTTTAAATTTACAATCTAGTTCAAGTGCCTCAGATATTACTCTCAAATCGAGCAGAATGTTCTCGGATTCAAATTCGAGTAGCAGCGAAATAAGTTTGAGAGAAATATTAGGAAAGCGCTATTTAAGAAAATTATCGCCGCATAGCCCATCAAAATCAATCGATTCTAGTACTTTAAACTCAAATCAATTTGAAGATGTTTCGCCTATAAAAGGTTCTGGCACGAGTCTCGATAAGACGACTCATCGTACATCAACTCCCGTTCAAAGTTATAAATTAGAGGATAAATTGAAGCAAGATACTCAACAACAAGAACCTCTTATGGTGGTTACAGGAGAATCTGAATTATCATCTATTAAAGGTAATTCTGAAGACTGTGAACCTGCTGAACGTTTTTACAGTTTACACGAATCGAGTCCAAACAAGAAAGATCATAATGACTGACTTTTTAATTTTTATTTATTTTCTACTGGATTGTAAATTTATTATAATTTTATTTTATAAGGAAACGTAGGGCTTTTATTGAATTTTAATTGTGTATTAATTTTTTAAATATTGTAATTATTAATTCCCAATTTAAGTGTTATCTAGAAGTGTCTTTGTGATTTCTTCTTGACGACAAAAGTGGCCAATAGCTTAACAGTTTTTGATCATTTTTTATTGTTGTTTGTTGGTTGGTGGCAATAGTGCCTAATTAAATTTTATTGGTTTGCAAATTCTAAGCCAAGTAATTGTTAACTGTAGATGATTGAAATGAATTAGAGATTTTAATGAGTTAAAAAATTATTGCAAACTTAAGGGTATATTTTATCAAATGATCTTGTTATATTAGTGAAATATTTAAACAAATTTTAATGACAAATTGGACCTGTATTTTTTAAAGTGCTATTAAAGTTTTAACTTTTTTTACGGTAATTTATTGTTTTTAATACTTTTTAGGTAGTAAACTTTAAAGACGTAGATTTAATTTAAATTTATGCAAAAATAAAATTTGAAGTTGGCGCGTTAACTTGTCAACTGCACATGGTCTGGTTTATAACCTAACTTTTTTTGGTGAAAACAAGTAGATTGAAGTACATTTATTTACTTTTAAACGAAATGGAATCGGACAATTTATCAGAGCTACCCGTAGTAAAAAAGACACCCAAAAAAGGTATAATATTTTTATCATCCATACCACCGTATATTAATGTTAGCAAAACTCATGAAATCTTCACTCAGTACGGTAAAGTATGTCGGGTATTTCTTCAACTAGATAATAAAGGTAAGTTTTTACACCATATCTAAACTTTAAAATAATTATAAATAAATATTATCGTAGATAGTGACTTAAAACATAAAAAAACCAAACGGAAAGCACCAAATCAATTTACCGAAGGCTGGGTGGAATTTGAACGTAAATCGGTGGCAAAAAAGGTAGCATTACTATTAAACAATACTCGAGTAGACAATCGTAAAAAGTCAAAGCAATACGATTGTATGTGGAATATAAAATATTTACCAAAATTTAAGTGGACTCATTTAAACGAAAGATTAGCTTACGAAAGAGCCGTTAGAAAACAAAAGCTTAGAACAGAAGTACAACTGGCTAAAAAGAAAACAAACTATTTTACTAACAACTTGCATAACAAGAAAAAGCGAAACGAAGAAGATATGGATAAACCAATAGCTAAAAAAGTAGAAGAAACTAAAGATGAAGAAGAGGTTGGTGAAAATAGAAAAGAATTTTTGAAATCATTATTTGATTAAAGTTTTTCAAATCTTTTAAGGTTTTTGATAATGTAGATAAATAAGCTCGAACTAAATGTGTAATAAAACGTATTTATTGAAGTAAAACAATGCATGAACGATTATTTTTAAAAGTTACTGTTTAATTCTAATTTTCTTTTCTTCTTCTTTTGTTGGTTCAGTTTCTCTTCCATGTATCTTAGTACCGTGTATATCGATCGCATAATTATAATCAACCGGATTATTAATAACATATTCAATAGCTTCATCTAATTTATCTGGAGTGATAAAAGTTGCCGAGGCTTCTATTTGTTGTTGGACAAAATTATCGGCTTCTTCCATCGCTTGTGTCTTTTTTAATATTGCATCTTCTAGCCGTTGTTTAGCCAATGCAATCATTTCTTCAAATTCCTTCTTTTCTCTTACTTCTCGTTCTGCCGCAACGCTTTTATTCCATTCGTCATTAATTTGACTGCACTTCACAAAATCAGCTTCGATGGTACGCTTATGTTGCTCTTCGTCAAATTGGATTATATTTTGCGCCTCATACTCATCTTCTAAAAATTTACGTATGGACTTAATACTTGTTCGATATATATTGTGAAGCCGTTTTAACTCTTCATATTCTTCCTTGGGTATTCTAATACGAGGGTTTACTTTAAAAAGTTTACTTTTGGCAGTCGGAAACCAAAGCGGTTTACGATGACGAACACTTTGTATATTGTGCACAATAGGGCGTAAACTATCACTTAACGTCAATTTTGGAAAATTATTCGCTAAGCGAAGCATGATTTAATTTTATTTAAACTTTTTAAATTTATATTACTTAACCTTAAAATTACAAGTATACTTTTTATATGTTTAGATGGCGCAATTAGTTAAATTTTGTGTTGTTAGCTGTTATACCGGCTCATATAAATCACACAAGGAGTTGTCAAAGTCATATCTAATTTAAGTTTTTAACCATTTTCAGTCAATTAAAAGATCTTAAATTGTTGTAAATTGTGTAAATACGAATCAGCCTATAACATGAATAACATCAGCCCAACAACAGGTACTGCTTCATTTTGTAATTGCATATAATATTGTTTTAAGTTACAATTTATTTATTACAAATCCTCCCTCCGTCTGTTTCGTTATTACGATAGGTTTTAATGTATATTTAGGTTTATTTATAAACCTAACACTATAAATTGTTTTATCGATTTCAATTTTCAACATCTCTAGTAATTATTGCCGGTGTGACGTGTCAAGTGCAAGATTTTGTAGAGTACCGTTATGTTTTCTTTTGAAGATGTTGGCATGTTATGTCGTTATTTTTTAGTATATCGCGATCTTGAATAAATTAATAAGGCATCGTTTGTGTGTATGCCTGTATGCATAGTTTTGCCGTGATCAATATTTAGTAGTTTTGTAATAATTTTTCATCAAGTGTTCATATTATTTTTTGAGGGTGAAAGGTAAAATATTTCATGCATCAGTTATGACAGCTGGTAAAACTGGATTTCATTGTATTCATTTTCTAAGATTTTAATTGAAAATTAATAAAAGTGTTGTGTAAACATTCAAAATGATCAATACTGAAGATCATAGTTTGGATTACATAGAAGATCCTTATTTTATTCCGCACGATAGTACAACAACACCAAGTTTAGATGAGCTGGACAATGTCGAATATTTAAATGACCAAGATATATTAGATAACGAGCTCGAGTTGTTCGACTTGAGACAACTCGATTTCGACGAACTTAATGGTAATAGTTTACCTTCGTTAAATGATAATGATGAATCCGTCAACGTGGAAGCCGAATTTTTTAATACGAAGAGAGCCAACGCCATTATTCGAACATTTTTTAAAAAAGATATCAAACGACAAGTTCGTGTAACTTACTGTGATCTAACTAAACCTTACTTAGCTAAATTACCTAAAGATAGTAATTTTAGGAAATATTTAGATCTTACTAGTAACGGTAAGTTGTTTAAATTGAGTTTAAATGCAATTTTAAAACATGAGGATGTTATTATTAGCACAATTTTATTTGTATTTAAATATTGTATGTGTGCTATAGAAATTATTTAAAAAATATGTTTAGTAATAATATAAATATAAAAGTTTAAAATGATCATCTTTATAGTTCTCGTTTAAGCGATGCTTAGTAAGTATCTCTTGAGTTTTCCTTAGATTGAATTGCTTTTTGTAGCACTTTAATATGCCCTAGTTATTGAGAGGTTTTTGTGTGCAAAATTGGTTACCGTAAGAGAAATCTTTGTTTTTAATTTATTGCCTTAGTATATTATGTATTTATATTTGGAACATTACATTTGTGGTATGCCGAACTCGAGGCCGAACTGTAAATTTTTTATTACCTCTAGAAACTACAATTTTGTTTCAGTACTTTTACTTAAAAGTTATTTTCTTTATACAGTATGTTGAAGGTTTTACCATGTTTAATTAAATATTTGCATTTATCTACTCTTTTAATTATTTTAAGAGAAAAACTCCCCTTTTAGTTTTGTAATTCTATCTCCATTCCCACAAATTTCTAAAAATAATTGCCCCAGTTTACGCTTAAGAAATTGCAGAAAATGATAAACCAAAGAGGACGTTACATGCAGTTTTAATTCCGAGTAAATCATATCTTGACAGTCTTTCTTTTAAAATAATTATGAGATTTAATAATTGAGACTATTCAATTTAACATGGTAAAACCCCACGTCCCAGATTTCAATCACCACATTGTATGTTATCATCTAATTTCACATTTACTTTCTATACTCGAAACAATTTAACAGTTATAATTTGTTAGGTCATTAGTAGTAACTAATGAGGTCTTTTGTATTGCAGAAGAAGCGGGTATTGCCAGCGAAGGCATTTTAGATGACTTGTCACATTTATCAGCCGAAGAGCAGGAAGCACAAAGAGCTATTTATAGGGCCGAATTGGCGCAAACCGAAGATGAAATTGCAACTTTACGTACGGTTTTGGCTTCAAAAATGAAACGTTCCGCAGAATTAAAACGTAATTTGGGAATTACAGTTTGGAAAGAAATCTCCGAAGACATGAACCAGGGAATTAAGAATGTTAAAGAGAGTAATGTGTAAGTAGTTGAAAATTGTAAGGTAGCAAGCATCGAGTAATTTTTTAATTTGCATTAGAAGTTATTGATACCGAAAAAATCAGTTTTTTTTTTACTATTGTAAGTGATCTTGCATCGATAGAATTTTTTATGTTATAAGCACCTGTAGTTAAGTGTTTATTAATTTGTAGTGGCATGATTTCATTTAGTACCTTTTTTTTTGTAAAATAGTTACCAGTCAGTGGAACATAAAGTTGGACAGGTCACAAAAGCAGTTACTGATGCACCGATGTAAGTTTAATTCAATTTTATAATACAATCGTTAATTTAACTCTGTAGATGTTAGAAAATTGATACAGCATGAACTTTGTGTGCCCTTAAACCCCTTGGCTGCTCACTGTTCGCAGTGGACGAATCGAATACGAATTATCCAATGATTAGCAGTTTCAAGTAATCTTCTAGATTGCTTTACTATTTCAGTCGATTGCTCGATATTTAGTTTTAATTGGAACAATCCATTGTGTGAGATTATTGTTCGAGACCAGAATAGGTTCGAATTATGGATTAATTCTGAACGTTTTGATACTGCTAAGCTGATTGGGAGTACCCAGTGCATTGACATTAATAGTTTACACAAACTGGGGTGAGATAGATCCACTAGGTGGCTCACCCTTACTCGGCTTGTACGTGTACGTTTGATATAGTACCGCGAAGTTTACTTCTAATAAATAATCTTAAAACTTGTGCCGGTATTTATACTGTCGACGATATAAACAATAATAAATTGTATATTACAGCTATCAGAAAACCACGTCTGTTATTGGCGGAATCACCGGAAGCATTACTAGCAAAATAGGGCAAATGAGACATTCCGAATCATTTAAGTCCATCGAAGACAGAGTGGGTTCTGCGTACGAAAATGTTAAAGTGAGTTACCTTTTATTATTTTAAATTTGTCGATTGAATTTTAAATGTCAATGTTCATTATTACTAACAAACTTTTCTATTCTTTTAATTTTGAACAATGTCTAACTGTTAATAATTTCTTTTCTGCAAAGACTAAAGTATCTACGTCCAGATCTAGCTCAATCCACGACCTAAATGATCAGGCACGTTCACGAACTGGATCTGTTGCTACTTCACCGTCAATCGTCGAAGAAAAACCTTTGATCTAAAACATTCTCGTAATAACTTCGGCCACCGTTGCCTTTAATGACGCTATAATATTATAACGATGTACTAACTTCTCCCATCTATTCACTGTAATTTGTGTATTGCAAAAATAATTATTTATAAAAAAAAAAGAGTAAATTACATAAAATTATAGTTATTGGTGGTCTAGTTACTTATACCGGGAGAATATTTTATTACGTAGTTTTTGTACAGCGAGTTAAGTTAATTCTTAAAGTTCTCTTTCTATTTAGTTATATTACTTAAATTTTCAAATATAAATTGAGTGGAAATTTTTACTAATATATTTAAGATTCAATATAAAATTTAAATAAATCGATTAAATCTTTTCTTTTAAATTAAATTCCACCTTAAACCTATGGGACGTTTGTGCGTCTTTATACTTTAGGTTAGGCTATACTAAAACATCCACTGGAATTAAAAATGTTTTATTTTAATAAATTATGTTGTATAACATTTTATTTTAATTTTTGTTCTGCATCTCTTGTTTGTTTCTTTGTTTTTTTGTTCATTGCTTGTTTTATTTGTTGAAATGGCAAATCGAATAGCACCGTCAGAATAATAGAAACAAGTATCACCACTCCATATTCGATTAGATTGATCTATAAAGTTTGTGTGTCTGTACTTATAAATAATCGTAACAGCTTACAACAACTTACAACTGTGAAGAAACTGAAATATTCTGGACTCCTTGTCGTGCCCACATTATAAAAGTAGACTGGAAATTGTGTCAGATAGACTGCGTAAGATAAACGCGTGGCTATTAAAAATCCTTTCCAAGAAAGTGCGCGTCCTATGACTCCTACAACAACAGTGAACATTACCTTTTTGTAAAATTTAATAGACTTCCCAACCTGCTTGGTTTGTGTACGTTGTAAATATGATCCAGGCGAATGAAGCGCACCAAAAAATTGGGGCAAATGCTGCGTACCAAGCCGCGTGTGTTGGGTTGTAAATATAACCCGTGCAGCCCATAAATGTTGCCCCAAAGAAAGATGTACAAAAGAATGTAAAAGCCAAAACATTACCGACGAATAATTGGTACTGTAGAAAAATTGTTTTAGAGGAAGTAAAGCGATAATTATTACTTTACCGAATTTAAACAGTAACTTTTTTTGTGTGTCAGTAAGTGTCCTAAAAATATGCCCATTATGTATACGGTAGCTCGGTGGGAAGGTAAACTGTACATGTTGTCTGCTGTGCTGAACAATTGTTGTATACTAAAAAATGTAAAAGTGTGAATTCGTTGGTTTATTAGTTCTATAATTTCTTCTGTGTTCAGGATAAATATAATAGGCATTGGTTATAATGGCATAGTTATAGAAAAGGAAGGGGTCACATGAAGCCATATTCTTCTCGTGTCAGTATGGGAATCTTGCTCATTATTGAAGATAAAGAAACGAGATTTACACAAAACGATGGTGCTTTTGACATGTTAGTTCGGTTCCAATATTTTGTAAATCTTTAAAATGGAAAAGTCTTGAAATACAAGTTTTTAACGGTTGGAGATGTATCATTTTTGATTTTGCAGAAGTAAGAACCATTAAAAAGATAAATTTTGCTAAATTAAACTTTTCTCTGTCTTTAATAATGAACCAGATCTCAACTCGATGCTGGCATAGGAAGAATGGATCGTATGCTCAAATTGTTTTAACTTACGATGTCCCGAAGTGTATGAAATTTGATAAGTTTTTAGTCAATGTAACGTAATATCTCATAGCCGTTGATAAAGCTGCTAATAGGAATAGAGCTAAAAGACCACGTTTAGGCCATTTCGACACAAATGGTATTATAATTGTGCACCAAACGAACAACTGCATGTCAATACCAATATGATGAGTATGAGTTAGACACTAAAATGGCTTAAAAATGTAATAAAATAGTTATAGTAATTGAACGAACTAACCATATCTTTAAATCCGAAATAATTGTGAATAAAAAGTAAATTTCTCCACCAATACATTTTGCAATTTTTGGCATGGTGAGAAACGACCAAGTTCCATTGCGGCCCCGAACCTATCCACGGTAAAACAAAAGTACAAAATAACATAACTGCTCCTAAAGGCGGAACAATACGAAGTAGTCTTGAAAAGTACTCTTGTAATAAATTAATTCGTTTTCCTTGTTGTAATTTGTTTAATAAGGCGTAGGTTGTTAAAGTACCAGAAATCATTATAAAAGGGTCTGTGTATAAACTGGCAGCTCGACCGAATATAGACCATTCTTTTCCGAGGATCTGAAAATAGATTTTAAATGTTGCGCGTATATAAATTACAGAAATCTAAGTATAAGTTTCGGCGGCTTATTATAGGTGGCACAAGTGGCAAAGATATTGTGTTTTATTATATCGTGCTTCGGTAAATCATGCTGCCCTAATAGAAAATAGGGAAATTTCCCTCGAAATCTACTCTTTTAGCCGCACACACATGAGCTTAATTCGCACCACCTAAAATTATTTTACAAATACGACGGCCGCGGTTAATTTTTGAAATAAAATTAATTTGTTCGTGCGTATTATTTTAACAATGAGCGTTTCCGGCAACTTCCTCTCTTTTTCTGTAAACTAGTTGAAAAACGTAAAATTTCGAGTTCTAGGCGTCAATTCGTGGGATTCGTATATTCGAATCGTTGATGTTAGCCGGAGACACAATAATTATCAATAAAATATTAGGATGCCATAATAAACTAGAGGTTCGAATGGTACTTCGAGTTTTAAGCTGAATATGGATTTTTGTTATCGGTTGTTTGGCGCGCATCTCGTCGTTTCTGTTTTCCTGTTTAAATTTCTCATGTTTTCGAAACTACCTCGTCACCATATATCAATACGTACGCATGCCGTCTCGCTTGTTCTTGAAATTATACTGAAAAAAGTGTATTCGGCAAGGCAAGAATGAAGAATATGATCATGGCTGGGACATTTTATTGAAATTTGTCAATAATAGTTGGGTTTATAAAGTTTTAATTTATGACTATCGAATTAATTTTCGGGCAAATAAATCATGTTTTAAAAAGTTTATTATAAGTTATAAGCAAACGCTTTTGCTATCTCTAACAAAAATTAACGTTTGTTAAACAAATGATTGTACTTTGTACTCACCTCTGCCAGATAAGTTCTGTTAACGAATGGAATAAAAAAAACTGCCATAGATTTATGAGATCCTAAAAGAAAAATTGCGTTCATGCACCTTATTCCATGAACTGCTTGTATGTCGTTCGTTGATCTTCTAGTCGACAAGAGCACGTCTTTGGCTTTTATGAATGAAAATGCAAGTAACAGTTCATCTAAAAAAACACTATAAAAAATATACTGTAAGTAACACTACATAAAACTTACTTATTTTTAAATCGAAATAATCGAAAACTGTGGCACAGACAGCTATCGAAATAACCAAAATAAAAAATGCACTGCAAAAATCATTTTCAACTAGAGTGTTTAATTTATCCTAAAGATACAGCACCTTACTAAAATTGTCGAAAAAGGCAGTTGTTTCGATTGTTTTGTCTCGCACATTGTGGGATCGACTTCCAAATCAAAACTTAATTTTGTTCCATTAATAATTTTATTCAGTGTATTTTTCAAACCAATTTCCACGTCTTGGAAATTGCACGAGTTTGGTATACAAAGACCCCAATGGATGCTAGAAAATCGTGGTACGCGATGACCTGGCTAAAATAAAAGATTTTAGTATTTTTCGTTTCTGTTCTAATGAATATCTAAGTTACGTCCTTAATGTTGCTTTTGAAGATGTAGTGAGAGTGCATCAAATTATGTATTGCCGAAAGGTATGAACTTGATGGTGTTTTGACTTGCAACGAAGCAAGGCAATATTGACCTTTAATGTTTAAATCGTCGGACGATATCGACGTGCAAAGATCAAAATCGCCGTATTGATTGATATTTCCACGAAGAAATCCAGAAGGTAACTTTGCATTGGCGTCGTACACTAGAATATTTTAATTTTATGTTTGCTGTATAAAAAGAAAACTTACTCTTTAAAGCCCATAATTTGAATTGTTCGAGAGATTTTATGTATCGATAACTTTGACTTTTACATTCTTTGGTTACTCCTGGAAGTATACTGAAATCTAATGGAGAATTTATGGAATGTATTTGCTCTCTGAGTTGTTTCAGTGTATTTTGGTAATCGTTAGCTAAAAAAAGAAAGGCCCAATAACTTATCCCATCCGTAATAAAACATCACAGTCAAACTGGACTGTGGGCCGAGGGTGAAAATTTTGTTTTCTGCGGAGTGCGGAGTAGTATTCTAGAAGTTGTGTTACTTCGAGACTTCGAGCTTAATTACAAATTATTTTTAACCAAAAAAATACACAGCTCAATCAATACTAAAAATAAATAAAATACCTAACGCACTAATAACTAATAACCTACTATTTATGTAATTATGTGCATAAATTAATATTATCAGGCAATCAAAGAGTATTTTTATTTAAATTTTAGTCATCTAATAAAATCATCTAATGAATTTTGTTTCATCTTCTTCATCTAATTATTTTAGCAATAAAATTTTCCGGCCTAAAATTGCAACAAAAATAAATTGGTGCAACCTTTTGAAATGCTTCAAACGGTTGCTCTCGCCGCTTCTGCTACCCTGTTAAAAGTAGAGCACTGGAAACAATTGCTATGCACAGATGCACACACGAACAACATTATTTGTGATCCAGTTTTAGGTCGCGCGACCCACTTTATTTTTGCAAACATGCCCCTCGATAAAGTGCTCTAGAGCGCTTAATGTTCAATATATTTGATCGGAGTTTTTTTTATTTGAAACTGCACATTTGGGTGAATAAATTGCTCGAACAAAATTTAAAAATTTTACGTTCAATGCCTCAAAACTAAGTTGAAAAAACATCAACTTTGAAGAAGTATATACGAGGCGTATTTTTAAAGTAAGTACCGTTTTTAAATTACACCGCCGCAGCACTGCGGTCGCCATTTAGCGCATGCGCGCTGGGTAGCTACATCTGTTGGGAAACTACAGACGCCACTACGGGACCATCCGATTGAGTCTACATCTGTTTACGTGATTTTAAAATGCCGCCACCTATTGAGAATGCCGCCGAGCACAAAACCTTGCCACTTCTTTTGGCTGGAAAAAAATTGGACCCCCCCCAATACAGTCCCGATCTAGCGCCGAGCGACTACCATTTTGTTTCTGAACTTGAAGACGCATCTGGCGGGGCAGCGCCATACCGATGATGACGAAGTTAAAACGACTGTAAAGGTGCCCATAGACTGGCGAGAAAACTCGCGCGATTTGCTGTCCAACAGCAGTGTCACTAATGTAAATAGCACTGCGAGTCCCTGCGAGTGTCTTCATGAGAACTTGCGACATTGCTGGCGGGCAACAAATCGCGCGAGTTTCACGCCAGTCTATAGGCAGCTTATAATGCAATGGTTATCTCATCAGGCGGCAACCTTCTATGACGATGGAATACAAAAGCTGGTCCCACAATACGATAAGTGCCATAATATTAATGGGAATTATGTAGGAAAGTAGAGTAAAGTATGGTCTTTCAATTGAATAAAGTATTTTTGGAAAATATTTATTTCTTGTTTTTTTATTTCAAAACGGTACTTACTTTAAAAACACGCCTCGTATATCTGTTTATTACAATTTTTTATCAAAATTTTGTCCGAGTAAATTAAAGAACGGTCTTTTATCACAAAAATGAAGCTAGATTTTTGAAATCGGCTCAGAAATAACCGGTGGTAGCATTTTCTAGAAGATCTTATACAGGGTGATTGAAATCAGGTGATAATCCAGATTACTCGATTATTATTAAAGGTCGAAAAAAACTTATATAGGCAAGTAACTCAAAAAGCTTGTTACGTTGGTCTATTTATAGGCACAATTGAAATTAAAACAAGAGAGTGACGTTAATTAGATTTATTTTTTAAATGGAACATATATATTTTTTATACATACAAATATTCTTCAAGAGTATCAAATTCTCTTTACAGTGATACTAAAAAACAATACAATATTTGATAAATTGAAGTCGTGATAAGTGATAAGGTTTTAAAAAAATCAATCTAGTGATCAAATTACCATAGAAATACGAAAACAATTAACCAAACCAATCGAAACCAATCATTTGCTTTGATTTTTGTTATTAGACGTTAATTGTTTTCGTATTGCTATGGTAATTTGATCACTAGATTGATTTTTTAAAACCTTATTACTTATCACGACTTCAATTTATCAAATATTGTATTGTTTTCTAGTATCACTGTAAAGAGAATTTGATAAGCTTCAAGAAAACATATTCGTCCCATTAAAAAAATCTAATTAACGTTACTCTCTTGTTTTAATTTCAATTGCGCGCTTAAATAGACGAAAAATCAATTGTTTTAAAGACTTCATTTATTAATTAAAATTATCATTTCTAGCAATAGATAATAATGTTTTCATTTTAAACATTTTTTACTCCTACTTTGATGTAACTTTGTTGTTTCGTCCTTCGTAAAGCATTCATCAAGATGCACATACCTATAATACGTGCGTAATTTTTTTCAAATCTAATTGTAATTCATTTAAAACGAATTTTTGCAATATACGGATGCCGTGTAGGTCATTTATATAAACATTCATCATATAAAATAAATACATAATACATGTTTTGAATAATTTAAATGTTTTATTTGTAGAACTTCTCTTATTTTGAAAAAAAAATTTTACCATTAGCATTCCGAGTAAGTTTTATGAGACTTATAAACTTAAGACCTTAGACTTAAGACTTAAGACTTAAGACTTAAAACTTAAAACTTGAGACTTAAGTTTTATATTAAGAAATTATTGTTTTTTCCCTTCTATAAATCGATTACATTATATAATAATTCGATAAACGCCATTCAAATGCTAAGCACCTAGGCTTCGATTATTTTTGAATACCTGCAATATCAATTAGTGGTGATTTAAGTTACATTGTACATGTACAAGTACAAACGTTCAAGACGCGTTACGAATTTAAAAAATTGTTTGAAAAAGACTAATGTTCAAACGCTTTATAAATATTTAATGTTGCCAAAAATTCCAAAATACATAATGTGGTACCTTTGATAACTTAAATATTATTTTATTTTCTATGAGAGCGATTAATGAATTAGAATAATGTTCTGAACAAAAATACAACTGGAATCTAATTGTTGTTAAGGGCCTTTTATTATACTATCAAGAAAAACCAGAAAAGTTCTGAAAGATATTCAGCTTTGTACAAGTACTGACACTATCATTTTGTGAGATGCTCCTCGCGACGTTTTCAAAAACTATTTTAATTTTACTTTTGAGTGCATTTAATTAATAAACTATACAATGACTTACCTTCTTGCCAACATTTCGTGACATTTCTTAAACACCTTTTCCCCTTTCTTTGGTGCATCTCTTCGTCCCCCTTTTCACTTAACTCCATTTCATTAATAACACTTTCTGATTTCCACGCCATTTCACCTTTTTCCAAAAATTGCACGTTGTAAGGAAACAAAGATAAAAAATTACTTTCGTTGAGGAAAACATTATAAATGTAGTTTTCTATTGAGGATGGTGGTTGAAGAACTGTATTTAAAAGTTGATTTGCAGTAGCACCAAGAGAACTTATAATTAATGTTATTAAAATTAACATCGAAGAGAAAAAACATAAGTACATCGCGTAATAATTATTTAAAAATGTAGCGTTAATATAAATTAGTTTGTATCGACAAATTTTGTTTGAGTACTTTAATTGTGTAATTTATTAACAACAGCAAATAGTTTACATCACTTTAAAGTGGGTTATTTGATTTGAACTGTTTTAACTTTTTTTTGTTAGACAAATCGAATTGATTTTGCTATAAAAATTTTTTTATTAAGAAGGGGTATCTTATAAAAATGTATCCACTAAGTATCTACTACTTAGTAATCTATTCTTATAAATGTATAGGGTTTGGAATAACAATGATTGTGTAAGTCACGCAATTTTTATTTTGCTTCTATTAAAATATGTAGGTATATTGCGCTTTATAAGTGTAAAGATTATTTAGATCTCGGAGAAGTATTCTTTTTCTTTCGTGGCAGCGCGGCTCAAAAGCTCTCTGAACAACATATTAAAAGTCCCGGAAACTCCCCTGTTTCCGGGAACTTAAGAACTTAAGACCCCATCGTCCCATCAACCCAACCATTGACTAACTAGTCAGTCTAGCTAGACTAGTTAGTCAATGACTCAACTTAGATTACTTAGGTACTCTATGGTACTTGGCATGGCAACTAACATTACTTTTATGAATGTTTTGGTGGACTTTTAATGAGATCAAGGAGATGTTCAGAAGGCTCTCTCCTCTTTACCTCTTTAGAATCAGTAGGTACGTAAATTTTTAGCTGATCCTCAAATGTCTACGTTGATTTACTTTGAGTGATGAATTAGTACCTATTATTAGTATTATTATGAGTAGTATTTAGTATTATTTTGCGATTTTGGCGCGTACATACATCGTACTATATCGCCAATATTGTATTTGGTATCACATATGACAGAATACCTGTGTACTGTGTACTGTCATTGAGTTATTATATACTCAATGGTACTGTGTACTCTGTGATGGTGTGATGCACTCGAGACTGGAGAAACTTCTCTGAAGTCCTAACCAGAATTTTTAATTTATCTGATTAATAACTTATTTGTGGGCTATTCTATGACAAGGTGTTATATCGTGTTACGATTTACGACACAATCATCCATGTTTGAGATACTGGAAATACTTTATCATTATTTTGATTATTGAACGGTCGACTGACATGTTTGTAAATAAAAAAAGTTGTGATTGAACATTACTATATATATATATATATTAGGATGTTCCGTGAACATTACCATCATTACCATGATGGCCATAACCTCAAATATTTGTAAATAAATCATTGTAAATAATCGCTTCTTTAAGTTTAAATAATGCAAATAGACGCAATTTGTCGAGTATGTTGCCAAGATGAAAATTTAATTAAAATTTTTGAAAATGGAAATAACTTGTCTGAGAAGATTATGATGTGCGCGTATGTGAAGGTATTTTCAAAATGTTACTTTCAATTTTTATATTTAACGTCTATATTTCGGTACAAATAGGTCGAAGAAAACGATGGTTTACCTCAGTATATTTGCAAAAATTGCGAAAGTTACCTGAATATTAGTTTAAAATTTAAAAACTTATGCGAGCAGTCAGATCAACGTTTTCGGCAAGTAGACATAGACATAGATATAAAGAGTGAGTCTCTATTTTATACAGGCAGTTTAGAATTAGACGAAACTAAAGTTGAAATACCAAAAGTAGCCGAAGATGTTAAGACTGAAATAAACGAACCACTAACTTGTAATAAGTGTTCAAAATGCTTCGAAACTAAACGTTCTTTATCTGTTCACACGAGTAAAGCACACGGAACCACATCGTACACGTGTAGTTTGTGTTGCCTACGATTTACGTCGAACTATACGTTACTTCTTCATTCATACAAAAATCACAATGTAAGAGTGAAAAATCAACATCAGTGCCATATATGCGGGCGTTTGTTCAAATACCCCGCAGAGCTGAGAAATCATTTGTCGTCACATAACGGTATAAAACCATATAAATGCATGCTTTGTGAAACTAAATTTGTTACTAAACAAGCATTAACTAAACATGTCGCCAAGCACGATGGTGTTAAAAAATATGAATGTTGTTATTGCCCGAAAAGTTTTAATCATCCGAGCAATTTACAAGTTCACATTAAGAAGCTTCATCAGGAACAAGAGAGACATTGCTGTCTTATATGTCACAAAGAATTAAAATCGAGGCGCACTTTACTTTTGCATTATAAAATTCATGCCAACGATCGTAACTTCTTGTGTGATCAGTGTGATAAGGCGTTTATTAATAAATATGACTTGCGTAGGCATATAAAATTGCACGAAAAGAAAAAATTGGTTGAAACGGGTAATTATGATTCGACACTGGAAGATGGTAACAATATTAAGAATAAACTTCAATGTGAGCATTGTGGAAAATTTTATACTAGCTCTGGAGATTTGAAAAAGCACTTACGTATTCATTCTGGCGAAAGGCCCTTTAGTTGTACACAGTGCAGGAAGACATTTAGAAGCTCTAGTTATCTTCGTTGTCACGAAAGGACACATTTAAAGGTGAAGAGATTATATATTTAATTTATTTTGTGCCCCCAGATATTAGAACAATTACAAGATTCGTAAAAGTCTCGGGATGTCTATTCAAATAGTAATAAGTAATAAGGAACAATTTAAATATACACACGAGTCTTTTATAATAATGATCGATAATGCTAATTGAAAATATCTGATTTGGTGATGGTTAAAAGCTGATAGGTGTATGTTTTAGAGTCAACCCTACGTTTGTAATCACTGTGGTCGTGGATTTTCTCAATCTTCAAATTTACGTGTGCACGAGAGACTACACACCGGACTTAGACCTCACAATTGTTATATATGTACCAAGTCATTTAGTAGGAAACGTGATTTAAATAATCACGTACTTAAGCACCATGTAAAAGTAGAGCAAAAGTAGGTAATGAAGATTTTTATGAATTGTTGATTTTAGTAGGTGCAGCTGAACAGTTTAGAAATATTGTTTTCAAACATTTGTAAATTAAGTTTATTTAACTGTATGAATTACTGAATGAGTTGATTTATAAACAAATTACTTGTGTTGTAAATTGTATTGTAAGAAAGATGTAATAAGACTGATTTGTTAAATTGAATATGAAGTTGAACTTACTAATTTGGGTGAAGCTTTGGCGAGCTATACTATCAACTTTGGTCATTTAAAAAAAATTGTATATTTGACACCCACCACATGACAAACCCATTCTGAAATTCATAGATTAAGGTCTATCAGTCAAAGAAGATATTTTTAATAGCATTAACTTTATTAGTAATCACGTGGTTTTACAGTAAATAATTTCTACACTTAAAATCTATTGTTAAAATAAAATTCAGTTCAAATAAACAAAATTTAAGTATTAGCTTTCAGAGGTGTAAGCAGTGTGAAATAAAAAACAATTACGTCTTTGTTTGAACAAAATCAATTTGGAAAGCTCATGGGATAGTTACTTGCCCAATGAGTTTTCACGTACGCTCTAAAAGACACGCATTTCAATATCTATTATTAATTGATTTGACAATTTAAAAAAAATAAACTGAGACAAGAAAATACCAAACAATTAGAAATATCAAGCAGTCATGTCGTATATTTGTTAGTTTGGAATTTAGAAACCACTCTGTTAGCTAATTGGAAGTCATAAGTTTATGTCGCTTTTTTACAGATTATTTATAATTGTTTTCGAGATTTGAAAGTAAAAAAATAATTTTTGAATTTATTAGTACAGGGAAGCATTAATTTCTAAAGCATGATCTGTGCTAACTTAATAGTAAATGAGATGATGTGCATTACTGCTTAGATCGTGTTAATTATATTTCTACTTTTACATTAAATAATAACAAAACAATACTGTCGATTATAGTGCAACCCACAAGACCGGACTTCACAAGAAGCAGAAAATAATCTAAGGCTAGAATAAAGTGCCATAAGTGCACTTCTCATTTGTAATTGAATTGTTATAATATGGAACTGTGTCTTGTATTATATACGACAACCTTCTTCACATTTATAAACTTACAACTCGTAGCTTATCAAAAGCACAATGAATAAAACAGCCATACTTAAGTATGCGGATAATTACAAAGTGTAATTAAAATATCTTGAATTTAAACAGAATTTTAAAAAAGTAAGTACGCAAGAATCAGTTTCATAAAAAAATATTTTAACAACACTTCATAATGACAAATTTTTATATAAATTGTATATTTTTAACACGCAATAAAATATATATCTTGCAATGTAAATATTGCAACAACAAGTGAGGAGCTCAACGAACGAAGGTGGTATTTACATTTACTAATAAAAAAATTCTCAGAACTTCAAAAATGTCATTTGTACACACCGCCTTCATTAGCATGGTTCTTCGGCTATCAAATATAGAGATTTCATTCTGTGATCGTTAAAGCTATAAAGCCGAGACTTAATCGTTTAATTGTCGATTTCTGGCTGTAGATCAAACCAAAACGTGTTCGACTGAGTAAGATTGAACTTACTAAAATCAATAATAACCTGTAAGAAGAATTAAAACTATTTATTTGTCTTAATTATGAATCTTTTCGTACCTGTCCCATTACATTACTTCCTGAAAATAGTTGCTTTTGAGTCGCAACCGTAACTTGCAATTGCTGAGAGTGCAATTCTCCTTGAGACATTACGTACTCGAAAGTAACGTCGTAAACAGGATTGTAATTGTCCTTCATGACCTAAACAAATAATCACATAATAAACGGCTAGTTATAATTTTAAATCAATTGTACTTACAGGTGTTTTTCTCTTAGTGTCCTTAGATCTACCGGGCAGAAGGTACAGCTTAACATACGGATCGGGTATATGAGACGGATCTTTCGCTATTGGTAAGTTACTGTAACCAATTTTTAAAAAATCAGTTTAAGTTTAATTTCATCTAATTAAAATACTTACGCAATTTTATGGATCACAATAATGAGCTTTTGCCGTTGAACACTGTAACGTAGAGTTAGTTGTATTCTTCCAAGTCCCGCTTCTCCGGCTGATCTAAAATTTACTATTGTCAGCATCCTTAATATTAATTAAGTGAAATTCGTACGAGGTAGTACTTAATTGTCTGTGCATTAAAGTTTCTGTGGGTGTGAGAGGAGGCGTTGCCGACTGTAAATTCATAGCGGTTTCTTCGATACACTCTTCGGCTTCTTCCGTGAAATTTGGATTTGCTTCCATGTTGCTTTTTAATGAAGCTTCACGAGATATCATCTTTTTAGACGAATTTGTCCTTTCTAAATCGACACGTAATTTACCCTCCTGTCAAATAGTTCCACAATAACTTACCAAAGCTGCCAGAGGATGAAATAGAATCTTGTCTTTTAAAAGTATTGTCTTCTTCTTCGTCTTCTTCATCTGTTTGTGGGCTGGCACGTTTTAGAATCTATCAAATTTAGTTGTCGTCATGCTCATAAAAGTATTTTAAATATACGCACCTTTAAATGCATCGAAAACGAGAGCTTGCTGTCTGGCCCACTTTTTAACAATCCAAATGGTTGTAAATTAACTTGAAGACCTGGTTTTTCTGAAAGTGCACTTACGTTATAAGTGAGCTGACCCAAACCAGCTCCTGTTTTATGATCGATAATATTAAAATACAGGGTGTCGGAATCTGGATTGGCTACTAAAAAGTTGAATCCTTCCTCCCAAACTGGATCGCTCGTTTTCTTTTGAACATGCGTCTGTTTACTGTGTTTTCCAACCGTTAATAAGACGTACACGTCCGCCTTACTTTGCGTTCGTGCTTGCTAAAAGTTGGAAATGTAGTGTCAAAATTCTATGAGTTCGAGATGGCTCGAGAAGTCCTTACTGGTAAATTTTTGGCCGAGTCGATGTAAACGGTTAACAATCCAGTGCTCATCGAAGTGACTTGTAGCCTTTGTGTTTCTTTAATAACCTAATTACGTAAGTTTAGATGCGTTTCTCTCATGCAATTGTTTGCTAATACTAACCGTTGATAAATCGGAGTAGTTCGTTGTTAGAACAAACCAAGTAAAACGGACGTGGATCATTCCGTGTTTGGCTTGTTCGAGTGTAATCCACTAAAAATAAATTTTAAATGAGTAAACTAATGATGCCGTTTAATACACACATACCATATCATCTTCTCCTTTTTTTACAATAGTTCCGATATCTACAGTAGCCCTATAAAGTTATAAGTTAGTACAGGACAAGCCGTTTTAAAGGTGGTTAGAGGAAAGCTTTATAGATATCATAAAGAACAGCATTCCTGAATCCAACCTGGCGAGTTTAGTTATTGGTTTTAATTCTTAAAACCAAAATGTCTTCATACAAATATTTTTTGTTTATTTACTGACGTTGAAATCAACGAGCATCATCGATGATAATTAAATTATTATAGAATTACTTCATCAAACTACACATAATTATTGTTTATTTTAGCTTAGTAGCTATCGTAGCGAAGTTATTTTATAACCAATCCCAAATTTAGCTTTTAAAAAGCGGTTCTGGTATTCTAATCAATTAAGTCTACTTTAGATTAAAAAAATTAATAGAATTTGCAAAGCATCAATTTAGAAATAAAGTCGTGCACCCATAATTATATAATTAATTAATTAATTAGGCGTAAAATAGTAATTAATTTTGTTCAAGCATATAAACAGAGTGGGTTTGGATCGAAGGGGTTTTGAGATGTTATCAAAATGACCAATATTATTGTCTTGGGGAGGATGGGGGGGGGGGGGGAAGTATATTTTTGACACCAACAAAGTCAAATTATATTAATTTGAATACCAAAATTTGTGAAGATGTAGGCCATTTTGAGATAATAAAGTTTTGTCAAAAATCCTTTTTTGTATTTTCTACAGATCTGGATATAATTGTGATGGTCTATCTCTATCGATCCACACTCACCCAGTACAGTTTTAGTTTACTAGTCATAGCCGCTACTACCTATTTTGTTATTTACTCACGTTCTGCATGTTACGTCTATTACTTAAACGGTAGCAAAGAAAATTGTTAATGAAAGTGTACCTGCCAAGTATATCATCATTTTGTGATCCTGGAAATCCTGCATCATAATCCCAAATATGAATACCAACAATTTGACCTTCTAATGAATTCACCATAGCCTACATTTACAATTTTATTTTTATTTACTAAAAGTTCGTAACTTTTGCGAAAGAATATCGTGTATTATAGTGATAGCCGATAGTCATGCAGCTGTGCAAAAAGCTACAATCATGCAACCATTACCTTGAGGTTTTTATTTATTTTCTAATAAAATTTGCTTAGAATGCACCATAATAGTTAGTTCCCTTGTGAAAGATCAAAATTGACAATGTTATACTTTACCTTCCAAGATCGTCATCCTTTGAACCATCGTCGTAATCCATCACGTGAACAAACAGTTCCTGGCCATTAGTATCCATAATTGCGAACTAATAAATTACAATGAAACAAAACTCAAAATAGAAAATAATGTAGTTTACTTTTATAGGGGTTGAATTTGAAACGACGCTAACATTGCAATAAACTAAGCTTCGGCTCCTTAAAGCTCAACATCAAACAAATTTTAAAGTGTTATTGTGTCCACACTCCACACATCTAATTAACATTCAAGCCCTCGGGTGGTTAAATAAAATACCGATATTCTCTTGGCTAGCATACATCATTGTGGTCTAATGTTATTAAAACTGCCTGAGAGCTCGAGTTTTTAATTGACATTTTGTTATAAACATCCACAACTTGGACCCATCCTGTTAAAGGATGTACTTGCAATTTTACAACGCACAACATGCAAAATACTTTGATCGAAAGAGGACCAACTTTACAAAGATCATTGTTACCTCACACCAATAATCCCATTTTGGATCTACAGTACTATCAATTGTAGGCGTTCTAAATTCTTGAGCACCGACACTTAATATAGCGTATGGATCTGATTTGCCCTTACCCAATATTCCAATATCTTTTTTCATTAAATTTTTGGCTTCGACCACATGAATTCGTAAGACACCCTAACAATTAAAAAATAAACAAAGTGACAATAATTTTAAATTTTAAAACTCACTTCCGGTAAAGGCACATGTAAAACTTCGGCTTCGACGTGCTTACTAATTTTTATAGGTAACTTATTAGGTAAAACCATGATGGAAGCAACTTGTTCTGCTATTAATTGTCTTAATAAGTCACTGAAAATACCGATAAGCTAATGTATCGAGTTTGTTGTAAAATGCAATTTAACACTTACCTAAATCCAGGCATGTCCAAAATATCGATTACTCCAACTAAATTGAAATCGATAGTTGGAGGATTAAGGAAATAAACTTGTAATCCTCCAATTAAAGGCAATCTAGTTAAGAGTGGTTTTAAAACAATACGAGCCATTCCTTCCAACTGAAATTGCAATTTTAAAAAATAAATTAATCAATATTGATCCATTAATTTACCTGAAAGTCTTTAATTCCACCTTTGAAGCCAGACATGGTAAATGTAAGATTACAGTCACCTGCATAACTGTGAAAAAAGTTTAGTTAATTTCTTTTAAAGCGATTTGTAGTAGTAGGTACTTACAATAGATCAACATCTAAAACAATTTCATTTCTTGCAATGTTGGTTTCATAAACTTTAACTCCGCCGATTCTAGGTGGCTAAAATTATGCGAGATTTAAGTTACACGAAATGTTTATTAGTTTAAATATGACTTACGATCGATCCTAAAATCATATTTTCGAATTTAAATCCGCTCAATTTGTATTTTTGGAGTTTCTTTGCAATTTTTGGTTGGATTTTATCACGAATCATATTTCTCACATATTGATTTACGTGAGGCCATAGTTGTTTGAGAATCTGTCGAAACAAGAATTTTTTATTTTTAAAAAAAGGTTAATTCTATTACTTCGAGGGTTTGTGCAAATAAAGTTAGGTCAATAGTTCGAAACTACTCTATAACTTCTAAACTATTATTGCAAAATGATAATGGCCTTGACAAGCACATTTTTGATGCATTTACTACTTTTACTGCAATGATGAATCTCTGTGCCTCTCAAAAACAGATTGATGCATTTTGGAATGAAGTTCAATAGCTTTTTGATACATTAACAACAGGCTACCTTTAACAGCTGTAAAGATTGTTCTCATTTGCTTTCATTCTCGCCTGGACAGAAATAACCTTGATATCGGAATCCATATGTTGATTATCTTTTGTTATCATATTTACTATTTACTGATGGATAACTATCAAATAACTGACAATAAGTATATTACTTATTGTATACATTGTTTTGTTATACTGTTTTATTCTAGTGGATAATACAAATTTACATTGTTATGTATTCCAAAGTCAATTTCATAATTTTATGAAAAACAATTATTTCCCACCATTGAATTTAGAAAAAAAACTACCAGAATAATTTTAAAAATATGTTGTGTCATTTGAAAAGAAAAGTGGAATGCCACTTCTCAGAAAGAACCAAAAAAATTTAGAACAAGGCTCATTTTAGTGCATAAAGAGCTGTACAGCTGTTTTTGAATTTCCGAAATCAGATTCTTTTTAAATTTTCATTTTATCTCATATACTGCAGAGCTATCGTGCACTTACCTGGACACCCTGTGTATGAAATTTTAATATATTTCTTCAAAAACAGAAACAAAAAAAGGAAAGTTTTAAAAAGAATTTGAAGGCTTCTTTCCAGTCACCGCTTTTATGACTTGAATAAGTTTTTAAATTATGGATTTTTGTATAGAAATAAAGTAAATGAGGTAATAAAAAAAAAAGCCTCTAAAGGTCTGATATTGGTACAATGCATCACTTAGAAGTTATAAAGCCCGTAGATTTTTTTTCTGGCTTCTAGTACAAGCTCATGCAGCCTGTAGATAAATATTAACTAAATTCCATTTTTGACATGCTTCTACTATAATTAATTCAAATTTAAATTTAATATAGGTACGATACTAACTTTGTTTACCCATTCTGCTCGTTCGACATCGGGGAAAAAGACCTGAAACAATGCAATTAAAATAAATTCTCTTTCTATACCTACATTTTCCAATTTGTCATTCAAATATACTCAAGAATAGTGCTGTTTGTATCGCTAGGGCTAGGAAAATTTTTTCTTAAAATTATTTTACTAGCAATAACTTGAGAAAAATATTTTGCAATAATTTATCGATGTCCTTGAAGTTCAATCACAAATAGTATAGACATTATGTAAATTTATTCAAATAACATTTAAATTTGAGGATACTGGGATGTTACGTTTTATTTAAATATAGTATTATTTAAATGTAGTAAATTCGACTAATCCAAGTCTTGATAATATAAATAACAGAACAAAAATAGGAAGATCAGGCGATTTGATTACGATAATTAAAAGGCTAAAAGCAATCAAGATTAAATGCAATCTGTTGTTATACAAGGTTTAATTTATGATCAAAATTAGTTGGAAACCCCTATACAAAAAACATCAATACAATCAACTAAATAATTGACGCTCGTTTAAATAGACTATTATAATGTATAAGTACAGATAGTACACTTATGCAATTTTAGCACCTATATTTTTATCTATGTGTTCTTTTATATGCTTTGTTAACAATTATAATTAATACAAATGTGTAAAAATAAACTAATTAAAATCATTGGTTTATCTAGCAATTACTGCACATCTTTTCTCTTTCTAATTAATTTTTAAATGAAAACAAACGCTCAAATCAATTTTAACAAAAATTATTCGTACCCACGCTGGTAAATCATCCAGGCGAGCCAATACAACATCTTCTTCTTTAGCCAGAGCCGAGGCTTGAGCAATCTTACATCTACGTTCCGTAACTTTCCTATATTGGTCTCGAATAACTAGTAGTAATATAGGTCCCATAAACCAACCCATCGACCATTGCATGTATCCAACAAAATATATTACCGCTACAGTTGTTATCTATAATAATAGGTATAATTACATAACAATGTTCAAGTTCATATTTCACTTTTAAAGATGCATATCAAACAATCAAAACAAATTAAATTACACGATTACTGTAGTTGTAGAACTTACTTTTTTCATTGCGCTGTATATCACGTTAGTAATGCGAACGCCGGCTATCTTTCGTTTTTTAGTTATTCCATCACTTTGAACTTCTCCAATTTTTGAATCGGCCATTTCGCTCCGCTCTTTTTAAACTTTTATGATTAGTTGGAATGTTATTATCGTTCACATGGGAATTTACAGAACCAAAACGTGAAAATAATAATTATATTACTCACCACTCCTAAAACTTATACCTATAATAATCGAAAACAATTACATTTGTCTTACATGCCAATTGGAGACACTGTCATACGTTAAAAATTAATTAAATAAAATTTGTGGGTATGTATTAATAAAAGCGTATAAAATTGCAAGGTTAATCCCACATCCCACCAGGAAAAAAATACCACATCTTCATTGATTAAGCTTATGACGTTAAATGGGTTGCATACTTTCAGGAGGTTCGTATTATACTGGTCAGGCGAAGTTTTTCATTGAGCGAGGCATTTTTAAATCTGAATAAAACAAAGACTATAGTAGATGTCAAGTTATGTATTGCCATTATTTGTGAAATACAACATCGTTTGAATGTTCTTTACGAAAGAGCGAAAGCGACTGTATGAATAATTCGTTGAACCCAATTTTCCATGATTTGGGCACAAATCGGCTCGAATGAATATCAGCAATTACGTGTTCAATGTTCATGCTCGAAGCATCTAATGTTGCTCGTTATTACTTTAAATGGGCAACTTAATATAGCCCCACAAGAAAAAGTCTAGGGGTGTTAAGTCGCATTTGTCTATTTCTTGAAATAATCGACTGAACTTTTCCGGTTCTACCAGATGTTAAATATATTGGACCTTGCTACTTGCAACTAGCTTGCAGATATCCTGAAAGAAAACTGTCTTATGAGTCTAGCGGGAGCAGAAGTTTTGCTCTCAGAGACAATTGATTTTTGAACCAGTAAGGTGCAGAAAACCATAGCAATTAAAAAAAAACTATAGGAAATAACAACACCTTGGATACTAAACTAAATTGTTATTGAAAAAACAATTTTTATATACGATTTTATGTTAGCTTTGTGAGTGATTTAAATTTTTAACCAAGTCAAAAATATACAGTTTTTTATAATTGGATCGAAATAAATTACCATGGCTCGTTGTCCAGATTTACCTTTCCTACCGGGGTTCACATTCAATCCTTTGGTAAATTTTAGTAGTACTAAACTAACGAAATTTTTTATTAACTCGAATAATTTATAGATTGGTCAAACCAAATTCAATAAGGACACAAAATTTGATTTTATCGGTGCAGATGTGCAAGCGCTAGTTGAAAAAGTAAAGCCGAACATTTTGGGCCCTCTAAGCGATAGATATCCTTCTCTGTATGCAAGAGGCGAAGTTCCTGAAATACCATCGTGGATTGCGTATGATAAGCAAGTATGTACACACCCAGATAAAGGAAAGCAGGCTTTAAATAGTACTCGATACATTATTTAGGTGTTACGCTTCGATGGATTTTTTCAAGAGACATTGCAAGAAGTTAGGGGCGCACCATTTCTAGTTCGCAAAGTCAAAGTATTATTTTTTTTGGAAGATGGAACTATTCAAGTAATAGAGCCTAAAGTTGACAATAGCGGCATTTATCAAGGTTCCCCACACATTAATTTTATCTGTGGAAAATAAATTTTCTTCTTTTAGGAACTGTAATATCTCGTCAAAGGATTAGATTTCCGGCACCGATGGATGCAAATTTTTATGATATTGTAGATTTAAATGTGGGAGTCGAAGTGGAATTTTATCGCAGAATCATTAAATTAACAGATTGTGACAAGTTTACTCGAGTTTTTTTAAATCGTTGCGGAATCGCTGTTCCCGACCCTATCGAGATGCCTCAAGATCCGTACTTAAAATCTCGTGATCACGACAAAGACGGCGAGTTGCCAAAAAAACCTACCAGAAAGACCGATACTTATGGACAGTTTTTAAAGTACGACGGAAAAGTAATTACTTTATTAATATTAAGTGACAATTTGGGACGTTTTAATGCTTTATTGTAGATATTAAAGTTTGATGGTTATTGGGATGATCAGGAGACCGATTGTGGTTACTTACATTATTTAGAAATCCATTACTATTTAGCTGATGATACTATTGACATAAAAGAGAACGTGGTCGATAGTGCAGGTCGTAAGAGTGGTTTTGTATTCATAAAAAGATCCAAGTTAGCCAAAGTTTACAAAGGATTGCCCTCACCAGGCGCATTTTCTCCATTTACAGTTTTAAATGTGCTAGGTAACGATACAAATAAACGATATGTGGCAGACCCTTTAGATTGTGGAAGAGAGCACGTAGAATATTATACAGAAAAAGATTTGGGTATTGGAGGCGTGATGAATGTATATGGTCGTAAAATTGTTATCACCGATTGTGATACGTTTACTAAAGAGTATTACAGCAAAAAATATGGCATAGATGATTTTAGTGCCGCTCCTCTTCCCCACGATGCACAAAAAGCTCCTTGTAATGTGGTACAAGAGCGTGAACTACCACCTTGGAATGGTTATGGATCGTTTGAAGACTCTGAACAAAATTGCATAACTGTAGAACCCAAGGCACCTATGAGAGACTTACAAAAATTCATAAAAAATGATAGGTGAGCATCAAATGGGAAATTTATAGAAAAATATAGTTTTTTTGCTTCAGGGTTGGTTTAGACAGTCACGTATTACGCTATGAAGCTCGTATGATATCCAAAATTCCAGAAAACTGTGGAAGAATCTTTGTAATTAGTTTCTTCTTAGCAGATGATAGCATATCAGTATTTGAACTAGCGAGAAGGAATGACGGTAAATACTTATGAAATGTACATCAATTAGGTAACAACCCAATCCATTGTAGGGTTTCAAAAGAGTAAGTTTTTTAAAAGAGCCGAAATATACTTACCCGGACAACCTACATTTACAAGCAAAAAACCAGAGTGTTATAAATCTCAGCACCTTTTTATTGGAGCCACGGTTGTTATTAACAGTTATAAGTTTGTTCTAATTGACGCCGATGATTATGCTTTGCGTTACATGGAGCTACACGACTCTGAGGTTTGTTAGAAATTAACCAATTTCTTGATTTAATAATTTTCTATAGTATCCAAAATCGAATATTGTATTAATTATGGGTAAAGTTAGGGAAAAGTTGCGCCCTATTTATAAAGATTTTGTTGCCGAAAATTTACCACAGGAAATACCAGCCATACCTTATTTCCAATTGAGGTAAGGAAAACGTACCTAATGTATTAACATTGCATATTTATACCGACGTATTGTTAATATTATTTACAGAAACAAATTGTGTCGTGTGATGGGAAGTGATTTTACCGAGCACGAAATGATGACAATTTCTCGCGCTTATTCTGCTAACTGTGCAGAAGAACAGTACAATCGTGAGGCTATAAGGTATTGAAAATGTTTTCTTTAAATTTTAAATTAAAACTGTTAGTTCTTTTTACGTAGAGCCATAACATTGACAGAATTCAAACGTTACTTATGGGATGATTTGGAGCGCACAGCTGAATATTTAAAAAAATTCGATAGTGAGAAAACGGGTACATTGTCTGAAAAGGACGTGTACACTTTAATGAAAGCTTGTCGACTACCGATAGACAAAGTTCTCATACATAGAATAATTAAAGTGTACGTATTTGAACACTTTTCGATTTACAAGTTGTACATAACTTATCATGTTTTTTTAGTATCAAAAGAGATAGAAATGGCGATTTATTGTACGAGGACCTTATTAACTTTTTGGATAGAAAAAAATGTCCGTTAGAATCTGTTATTCCAATCAACATTAAGGTGATACTTATTTATTATTTTATTAAATCCTAACCATCCTCCTTCAGTACGATTTGTGGTGGGGATCCATTCGAGAGCCAAAAGCTGGAACACTCATAGATTGGTGTGCATTTAACAAAGCGTTAGATTTAGAGAAAACATTTGCAGATGCTTATGGAGATGAACATGCAGCAGCTCATCATTAAGGAAAGCTAAATATAATCATAATATGTATTGCATTTTATAATCAGGATTTTATTTATCTTGAAAGTAATAGATATTGATGATTACTCGATGAAACTTACTTTTAAAATTAGGAACAAGAAAAGTATTTGGGTATTTAAATCAGAGTTACTGCTGTGCTACTCGATATTCTCAGAGAATCCCTCCACTAACTAATTACAAATGAACAAATTTGGTTTAATATATTTAAATATAGTGTTTTTATTAACACACACTACAGTACGATTATTTCGAGTATTATAAAACCAATTAATTTCCTTTATAAGAATTGGAAAAACATTTAGGATTATAAATTGCTAATAGAGGTTAAAAAATACTTATTAAACTAGCAGCAAATATAAAATTCTAATACCTACTGTATTATGCTTATCTACACATTGAAAATTCTATCACAAAAATTATACAATAAAAGTATAAAAAAAGCTCAATGGGTTATTAAAATTCTCTGTCACGTAATACAATTGGAGCTACTAAAGTCCAGGAATATAAAGAAATACATAACCAGCTGGAGATTACTTTAACCCACATAGACGCAGAATTAGCATTTAATGTCTTCAAAGATGAATTGGGCCTGTAAAAGATTTGATTAGAAATTTTCTCTTTACTTCTCCAAAAAATGTACTTACTTGTACCAGTTAGTTAAAGTCATCATGACATAAAGTGTAGCTAATGCAAACATTATGTGGAAAAAACTCCAATTGTAAGCAACGCTTTCGTCTTCATTATCCCACACCTTCTTGCCACCACTTTCCCCGCCATCACTGTGATCTCCATCATTACCTGCGATAGGCACATAATTATCTGTATTTAAAAAAATAATAAGAAATATTTACAAAAGAATTTCTAAATTAAAAAGATTTCGTGTAAAAATAGTGTAAACGAAAAGAAAATTAGCCAAAAACCCCACAGCATTATGTGGTCAACTTATATGAATTATAAAACTTTTTGTAATACAAACTTTAGGCCATACCTTCGTGGGTAACCAGACTAGCATCACCGCTGCCCCTCACTGTGATTATAAACAAAAATGTTATTATAATAATACTAAACATAAATTAAAAGTAATACACGCTACATAATGCTATGGATTTAAATAAAACAAGTAGAACCAGCTTTGCGAGAACACTAGAACATGCAAAATTAAGAAGAAATCTACCGATAAAGTCAAAGCAGAAAAACTTATGCAAACGTACAGACAATAGCTATAACACATCATTTCTTACCTGCGCCATTATCTTTTGCCAAAACGTGTTCAGACATGGTAATTTTTGAGGAGCTACTAGCAGTGCGTAAAGATGAATACAATATGCAGCACATCCAAACAATAAGGCCAACAATACTTTGTCCATCAAAGCCCATTTGGTTGGTTTTGACGGTGGTGTTAGCACCAACAATGCCCAATAAACCGGGGTTACAATTTGAGTCTACAAAACAAAATTTATAAGTTCCGCACGAGATTACTTCGAATACAATATCACCTGGTGAATTAGAAACGGCAGACCAAGTTAAATATGTAACATACAGTGAAACTATCGACGACTGTAGTAATCCGGATCGAGGTAACTTATCTTGTACGTTAGGTAAAATTGACACGGCACTCACGATGAAATTTAATATCAAATTAATCGATATAAAGAACTTATTTAAACTACAATCGTCCGACTAAAAATGTTAGTTATTTAAAAAATGTTAGTTATTTAAAAAATGAAAGAAAAAGCCTCAAATTAATACTAATACCTTTGTGAAAAATACATATAATAGAACAATTCCAGTAATTGCCAAAGCATAATTTAGTAGTGTCACTCCAATTAAGGCAAAATACCATCCCTTTGATTCGGTCTCTTCATAATTACCAACCCACGCTTCGGCCCACGAATGCGCGAAGTCGACGATCAAAATCAATTGTATTAAAATAAACATAAATCCTCCTATCATCCCAAAATACATCCAAGTTACTCCAAAACCTTGTTCCGGTATGAAAAATGCACCTATTATACCACCAATAACTAATAAATATTTCAGCCCCCAAAATCTAAAATTCGAGTAATCAATTTACGGCAACCGATTCTGAAAAGTAAATACTAACCCATTTTGAATGCCGGCTCGGTTATCTTTAGAAGTTTTAACTCCTATCATAATCAAACCCATTAGGCAAAAGAAAATTGTGACTATAAAACATATTCGATAAACTGCGAGGTATCCGACGGCTTCGCTGCAGTTTATGATAACAGAATTTGGCAAATAACTAGTTGTCGAATTTTTACAAAACGGGACCTACACAAAGACACTTTACGTTATTTTCTGATTGTCCAACGTTGTACTGGTTGTAGCCTTACCTTTCGCAGCACGTCTTGTAGTCCCGGCGACAACGTAATACAAGCGACTATAGTTGTGACTAATAACATTATGGCGTACATGATACGCGAAGATGTCGAATTTCTGCACGATGGGCACGCAGAACAGCATAAAGAACATGCTGCACTTCCACAACAACAAGCAAGCTAAAAGTTATTGTTAAATGTCAAAATAGGGCGGATTTTAGTTTTTCCAAGTAGTTACCTGTGCTGCAGAACACAAACCCAAAACAGCCCCCATATTATTGGATTAAAAATTTATAATTTTTTTCGAACGGGAAGATTAAATCAAATGACTAATAATTTTCTAAAAATAGGTACTTCACCACAATGAACTTTCACAATGGCATGCAAAAACAAAAACAAACTTCGACGTTACTGATACTGACACTGACAGTTTAGTTACTAAACTAAAAAAAATTAAAATCACCAGTTTTTAGTTTTTAGGTATACCGCTCTCCAATCAAAAATCAAATGTGTTACGCACATCAAATTCTTGTTCTTAACGATTGTGTTTTAATCGATCAGCACATCAAGAAGTTAACCGTTTGAAGAAGAAGGTGCTAGAATTAGAATCACAGATTGATAAGGTTTGTAACTTTTCTTAGTTCCGTAAGATTAATCCTAACTTTTTTTTGGTCTCTTTTCAGGTACCTACCGTCTAATGTCTAATCGATCGCGCCAACAGACGGAGATAAAACTTGAGAATTTAAAAACGGATCTGTCTAGTTTACGTAGAAATTACGATCTGTCTCAAAGGAAACTACAACAACATAAAGATCGTTTTCAAGAATTGGGAGAATCGAAAAATAAATATGTAGAGGAGCAATTAAAATTGCAAAAAGCCATGTTAGGAAAGGCTCAACTGTACGACCAGTTAAAAGAAGTAAAAGAAAAAGTGAAGAGTCTAAAGAACAAAATACAAGAATTACAAATTCAACTGAAACCTCTTGGCGAAGAATCGTCAGTCAAGAAACTTCCAAGGGAGATTAATATGTGTGTTGGAAAAAATCATGAGTCGAAAGTGGACATTGAAAAATTAAAAATCGAATTGAACTCTACAGAAAATAAACTAGCGCACAAGCATAAAAGTTGCACGATAGTAATATTGGTGAACGTAACAGTTTATTGGAAGGCGTTAAAAACGTTCTTCCAGATGTAGCTTTTAGTGTGGAGACCGATGAAGAAGTCGCGAATGCGATTGCAGTTGTTGGTGAAGCATTGGGTGCTTCTAAAAGCGAGTTTGTAACTTTAGAGCGTAATTGCGAGGTTGAAGAGGAGAAATTACAAGAAGAAATTAACTGCTCGAATACAAACTTGTTAAAAGGCAAGCATGAGATTGATTAGAAAAATCGACAAATTGGCGAACTTTAAGGTAAGACGTATGTTGATAAGTATTTACTAGGGCACATAGAGAGTTCTGTCGGATATTTTATGAGGCAAGCAAACGACTATAGAATCGTTATTTTGAGTTTTATTTGACATCAAACTTAAATTTAATTCTAAAAATATTAGGGGGTTAGGGGGCGAACAGATGCATGGTCCATCGAACACTTAAAGCGATTTTGGTATTTGTAGTGCTCTTTTGAATAAAAATGTCTGGCAGAGACCTAAATTTTGCCCTATGCTCTCATAATAATTTGTAAAGTTATAATTTTTCTTTTTATTTGAAGGTAAAAGCAGGGAAATCGATAGTCAGTTGCACGAACTCGATTATTCCGACGAGAAGCTGAAGAGTTTGGATTTAAAATAACTAGAATTAATACAGATTTGAAAGCTATGCAAACCTCGTTTGATGCCGAGGCTGTAGCCAGGAGTATCAACGACGACAAAGCTAAAATACGTAAAAATGAAGAAGAATTGGAAGTCCTTGAAAGTGAATACAAAATACTACAACAAAATAGTATTAAAGAGGCCGAACTTGAAACGTTAAGAGCGGCGGAATATTGCATAGTTTAAGGCTTGAAAACGTGCTATCTTTTGGCGAACAAATCAGAAAAACTACTGAATATGAAAACCTGTAATTTAGCATACATAAAGAAAAAAGTCTGCTCTACAGCTTGAGATACTTTTGAACTCAAAAAAATATACAATTAGTGCCTTTTTTTAACCACAAAGTTGGCCTATTTTTGAATGCCTTACCAATCGAATGTTTGACACAAATTTAAAATAAAAAGTATCTCAAGCTGTTCATTATAGTCTAATGAACTGTAAACAAACTTTGAAAAACTTTAAATCTTTCTCAATTTTCTACTTTGTTCGCCAAAAGATTTATTTGGAAAAGCGCTAAGTGTCCTGATAGTTAGGCAACTCTATATACACGTCTCTTACATGAACGCCTGTTTTAGTTCAGCAAGTTGCCACAAGAGGGGCACTTAATATTTTGGTGTTGGTAGCCAAAAGCGAAAGTCGAATTTTGGGATGGCCAGGTACTCGCATAATATGAACGTCAACTATATATATATTGGGATGTTCCGTGACGTCAACAACCTGTCAAAATTTTAAGTAATTTATTACACTGAAGAAATTTGTTCCACTCGAAGCGAATTTTAGTTTCTATCAATGGTTCTCCTTTTTCGTTGACTATTTTTAAATACATACTATTTAGTAAAAGTTTTATATGATCGAAAAAAATTACATTTTGATGAAATTTGATTTCGCCCACTTGAATAAAATCTCATCCACAGGTTAAGCTTTTAAACGAAATCGTTACAGTGTGACCCAAAATAAGAGAGTTATTTTGGTGGCATTTCGTGTAATCTTGACCCATATTATTGCTAATCGTTTATAGGCGAGCACACATCGACCCTAATCAAAAAAATATCTTACGATTTTTTAATTCAAACTGGCCGCGAGTAGGTATAAATGATTGTCACATTTTCTAGTTTTTTCTTATTATAACTTTTCAAATAATATAATTTATTATTACGTATTATAAAAATATAAAAACAGGAATATACAAAATATAGGAATTTTTTTGAATTAGTCGCGCTTTAGAATAATTTCAAAATTAACTACTTACTTTTAAAAGACTAAAGTCAATTAAAATTATAAATAGGGATATCAAAATTGACTCTGACCATTTTTTCTATTTTTGGATAGTTTTAGATATCAAACCGGAGTACTAGTCCTAAAACTTTATATAATCCGCGGCAGAGGTTAGGTAGTAGGTAGTAGGTACAATGTACAATCACCCCTGTACGAACTCCTGAAAAATAAATTTCAATAATAAACTAGTACATAATTTAAAAACATTACATTCATAAAACGGGTTTATTTTATTAATATCTAATTCAACTTTTTTGTACAATAATTAAAAAATAAAATAGGTAACTATCGATTACAATAGTTATAAGCAAATAAACAATGTGTATTATACATAATATAAAATATAAATAAAGGCGATTACAGTAGAACCTCGTTATAAGGTACCACCAGGTGCCAAAAAATGTTGTACGTTATAGTCAAATATGTAATTTAAAAAATAATAAAGTTTTTCCACTACTACTAGCCTCAGAGCCTAACTTTTTTGGGTTGTGAAGCTCATTTTCACCACCTCGTGCTTACAACAATAAGAAATAGTTTATTATATATTCGGAGACTAAAGTGCATATTTTAATCCCAAGTGTCAAGTTTATTTTCTCGAGCGGTAGCGATTAAAATTAAAATACACTCGAGTCTCGTGGTATAAACGCTACTTTTCGTACCTTCTAGTCTAAAAAATAAATAACTTGAAATTGAATATGAAGTTTAAAATACAAATAAACCGCTTTGTCGAAAGCCGTGCGAAACTAACCACAGTAACGCTGTAAAACAAAACGGCTGACAGACATCATTTTGTAATAATTTGACTTTATTAAAGACGTTGTTGTTATGCTAACACTACTTATTTATTCTTTTTAATTCTTCAAATTCATTATTAATCTCTGGGGTATAAAAAATTACACTTTGGTCTTTAAAAATCGGATCTAAAGTTAAGAGCGACAGAATATTGCATAGTTTGAGGCTTGAAAACGTGCAATCTTTTGTCCTACAAATCAGAAAAACTACTGAATATGATAGCCTGTAATTTAGCATATATAAAGAAAAAGGTCTGCTCTACAGCTTGAGATACTTTTGAACTCAAAAACACATATAATTAATGCTTTTTTTAAACACAAAGTTCGCATATTTTTGGATGTCTATCCATCGTACCACTTTTAGACTACGGGGTGGGAAAAAATTATTATTGACCTCAGGTCAATAATAAAAACTGTCAATTACGTTTCTTAAAATATCGGTTTATTTAAAAATATTATTTTGATTTTTGTAAATTGATCAAAAATTTATCATGCGCAACTATTGTGCTTACTTCTTGTTTACCTCAGAAGGCGCCCTTCTTCTACTTTTACTACTTATTTGAAATATAAATAAATACCTCCAGTCGAAACGTCCGTTAAAATTATTTCAAAAAATGCCAATCAATAAAAAATGAAATTCGGGTTACGTGGTATCATTCCTTCTAATTTATTAAACAGTCTGCTGTTGATATCAAATTAAAAACCATTCAGTACAATTGCTTTTCCTCAACGTAAAAGAGCGGTTACATTTTTAGATTTGAAATTCCGTAATAATTTTTGGTTACTTTCATTACTACTTTCAATATTTTTTAACGATTTTAACAGTTTTTTATTAACAATTTTATAAATTTTTTTTATTAGTGATTAGAACAAACAAACAAAGAATAATAATTACTACTGAATATAATTGCTACTTACATTCATACATCTTACAAATCCTCGGCCAAATTCAAAAAACGTAGCTTGAAACATCGTTAACTAGATCGAAATTTTTGAAAATATTAAAAGTGCCGTATCGGTTTCAAATTTTATATCTGAATAAGAAATAGGAGTGGGAATAATTTTTTTCTCTTAGTTAGAGTAGTTTACTGATGTATATTTTAGAGAAACGCTAATAAAAACCACCCTGTTTAAAAATTTACAGAAATGAAACTATTAATCTTACTAGTTTTAAAACAAGTAAAAACTATATTATTATAGATATTCTTTGGTTATACTAACCGACGTATTGAATTTAAAAATTGAAAAAGGTATTTTTATATTAATTTATAAAAGTTCCAGAATGCCACCAAAATTGGCCCTTTATTTTAGACCAGTATCCGCAGTTTGCTCAATGAAGTCCCGTTTTGAGAACCGCGAATTTTACTAGTATCTAGATCGTCGAGTTTGACCCTACAAAATTTGTCAAATTTTTGGAGGAAAGTAGATTTTCATTAGCTTTCATTTTTTACATTTTGAAATTATTATTTAGTTCCGTAGATTTTACATTTTACTACGCCTTACCCATCACACAAAATAGGAAATATACAAATCCGTAAAATCTGCTTTTAGAGTTTATGAGGGTACCTATTAAATAATACAATGGTACAAAAAGGGTATAGCATACAATACAGTCGCAAGAATGTAAACGGTAAATACGTCTCTCTCTAAAGTAATTCAGGTACAAGTTGGTTTAAATGCAATTATGGTTGCATAGCTTATTTTTTCAACTAGGCGCACCTTTCGTAGCGCCACCTCAGCAGAATATGCTAACTACTCCAATTTACCGCCGGTCTTAAACCACGACATTGTAAAACGAAACTCGAAATTCAAAAATTTGTAAATAAACACTTCAAAAGTTTTGCAGAAATATTCGGCGACGATTTACCCAGTTTCGCTTTTTACGCAAAAAACCTTAGCACAAACAAAAAAATGAAAAGTAAGACAATAGACGATTTGAATAAGAAAATCACGTCGAAACAAAAAGAGTAGAGTACTTTAGAAGCAAAATGCAGACATAAAAAAGAACAATTGGAATTTTAAGAAAACGAACTTGACACAAATCGTAAGAAAGTGCAGTTAAAAGAAGTAAAAGAAAAAGTGAAGAGTCTAAAGAGCGAAATACAAGAATTACAAATTCAACTGAAACCTCTTGGCGAAGAATCGTCAGTCAAGAAACTTCCAAGGGAGATGTGTTGGAAAAAATCACAAGTTGAAAGTGGACATTGAAAAATTAAAAACCGAATTGAACTCTCCAGAAAATAAACAAGCGCACAAGAGGTTCAAAAATACATTCCTCGAACACGCCTGTTTGAAAAAAATGGTTGAAGATCTAGGGTATTATCTGACTGTATTAGAGACGGATATTTTAAATTTTCATAAAGATCTTATCAATCAAATAAACAAGATTATACATCAATTATGGAGATCGATTTACAGAGGAAACGATTGTGATTATATTGAAATTAAAACGAACAAAAAGGACGTGGGGGCTAAGAAGAGAACTTATAATTATAAAGTCGTTCAAATTAAGAGTAATACGAAGTTGGATATACGCGGTAGGTGTAGTGCTAGTCAAAAAGTTTTAGCGTGTTTAGTTATTAGGATGGTTTTAGCCAAAACGTTTAGTAAAAATTGTGGTATTTTGACCTTAGACGAGCCTACTACAAAAAATCTAGATAGAGCCAACGTCATGAGCTTGAGTGACGCTTTGGCGAGACTCGTTAATTCGCGTCTTGCTTACGTTTTTCGCGTAAAATTCAATTATTTTTTCAATTTCTAAAGGAAGTTTCTTGACTGACGATTTGTTTCGTAACTTCTGCAATGTTTTTAATTATTTCTTTGACTTGTAAGTCGTGATTTGTTACTTCTTCTCTAAGTTTGCCTATTTCGGTTAAGGCGTTTTTGTAAGAGCTGTCCCCATCGTTAGCGATTTAATGTCTTAACAGTTTCTGATTACTGCTAAGTTTGCTCCCAGCCTTCAAATAAAAAGAAAAATTATAACTTTACAAATTATTATGAGAGCATAGGGCAAAATTTAGGTCTCCGCTAGACATTTTTATTCAAAAAGGCACTACAAATACCAAAATCGCTTTAAGTGTTCGATGGACCATGCATCTGTTCGCCCCCTAACCCCCTAATGTTTTTAGAATTAAATTTAAGTTTGATGTCAAATAAAACTCAAAATAACGATTCTATAGTCGTTTGCTTGCCTCATAAAATATCCGGCAGAACTCTCTGTGCCCTAGTAAATACTTATCAACATACGTCTTACCTTTAAGTTCGCCAATTTGTCGATTGCACTCAATGCTTCACCAACAACTGCAATCGCATTCACGACTTCTTCATCGGGCTCCACACTAAAAGCTACATCTGGAAGGACGTTTTTAACGCCCTCCAATAAACCGTTACGTTCCCCAATATTACTATCGTGCAACTTATTTTCGGCTTGCAATTTGTCAATTTTAATCTGCAGCTTATCGATACTTTTAGAACGATCCCCTTTCGTTGTTTCAATTTTTAATTTTTGGCCTTTCAAAGTACGTCGCTGTTGCTCACAATTTTCCCGAGTACTTTCAAATAAACTAATTTTGCTCTTCAGTTGTTCGTCGTTCCCTTCATATTCTTCTAAAATGTTGCGCAAAATATCTGCTTGTTGCTGCTGTAGACCTGCAAGAGTTTCTTGAATGTAGCGATACATTTTGAAGAGTCAATTGTATTTTTAAAGTGTTAATTGCGTGAATGTCCTTGTCGATTTATTTTAAAGTGTCAATTGTATCATGTGTCCTATAGTTCTAATTTTGACTAACCATGTAATGATTGATGGTGTAATAAAATTATTATTATTATTATTATTTACCATCGTTTCCTTCTTATCACAAGCTTTGTGTAACTCACTAGATTAGTTTCCAGTTCACAAATTTCCTGTAACCGCTTATTAATAGGAACTAGCGTTAATTCTTTCGTCTTAATATTTTCCTCGTAGTTGCCCATTTTTCTTCCTTCTTGCAAAGTTTTGATTTTTTCTTATCGACAATATCGGCCGTTTGCTTCAACATTGTGACCTTCGTTCCTAATATTTTATTATTAGCGACGACTTTTTCTATAAAAGTTTTTCTTATACTTTCGGCACATTTGTTATACTCTGTTGCGCCAAAAATTTCGTCAAATCTCTCCTTTAGTTTCTGAGGTTTGTGTAAGGGCCAAGCCGACTTTACGTGATGACAAAATATCACACTATTGAGAATGGCCTTACTAACGCCCAAAATATCCCAAATGGTAGCATCGTGGTATAAACGTAAAGTGAATACGGAAAATGTAAGAACTTTTGGAAGTACGAGTTATGTTCATGTACCAAAAGAAATTAGAGGAAAATTAGATGAGAGAAACAAAACTATGATAATGGTGGGTTGTACCGTTGTACCAACAACGCTTATAGAATGTGGGATACTGAGAGGAAGATGATAAAATTAGAAAGAAATGTTATCTTTGAAGAAGAAGAGTAACAAGTAGTTCTAAAACTGGAAAATGTTATTGAGGAACCTGAAAAAAAATAGGAACGAGATCAATGAAGCAGAAAATTTAAGAAGTCAAAATGAATGAGATTATGAATTTGAAGAAAAAAATCGGAAAGAAATGAATAGGTTAAGAGAAAGGAAATTACCTAAGAGATTCGAGAATTATGATATGAATATCATGGCATTCATTACCTGTAGAAACACCGCGAAGATACGGTGATCCAGAAATGAATATGGTGGAAATGGATGTTCCGGAAACATATGAGGATGCTACTACTTCAAAAGAAGCAGAAAAATGAAAAGCTGCCATTGACGAAGAATTAGATGGTTTGAACAAAAATAGCACTAACTTGGATTTTGGTTCCGTTACCAAATGACAAAAGGGCAATTGATGGAAAATGGGTTTTTAAAGTAAAAAGAACAAGTAATGGTAAGGTCAGTAGGTACAAAGCAAGATTGTGTGCTCGTGGATTCGCCCAAATTGAAGGTGTGGATTATAATCAAATCTATGCACCTACCGCTCGTTACGAAACCATCAGAATTTTACTAGCAATTGCTGTGCAAGAAAGTTATTCTATGTTGCAATTTGATGTAAATACGGAGTTTTTGTATGGGGAATTAAAAGAAGACATCTATATAAAACCACCTCCAGGAATAACCGGTAATTCAAATTTAGTGTGCAAATTTTTCTATAAACTGATCAACTAATCTAATGAATGTAAAATTGTAAAATAAAAAATAAAGTACGTTTTATTTTAAATATTATAAACAACATTCCCCCCACCCAAGAAAAATCTCACGTTGACGCTGAACGATTATTCTCGAATTTAACGAACGCAGTTAATAGTTATTTGTATATCAAGGGAGGAAAGTGCCACATTTACTCCCGTAGGTGATGTTTGATGCCCGACGCGAAGCGGAGGGCATTAAATCACCAAAGGGATTTAAGACCACAACTCAATGAACTAAACTAACTTCTCGTTAACAGCCGGATTGGATATAGCGCAAGATACTCGTTATACGAGGAGATCATAAAATATATATTGGGATGTTCCGTGGAGGAAATGGAAGTCTTGGAAGTAACGTTACGTACTGTTCGTGTTCAAAAAATGTCGGCTATGGGTAATTTCTTGTATTATTTAATTTTACTGTATTATGATGTATTATATTTATTATTATTTATCACTTTTGGATACAGTATGTTTGAAATTGTATACTAAGGAACTCCCAGTCAATCACTTATAATTAATTGCAAGTTGGTTAAAAAAGTCAGATTATGGGCCAGTTTTACAATGGCGGTATTGTATAATCATGGAATAGCTAATATTCTAGGTATAAAATCCAAAATTATTGTTTCATCAGCTTCCTTAATAGATCATATGTGGAGAATTTTGGATTTGGAGAAATCCACTCTTTCAAATCCACTCCAAATCTTCCTCACTTCCCCTTCTGCGCATCTAAGATCGGTGAGGTTTTGAAAGATGTCTTAGCTTATTCTGTCGTTTATACCGCGATTGTAAAACTGGACATAAAAAAGTTTTTGAAAACACTCTGTATATTTTTGAATTCCTTGAAAGATTGTACCAAAGTACAATATGGTCCAGTGATACTAAACACTTTATATTTTGACTTTTATTTAGCCCAGCATCCCAGCAATATTTTAAATAGAAGATCTCGGATATTTTTACATTTTTGAAATCGGAGAAGGATTCTGAATTCTGAACATCCTATGGTTGGATACTATTTTCTGTCCATTTCTAAAATTTTGAGAGAATAGGCCTGTTATGGCCACGTCAGAGTTTCTTCAACCACAACAATTGGTTTCCACAACTAATTTTCATAAAGTTCCTTCCTGATCATCAATTTCTTCTACCATTGCGCACAATCATCAGATTTATGGTTTAACGCCAGGCATCTTCAGGCATTGTTATTGCATAATCTTAAACAGTTAAGTTTCAAAATTTTGTAAATTAATGACAATTTACTTATTGTTTATTTTGATTACCTAAACGCGAAAGAAATTAAAATTGGCCAACTTAAATACAATGGTTATTATGAATGGCATTTAGCACTTTAACAAAAACCACTTGTAAATTACCGACTGTTATAGAAGAAATACAACAAAGAATCGAATTAGAGTTTTAACAATAAAATTAGCAGTGCCTACTCTTGTTAATGTTTTATTTCGTTTGCGTATCCGGCAAAATAGTTGAGTAAGCTGCTGACTTGTTACTTCTTATAATAGCATGACTTCACCCCAATAACCGACTTATCCGAATATTAAAAACTTAAAAATATGTTTTGGTTTTACTCAAATAGTAGCATCCCCGGTATGGCAATTTTTGCCCTTATTGGGGCGTCATGAGTCACATTGAACCACCAGCTATCGAGGTTTGTTTATCTACTACACATTTGAAAAAGCGTAGAATTCTTGTTCTTTTCCTAGGAGAGGACCGTCACCGTAAAATACGATTTTGCATTTGTTTTCATAAAAATAATAGAGAAAATGGGCATTATTATATCTAAATACCTTTCATCACATTCAAGTTGCACGATAGGAGAAGCGCATCAGTAAACAAACTGAATACAAATTTCTTCTGGGAAATTGAGCAAGATTTGCTCGTTACTCAAAAAAATTATTTTAATTAATTATTACGATTTCTTTTTTATTATTATTTAATTTAAACTTATTAAATTAGTAGATTTTTATCAAATGTTTTTATTCTTTTATATAATTGCTTTATTATAATTATTTAACTTAATGATTTTTATTTACAGAGATGGGTTCACGTAAAGGTCGTTTTATAATATTTCACTCAAACGGAGTGAGAAGTAAGTACTGTTTGTGAAATAGTAGATAACCCATGTAATTTTCCTAAATTCTAGAACTGGTGACATGGAAATCATCTTTAATAGAGGTAATAAAACATTGTTAAATAATAAAAGTTAATAGCTTCATCCGCTCACTGGCTAATTTTGAAATTTCAATTATGTCGTTAATAATGAATTATATGCTACGTCTGTGCCGATTTGTGCAAAATAGTTCGCAATACTCCAAAAAATGCGATTCTGCACAAAATCGAAACTTGAAAGATGGATAAGAAACGTAAGCTGTTGCCAAAGTAAAAGAGCTATACTGGCTCCTTTTAAAAAGCTGTAAAAATACTGTATACAGCTGTTCCGAACAATTACAAGAGCACAGTGTGTGGAGACCAGCCCTAACGCCGATAAGAAGATCGGTGTTAGGGGACTTCTGGCTCGACATCGCAAGAATAAGCACTACCTCTCCTGCCACAATCCTGGAGTTCATCCTGCAAGTAGGATGGCTTGAGATCTTCTGATAGGCACGGGAAGGCTACTTGGGGGAAGTACAATGGGCTCGATTAAGTGGCCTAAGTGCAGGGAGCTAGCTCCTCCCTAAATGATCCAGATCCAGACGTGTAGAGGTTGTCTGGACGTTTCTCGTTCTTCACGTTATCTCTTCCATGACCTCATGACCAAACCGTTTATGCCAATCAAAAACTCGAAATGGAGACATGTAGTCTTCTCCGTACAATTCACTTAATAACAAACTAAAGGTTTTCGTAGGAGTTTTCTTTAATAGCTACCGTACCGTACTTTTGCGTTTATACTTTTTAAATGTTTGTAACAAAAATGCTTATTAATATAGAATTTGTTTTTAAGTTTCCTAAAGGCGTAATTGTGAAAAATTTCACTTTCGTTGCAAATATTTTTATAATTTTGATAAGAAAGTCGAATTATTATTGCCAAGATGCCAAGTACATTTTAAATACCTTGTGAACTTCACATTTTTTAATAAAAGATGGTATCTTAAAAAAAGGAAATTATGAATTAAAATATCTTTATAAACTTTCACGGTTTGTTATATAAAAAATAGTCATTTTGTCAAATGAAACATTTTTTCCTTATGCAAAAATTTAAATTGTTCTTAAATTATTTAAAAATTGCGACATGTTAATGAGCTTAGAGCTTAGACACTCACACTTCAGAGATAAATTTCTCTTCAAATGCCTAAAATAATTATTTTAAAGATTGTGGGGTCTCTGAACTTTAATTTATGGAATGCTTTTGATATATTCGACAATATTTTTCTGTTATCATTATTCATACTAAAGTAAAGAACGAAGAATCATTGGACATTTAAAAGGGCAGAGAATTCCCGTGATCAACGCTCAGCAATCATTCCAAACCTTCAAGGCCTTGTTTAAATATATTAGATGCCTTTAATGCAGTATTGGGGTTCGGACTGATTGTTTATTACTTATTACAGTTTTGTATAAATGTTCTGTATTTCTTGTTAAATTAATCCTGGTACAGGAGTACAGGTAAAGTTGAAGTACAAAAACCTACACCCTGCCTCATAAATATGGAGTTATTTTTGAGGAGGTAGGTTATACCAATGCTGTAATAGAAATGCAAAAATTTTAAATTACCTATTTGAAAGTTATTTCATTGTATAGTTCATACATGAGAGTAAGAAGCACGCGCCGCAAGAAATTACCAGAGTGTGAAATAATGAAGACTTTAACTGCATTTCTTGTAGATTTACTTTAGTGCTTTGGATACAGCCTTAGTGTTAGTTACAGTTTTGACACAGTTTTTTTAATTCGAATTACTAGTGCAAATTGTACAACTATATTAGGGATTATATTTAAACCAAGTAACAATAATTTGGTAAGAATTCAAATTTATTAAATGTTTCTTCGAAACGTAAACAAGAGTGCTAATGTGTGTCATTATACGTATTTTTGGTGCAATTGATCTTAGGAAAAAAGCGTTCTTACAGTTTTAATTGTTTACGTCTTGTATTTAAATTTTTCTTTTACAGTCCGTGTCTGTGTGCCCCATAGGCATCATAGGATGTGGGATAACATGTGGCTGTGGCTATACCTTTGTTATTAGTTACCGACACACAGTGCCTATTTTAGTTTTAAAAATTTCCATTCCCTACTGTTGTTACTGCCTAAGTCTATGAGTCTATGTCTATAATATGACACCATCTTACACAAAATGTTCTAAGAGTTAAGTGAAAATACTTTGAATAAATAAATACATTTTTTAGATTGAACGTGAAAGTTTACTGCACGGTTGATAACTAGTGATTGTTGCATGCGATAATAATTGTTGTTGATGTATATCTACATCAATTTAATTTAACCAGCCGAGTCTATTAGGATAAGTGGTAAAGCGGTATTTTTAACTGGTATTTACTTTGACGAAATCGTAAGAAATTAAAATCGATCTTAAGAATTGCCCCATTACTTTGCGCCTTTTTGAACTTTGATGCTCTAACAGTGGTGCGCGGTTTTTAGAAGTCCCGAAACTACCTGCAGGTTGTGCTTCTGGAAATTCGCCTTCACCTCTTCTATGATGTAACCAATATTCACTTTCATGGAATACTCGTAGAATAAAGCTCACCTAATTGGACTTTCTTAGTTGCAGAAGGTTGAAAGTACCCGTTACCCGTGAAGTTTAGAAGATCAATAGTAGCAAATATTTTTTGTTCTGAAAAAACAGATGGTTTTTGCATTTTATTAGAGAACCAGCGTATTAACTGTACATTTTTGGTTATATGCGGGCATTAAATCATCGTCTATTTGTCGTTTTGTTCATTATTTCTTTGATTTTAATATTTTCGAAATTCTATGTAAGAAACTTCTATGGTTAGTACTTCATAACATGATGATGTTTTTAGGGTGGGACTCAGGAAAGTAAATAAACTGAAGCCCATTCTAAAGTCCCCTACACACGACTTGACGCGGTCGGCCTGACAGTCGGTCCGACCAAATCAGGTGTTGCCTACACATGACCCAACTTGTGATCCAACCAGCCTCCTACAGACGACCTGACGCGGTCGGCCTGACAGTCGGTCCGACCAAATCAGGTGTTGCCTACAGGCTAAATCGTCTGACAACGCTCCACACGACTTGATTTGGTCAGGCGGTTGGGTAGTCAGGTGGACGGGCCATCTGACAACACCCGACGACCCGACACAATAAATGTCAGACGACAAGCCTACACACGACCTGATATTCTACCTGATCTGACCAAATCGGCCCGACCGCTTGACCAAATCAGGTCGTGTGTAGGGGACTTAACAATCGGGCACGTCTTGAAATATTTCAGGAAACTCAACGCCATCAATGTCGGATCTGATTGTACGAAAAGTTTTAAATTTAGCTAGCCGTCTTGGAACGTTGATATGTTCGCAGTAGGTAGTATACAGCGTCGCCGTTGCACATTATGATGGACAAGCTATAATCCATCGTCGTATTTCATGGGTGGAGAACCGAGCACAATAGACGTGGAACGCTGGCATCTATCAAGGAAGGCACTACACTACGTAAACTTAGTAGTGTCACTCTAGAACAGACTGAATTTCTCTTACACAGAAGGAACAAAATGCGAATCACCTCTCTTTTAAGCAGTGACATGCAGCGGACAGGCGAAGGCAAATGCCGATTTGAAAATTATGCTAACAGCTGTTGCAAAAACCAAGAAACGGCTTAAAGTAGGATTGATTGAAGAAGAAGTTCTTCCGATTGCCTTCCGAGCACCTGTTTTAAAGATATTATGATTAAATACTCGTCCAGATAAGATTTCCCATAATGAAACAGGTGAAATGAGGAAATTTTTTTGGAAAATTGGTTTCTACGGTTTATCGAAAAGTCAAAAGCGCGCACTGGGAAGCAGTTCAGAGAGAAATTGTCTGGATTGGATACTCTTCCATAAGTATTAGCTGCTATTACTGTGGCTGATGCTAGTGAGATTTCCTTTAATTTACTGTAAGGATCGAAACGGCGGAAATTTGAATATGTTGCGCCGCACGTCTTAGAAGAGATGCACAGTTCAACTTGCCTGTGCTTTTTTCAATATCAAGAGCCGCTCGTGAGCCCCCCTTTCGAGTTTTTCATCATGCGCGGTATTAATATGAACTAATTAGGCTATGGAGATGAAAGATCCCCATGAATAGTTATTTGTATACCAACTTCGAAAGTACTGGAAACCTACTACTACTACATCCAGTCTACTACTACTCCACGGTCAGCAAACTGTCAAAGAAGTTGTGAGTGCTCGCAAATGCGCTTTAAAATGGATGCGACAACCGTGGAGAGTGGAGAGTGACGTGAATGTATGGGGTGTCAGTAAATATTTTTTACCATACTCAATGGTGCTTACTGTTGTAGAGGATTCAAAAACTTCAACTTTCCAACAACTAGTTGGACAAATAACGGTAAATTTTAGAATTTAACCATTATGACAGTCATTGCGAACATTGCGGCTTGATAAAGAGAGCACCCTGATCTTTGATCATTTGGGAAAGTTAAAGAGATCAGCCTAATTTACAAAACTGGTGCAGCTGAAGGGTTATTACTCTCCTTTTCTTTTGCAATCGCTTTTTGAATATTTAAATTGCACCGAAGTAGGGGATGAACGTAATTCATACAATATTTTCAAAATCTCTGATCTCTGATAATATTGTGACACGTGACGTGAACTGCACCGATATTTTTTAGGGCAGGCGTAGACCAACTTTGGGCGTGGACATCGGTGCGGTCTTTCAGGTTTCTTCTCATGATTCATCATCAGCTCCAAATTTATCTCCTATAAAACTCGTAAGCCCATTTTCTATAGTCGCATACGAAAAATATTGATCATTAAGTGAATATGGATCTACTCGACTTCCTTATTTGTGACAAAACTGAGGCTGTGCTGATGGCAAATCTTTCTGTGATTCTTTGAATGTCGTTTGTTAGACAAATCTGTCGCTATATTTACTTATTTAGGGTATATTATGATAAAATTGGCAACTATTGTGGTTGAAATTACACTTATTTTGTCAAATTAGGCCTTGATATATTTTAAATTTAGTCAATTATTAAGGTAAAATTGCGGCAATTTCTTGCATGAGTTAAATTACGTACGTTTATCTAAAAACACTAACCCACTTCGACTCAAAATTTTACGCATTTCTAAACAACTTCATTTGAGCGCACTTCTTCGCATTTTATTTTTTCGTAATTAGTTTAAACAATTTTTGCAATCCCGTATAGCGAATATCAATGTTTTTATAACGACCGTAAAACTTCTATAGAAAGCTCGTCAGGAATTAATTGTTTTTCACACTTGATGGCTTATGAACGCTTGGTGGAAACACTTTCCCTATTATATTTTATAGAATTCTTCGTGTACCGTCAAGTAATTATATAAAACAAAGGCCTACATATAAAGTTCTTTAAATTTTTTGTTCGCATCTAGCGTTTATAACTTTAGGTAATAAAATGAAAATTAAATGCATCTTTGGACGATTGTTTTTTCATCTTAAAAAAAATAACAATTGAGGACCTTGAATTTTACCAATTTAGATTTTTTTATCTTCGTTTCGTATTCTAAGCTAATTGTTATATAATTTCAAATTAATTTTGTTGCTTAACTTTAGAAAAAAAATAATTGAATTATGCCTCTTCTGGACTTATAACAAAATTTAAACAATTACTTTTTCCTGTGGTAGATCACTCCCACGTATAACTTATTATTATTATTTTTTCCTTTTGTTTAATTGTGTAAAGTAATTTACTCTTTAGTAAAACAAGAGATTGTATGGTGATTTTGTAAAGTTAACAAATGTTCGCTAATTAATTATAAACGATCTTTATGTACCTACTAATTGAAGAAGGCCAAAAATGCGAGTCTCTTAGACTAGGAAGACCTTGTCGGTTGAAATTGAAAAAAATTGCGAAATATGTGGTTGAACCATCACAGCTCATAGCAGATAGTATGTTCTGGTTCTGCGATGCATTATTCTGTTGGAAAATAGGGTATTCCAGTTGCTGAAGATATGGAAGAATTTGTTGTTCCATAACCTCATTGACATAGCACTAGGCCATACTAGGCGTTCACATTGCCTAACGACCTTCATTACCTTACCATTGGTCAGCAATAATTGATCTGATACTGGATAATCGGTTTCATAATGTCATAAACCGAAGGTGGTGGTCCTGCACCCCATTAGTTCGTTTTATTCCGCCAGATCCTCTTATACGACGTTGTTGATATTTTCTGATTTGAAATTTCGCCCTTTCAAGGAATTCTGGTAGTTTTGGAACTTTCTTTTTTAAAAAGAACTTGTTACATCCACAAAAGTCCCTGCTCTTGTTCAATTTTCAAGGGCCGCCTTGTATTACAAGCTAAAGTGTTGTGGATACTTTAATAATAATTATTTAAGTTAGTAGTTGTGTGTTATATAATTAGGTTAGTTACACTAGAAAAATGCAAATTTATTATTAAAGAGCCCATATTTTCCACTTCGTATATTTTTCAACGGAAACGTTAGTAGGTGCAAGAATTTAAATAACAATATTGTTTTGCTCACAGAATTATTATTATTTAACCAGGAAAGCTTGTGATTTTTTGTTTTAACAAATCTGTCGAAAGTTCGAACTTTCTTCAAGATATCTTTAAAATTACAATTTGATTTATTTATTTACTTTTTAAGATGATTTGCTCACTAATATAAACTGTCTAATGTACCTTAGCTTCTCTTTTGTCAATTCAAACTCGCTATTTCGATATCATACCGGGTTCAACTTGGATAGCTCTGATGCTTACATCCTGGATACGTGGTTCAATGCTTTTGCTATTATATCTTCTTTTCATCTTACATGTGAGATCACCCTGTACAATTAAGATACTTTAAGAGTTTGCCAACCCATCGCTTGAGACTATTTTTACCTTTAAATGTAAATTTCGTTTGTTTCTCCAAGGATTTCTTTTTTTCTAATTAACAAGGACGACTGGATGACAGATGAACGTAAATATTCAAATTGCAACTACTATCTTCTTAAAAATTTCAAAAAATTAGGTAAAACTGTGTTCGTTTAAATATTCATTGCCGTTAACAAACGCGTATAATAATGCAAATTTTTTTGGTAATGGTCATAATTTTGCCTACAAAATTTTTAAGCTCTACAGTTGCTATTTTTTAAGAAAATTAATCTACTCGTGAAGTACAAAAAAAAAGTTTAAGTTGACAAACCATGTGTAATCAGAATCCGTTTTCAAGAACCGTAAGCGTCTTCAACGATTTTATATTTACCGTACAAAGTTTAGCGACGATGTATGTGCACGAAATTGTTATGTTATAAGCTGTAAAACTTCATCTCCAAAGTCGGAATAAGAATATTTCATTTCGCTCTTCAACTCTTCATTAATCAAATAATTATGTAATTACGATAAGCGCTTACGGAGATGCCCGTCTATTGAATGGAGAAGGTTAAGGAAGCTCAAGACATCGAGTTCTCACAAAATTTTGTAAGTTTCTCATTCTATAATTTTTTGAAAATTTGGCAAAGTCCGTTCAAGAAAGTTACGAAGCGAATTATTTGGCTCTCTACTGTATTAACTCAACAAACTCATTCGGGTGGTCCAACAAATCTGTTAACCTTCCAAGTGCAGGTGTAAAATAAATATTGCGAGCTGAAGAACATAGAAATGATAAACACATGTCGTGGGCCATAACAAAATCTCTTGAATAATCGTATCGCAAACAAAATCAAAATAAATGTCTATCGATGTGTTGATCCATGAGCACGCTCGGACAACTTATTAACGGAAGAAAACTCGAATAAGGTCTCAAAAGACAGAGCCTAAAAGGTGGAATAGTATCCGAAACGTTGCACAAGGTCGGATTAAAGGCTATTTAGGATCGTTACGAGTTACGAGAAAAGAAAAGCACGCTCTTCCAGGTGAAAGATGTTTCCGAACAGGGCACCGCATGTGGCGTTGCATTCTTATTTCTTGTCGATGTGCAAATGGCACGATTAAAACACTTGAATAGTGCTAATTAGTACATTAATTTAATTGCGATTGAAACACCTTCTGTAAGAGCTGTAATAATGTTGCCTACCTTTCTCCTTTGCTAATCTAATGAGAGAAAATTTCGAACACAAATAAATAGAGCCTTATATGATGACATTACAATAGCACACACATGGTGACATACTGATTTATATTTTTTAAATTTGCTTCCGAATTTTTCGTAACTAGAGCAATTTTAAGGTACAAAATGTAATGTTTCGTTAAATAATGTTCCCGACAATTTAATTTTGATTACAATCTTAAACGCCATTGTACTTGTAGGAGGCTTTGTACACCTTTGTGACATAACTATTAATATTTTAAATAGTAAAAAGTAACAATTACCAATTAGTTCTTTTGTGGGCATAAATTATCAACTGTTGGACCTCAAATATTAACCCCAATAAAAGAATGGCGCAATTCGATACTATTTAAATACGATTAGTTCCATTACATCAAACGAACTTGCAGAAATACAGTTTCATTGTTAGACCCTATTACAAATAAACGTAAACAATTTATGTTCTACATAATCAAATATTTGTTGCGATTCTTAAGTCTTTTGAAAAAGGGACATTTTGAAATTTCCGCCGAAGAGATTTTCTGGCGTTCGGTATAAATTGCAGCGCTGGTTAATTAAAAGTTTCAAAATATCTTGATCAATTTCCGTTTGGAGCAAATTTGAGATTTTTGCAAAACTATTATGTGTTAATTTTGGTACGATTTGAAAACAACGGTGAGCGATATTGCAATTAATGCAAATTAATTAAACGACGAATGGTTTAAGCCAAAGTTATGCCTCTTCTCTCTTCTCAATACTAGATCGTTCCGCTTAAAGATTTTTAAATTCATCAAGAATACACAAATTTACAGGAAATTGTAATTTAAATGTGATCTCATTAGCCAATTGATCGAATCATTGTTGTATTTCTATTAACAACCAACTAATAAATTAATTTTGTTTTAGGTGTGTGTAGTAGTTCTACGTTCAAAGTTGAAGTTATGTAAAATTTGCAAAGTCCAACTTACACTAAATTGGAAATGTCGTGATCAAAATGTTAATTTCATGGACGTTGTGTGTTTACTTTCTACTAATAGCAAATATTCGTCTAATAACGTCGCAAACTGCAAGAGAATGTCCTCCCCAAGAAATAATTTTACCGTGCAGGTGTTTGCTTCGAGAACAAGAAACTCAAATTTGGTGAGTTAAATTTTTTTTCACATAATATAAGTGTATCGTGGCTACTTTGATTTTTTGGTTGCAATACCAATCTTAGTTTTGATATAAATCTGTTTTTACAATCCCTACAATTATTAGTTTAAAAACTCGCCATTGGCATCTTTTTCGTATTACATCCAACATCAAACCTCTTCTGGTCTTCTGAGTCGTTCCGACTCAACACGACTCCATAGTGGTCAATGAGCAATGACATTTCCGAAACTTGCACCACCTCCACCAGCCTGGATGACGGCCGGACACGCGGCATGCTTTCAATTAATTTCCGAATATCTTCTTGGAGATATTCACCCATTTTTCTCGAATAGCTATCAAAAGCTGTTGAAGATTTTGTGAAGCCACAGGTCTGGTTCTGATCTTCCAATCAAGCCTACCCCCCCCCCCCATAAGTGCTCGATGTGGGCTAAGATCTGACCAGTCCATAACTGGAATTGTCTAGTCTGATCTGCTGACCTGCTACATAATATGGTCTTGCATTATCATGCTGGAACATGAATTCAGGACTTATAATAATATAATAATATTTATTGCCAATGGACCAGATAAAATGGTATACAACGTGTCAAAACCACATAACAAACAACAACAATTTAAAAAGTTTAAAATTCGTTTACAGAGTAAAACGACTTACAAATTAAAAATGCCCTTAAGTCCCTCTTGAAAGCATTGACAGTCCTTAGCCCTCTCAAATGTGTAGGTAAGTTGTTATAATATAATAACCCTAAGTGATGTGGGGATTTCTGGCTAATTTTAAACCTACGAGCTCTACGAGCTCTAACAGCTATCTCATGGTTTGTGAGTACGTCGAGCAGCATTCAATCGCTCAGGGCACAGCAACGAATTCTGTACGATTATTCCACGAGATACCTGCCCACACCATGCCAAGTCCTCTTCCAAACTTATCTATCTCCTGAACCAATTTTTCTCGATGGCCTTCACCAAACTTGAAGACAACCATCACAACGAGTAATCGAAATGTGGACTCGTTGCTAAAGATCGCCAAAGAGTACTCTGCTCTACCCAAATTCACGTGTTCTGGCGTAAATTGCAGTTGGTTTCTTTTGTGATTTAAAGCCAAGCGTGGCTTACTAAAAGGCATTTTTGACCTCACATTGTTTTCTCGCAACCTCTTTCTTACGATTTCTGTATAAATTAGAACTTCAGTTGGTCTTCTGAGGTCACTTTGCAGATCTCTAGTAGTAGATGTGCGCACAATTACGCAAAAATGTCTTGCTGAGCGGTTGTCGAATGTGTTCTACTCTGACCACCTCTTCTACCATAACTGCCTGTCTCTAATCGATTCAAAACTCTAGAGATAACAGAATCTTGAAAGCAATTATTTTTGCATTCATCTTCTTATTTGAATTAGTACTTCGCCTTCTACTATACCAATTCTAAGCATAAATAATCATTTTCAGGTGTTCGCACAGCAATTTGCCAAAAGTCTTAGAAGGCCTAAGAGCGGTAGGCAAATATCTCCAAGAACCCATAGACGAATTAATTTTAGAAAACAATCAGTTACCGTCCCTTCCAGGTAAAACGTTCGTACCAATACGTGTGATGCGTCTTATGCTACGTTACAACGGACTCGAACGCGTTTCGTCTGGCTGGTTGGCCGGTTTGGAAGCGTCCCTCATGGAATTATTTATCGTAGAGCCCAAACTTCGAAGTCTCCCAGAAGATTCTTTAGATAGAATGATTTCGTTAGAAGCTATCACAATTCAGTCCAACTTAATGAAACGACTACCGCGATTTTCGTCGTTACCCAAATTACGCCATTTACAAATCGAATCTTCGTCTTTAGTAGAAATGTCGTCTAGGCATTTTAGAGCGTTACCGTCGTTAGAAAAGTTACACGTTAGTGGAAGTCCTCGTTTAACTCGACTCGAAGGCGGCTTACTACAAGATTTACCAAAATTATCGCTCGTCAACATTTCGTACTGCGGAATATTATGGATGCATCCGCGTGCTATAACACACCTGCCAATTTTATCGGAACTGTGGTTAGTTGGGAATAAAATAACCGACGCGGCAACGGTCGGAAGAAGCATAAGAGATTTACCTGCTCTAGAAGAATTGCATTTGGACGACAACCAAATTGATAAACTTAACGAAGCCGCTTTTGTCGACATTCCGTCATTGAAAAGATTATACATGTCTAATAACAAAATAACCGAGATTCATCATGGCGCTTTTCATCGCGTACCAAAACTTCGTTTGTTGGACTTGAATAAGAATTTAGTGCGGCGAGTGCATCCCGAGAGCTTTCTTCAACATTCCGGTAGTGGTTTAGAAGAGTTGTGGCTCGTGGATAACGATATTAGCCACGTAGCCGAATTGAGATCAATATTGGATGCCTTACCACGTTTAATTTTTCTAGACATGAGTAACAACCGTCTCGAAGCTATTCCATTCGGAGCTCTACGTGGTCACGCGACTCTGGAACGTCTTCATTTAGATCATAATAAAATTCATTTAATCGACCGAGAGTCATTTATGGCAATGCCCGCGTTAAGAGAGCTCAGGCTGAAGAATAACTCGTTGTCCGACGTGTTGGAAGGCCCTTTGTGGAATTTGCCAGCTTTGAAAGGACTAGACTTATCAGATAATTATTTTAGACGAATCGAACCTCAGTTTTTAGCCAACTTGCCTTCTTTAAGGAAAGTCGATTTGAGCGAAAACGAGTTGACTTTCATAGATCCAGGTGCATTTATGAGCACACCGGCTTTAGAGCACATCAATATTTCGTACAATCATCTTTCTAATTTACATCCTGCAACATTTCGTCACTTGTTGGGACTTTACGAGTTGGACATAAGTCACAATCGTTTGCTGGAATTTGTACCTGGATTACCAAGAGGAATTGAATACTTGCATTTGTCCACAAATAAAATTACTAATTTACCCGATCCACCATCTCCCGATTTAGATCTGCCGTCTTTAAAAATGTTAGATTTGACTGATAACGAAATACAAACAATCCCAGTTGGCACTGTGGTCTCTTTGCCGAAGCTTAAAAAATTTTATATTGGAAAAAATTTCCTCCAACAACTCGAAGACGGTTCGTTGAACGGCCTATCGAGATTGGAAGTTTTAGATTTACACGATAACAAAATGCTACAAGTTTACCCTAACGCGTTCAAAGAAATCGCCGATTTGCGCGAACTTAAATTGGGCAACAACCGTCTCAATGTTTTAAGACCCGAAATATTTCAAACGACTTCTCAATTGAAGAAGCTCGATATAAGTGGAAATCAACTGAGCGAAATTTTAACGGACACTTTACAGTACTCGAGAGATATTCAAGTTATCGACGCTTCTAATAACTTATTGGTTTATTTGCCATCAAATTTACACGGCTTAAAGCACTTGCGCGTTTTAGATCTCACCAACAACCACTTGAGAAATATTTACTCAGAAACGTTGCGTAGCTTAACTTCGCTAACAGAACTACGTATGTCCCAAAATTTGATACAAGATTTAAGAAAAGGATCTTTCGATAGTTTGATGCACTTGAAAGTCATACATTTAGATAACAATAACTTGGAATTGATAGAACCGTACGCATTTAACTTTTTACCTTCGATTAAAACTCTAAAACTGAATAAAAATAAGTTGAAAGAAATACCCAATCATACATTTCACAATCTTCCTTCACTCCAAGTGTTGGAACTACAAGAAAACCAAATTAAAAATATAGCAAATAACGCCTTTTACGAAATGCCTCATTTACTCATGTTAAATTTAAGCAACAATCAGTTAGTCGGATTAGAAGAGGCTGGCCTCAAAAGTTTGAGATCGTTAGAAATGTTAGACTTGACCAACAATCGTATAACACAAGTGGGCAGTGGAAATTTGGCCAAAATGGAATGGTTAGTTGAGCTGAGGTTGGACAACAATTTTATTTGCTCAGTTCAAGGCTCTCCTTTTAACGGAATGCCAAGACTACGAGTTTTAAGTATGAAAAATAACAGAATGGTGTCTTTTCCGGAACACGCCGTTCAAAAATTGAGAGGAAACCTTGCTGTGCTCGATATAAATGGTAAGTCGTAAATTGTGGTAACAACTACTCACTAACCAATTTTGTTTTAGGAAATCCGTTAACTTGCTCTTGCAGTATGTTGTGGTTTAGAGCATGGTTGCAAGAATCGTCCAGCGAAGGTCCCGAGTGTGCGGATGGAGGGTTATTGCGAGAAATACGCCTATCTCGACAAGAATGTGCTCACGAAAGTCGTTTGCCGGAACCTGCGGCGCCCGGATGCGAAGCCGAGTTACTTTCTGCTCCTGGTGCAACGTCTCAAATGTGGATGAATTTAAAACAAAGTAATTCGACTCACAATTCCGAACGCAACAAATTGGCACCGGAAGAATCTGACTACTTTTATGACGAGTATGTGGACTACCCATATAATGAAACTGCCGTGACTTCCAGCTTACTATCAAATAGACACCCAAATAAAAGCGAAGCCTTAGTAGTCGCTCCTCAAATTCCAAATTCGCCTCATTATATTCCGGGGGATACACCAACGATCTATGCCGCTTCGGGAAAGAATAAAACTAATTCTCTTGTAGCTAATGTTCCTAAAGGTGTGAGTTCGTCGCCTAGTACTAGTGGTTTTACGTTCTTTGGCGTACCACTACCAAATTTTAACTTAAATTTAAGTAATCTATGGACTCGAGGCAATGGGAGAATGTCGGGAGGCAATCAAACCGTATTAAGTTCACCAGTTGCAGAGCGAAAAACTGCCATTATGAATCACTCGCCACCACTTCTACACAGTGGATATACTATTCATAGACATCCCCCTACAATGCCCGATGTTCAAAATGGAGGCTTTTACCCTATGCTGCCCGAATCTGGAGGTTTTAGACCTATAGCAAATCCTCATCAACAAATTTCTGTCGCATCTATAGAAAAAATTAACATAACCGAATTGGAACCAACGGACGAAATTATACGTAATTTAACATTTCTAGAACCATTTTCTAATTTAGATAATTTAAACAGTGAAACTATGGACGAAACAACTCGTTTTACGAATATTGAACCAAGTGTAACTGATAAATCATTAGATGTGATACAAGCCACTCAAAAACTTGATTTATTACAAATTCCGTCCACTCCGAGCTCAGTAACCTTAACGAATTCGAATAAACTTTCGAATAAAACCCGCCTTACAACCAAATTAGAAATATCACCTTCTGTTATAACAAGTATTGAACAAACAAACTCCACAAGAACGAGTTCGTTCTTGCAAAATAATGAAACGGAAACGAAAGAATTTTATACGACGACTTTAACTAAAGGCCAAATGGGAAACTTCATTCCAAACACATATTTGCCACAAATAATTACTACAGATACTCCTTTACTTGAACAAGACGAGAGCACAGATCATTTTGAAGATATTTTTAAGGATTATGTAGAAGATGTTTCCGTACCACCAAACGTAATACCTTCGACAAAGTCGGATTTTGTAGATAAAGAACCACAACCGACGGTTCCAACATTACCTATAGTTGGAAATCCAAAAGCGGAACAAGCGTTTACTCCTTTATCTGCATTGCTAGTACCAGGAGGACAGCAACCACAATACAAACCGCAAGGTAGACCTATAATAACAAGAGTACAATCTCCACATCTATCCAGCAGTGCTTCGTTATTGTCAAATTTAGAAGTAGCCAACGAAAGGCCTCTTTCATTGACTCACGTGAGGGACGATAAACAGGTTGAGTTTGATCATATTATTACGACGCAGAGGATGGATACGAGAACCCAAGATATGAGTTGGTATTATATAAATTACAATAAAACAAGTGTAGAACCGTACATAGGACCCGGTGGATATTTTAAAAACTGTAATGAGAGAAGATTACCAACTAAAATGATCGTTTTTGTTGTAGGGTTGATATGCACTTTTGGATTAGCCAGTTAATGCAATTGGTTTTGTTAGTGATTACCAAAGAAATTAGTGTTTAGATAAAGAATACTTTTTAAGTTAATGTAAGTACTTTTTTCTAATTGCATGTAAAGTTACTAAATAAATTTTACTTAAAAAGAGCGTATTATAATATACAGGGTGAGTTTAGACTGAGCACCATTACTGATTATTCCAAAAAAATTTAATGAATTAAAAGAATACCTATCTAAATTGAACCTCTAGCGACAAAGATAATTAGTAGACCATAACTAATTAGCATAAATCTTTTGCTGGAAGAAACTGTAATTTTGTAGCAATATTTTTATGTAGCATGAACAATCACAGTAGAGAGTAGCAGAGTACTATAAAAATTACTTGAATAAAAAACTTGTGTAGCTAGGACTAGTAGCTTCAGTTAGCTTTTTATATAGAACATTAAGAAATCACTTTTTAAATCAACTTTATTATTGATATTGGTAAAAATGAAACTTACAATTAATGACAATCAGTAATATATAGCATTAATTTATTAATTTGAAAATGTTATAAATAGTACGTAAAATTATTTTTTCTTCTCGTCTTTTTTTGTATCCTTGTCCTTTTCTTTTTCTTTCTCCTTTTCTTTATCTTTCTTTTCTTCCTTTTTCCCTTCTTCTGCATCACGGTTTGTTAATTTGTTATTAATTAAATTATGCAAAGCTACAATAGACCTAACCATAGCAGCTAAATACACAACTAACATTTGATCGTTGTTCTTGACATAGAACGATTTAGTAAATGTATCTTGATTAATATCGGGCAAAAGATTAAATATATCCTGTAATTGATAAACAATCTGGTGATTAATGGGCAATTTTGATTCACTAACTTGTACTAAATAGTCGCGGATATCTTTTAGTTGTAAATGTAATCCCTTTAAACCTAGAAGTTGATTTGTAATTCTTTGAGATAGTGTTCCAACGGTTGTGTCTTTGATGTCTCGTAATAAATGCTCGACTCCAACTTCTTCGGCCTCTTCTGCCCCAATTTCACTAGGTACGTGTTCGAAAGTTTTAGAAGTGGGCGAGCCATCATCGTGCACCTCTTCTACTGCCTGATAAGCTTCGGTGGGTAATCCTAAATCTTTAGGCTTAGCATCGATTATAACCAAGACCGAATTTGGACAATAACGGCGAATCAATTCGTTAATTGCTATGTCATTCTGGTGTAATTTAGGACCAGTGTGATACCATCCCACTACTTTTTCCCTGGCATTCACTTTTTTGAACATGCCATACATATTTTCCAAATAATCGTGATCCAAAAACCACACCGACTTATCTTTATCATCTTCATCAAATGGAACTAAACAAACCCCCGTTTTAATTTATAATTTACACAAAAGAAAGGAAAGTCTAACCTGCAAAACTGTTGGATACGTCTAAAACTCCTTTGGCTCTCCAAGCTCCAAGAAGAACACCAACTACACGTTTCTGATTGCCAATTTTACCCATACGATTAAAGTGATCGACCACACTTAGTAAAACTAAGGGGTGAACCACAACTTTTGTTGTTGAAACTTCTTGACTCGGCATTTTTTACTTCTAGACTGACTTGACAGAAATGTCAAGTTCGACAAACTTTTAAATATAGTGCGGGTAAACTGAAAAGTCCCTAGTAATTATATTGCTAAAACCAAAACCACCAAAACCTAACATAACCTCATTAAAAAGCATGTTTTGAGTTTTGACTTGACGTTTGTATTACGCGTGTTTAAAATCTGAAAATAAGTTAAAATGCAAGTGTCGGATAATAACGTTAAAATCTACAATTTGAGTGCAGGAAAATCTCTTCCAGAAGTAATTTTACCGATTTAAAATTTTTAGGTTTGTAATAATATAATTATTTTTAGTGGTTATCAGAAAGGAAGCGAAGAGCATTAATAAAGAAAAATAGCGATATCAGAAAACGAATTCAACTTCTACAAGATTTTGAAATGCCCGGTGTTAGCACATCTGTACGAGTTTCGCCCGATGGTCAATACATTTTAGCTACAGGAATTTACAAACCTCGATTAAAATGTTTTGACGTAAATAACATGTCTTTAAAATTTGAAAGATGCTACGATGCCGAAGCTATTACATTTGAGATTTTAAGTGAAGATTATAGGAAAATAGTAATGTTACAATGTGACAGATTTTTGGAATTTCACACTGGCCATGGTCGACACTATAGATTAAGGATACCGAAGTTTGGGAGAGATTTAAAATACCATTATCCGAGTTGTGATCTTTTAATTGTAGGAGTTTCGTCAGATATCTATAGGCTAAATCTCGAACGTGGCCAGTTTTTAACCCCATTTACTAGTTCAGCTTCAGAATTAACAAAGTGTGCAATTAATCCTGCTCATCATTTGATAGTTTGTGGAACTAAAGAAGGGCGGGTTGAAGCTTGGGATCACAGATCTAAATCTTTAGTTGGTAGCTTAGACTGTGCCTTTAATTGTGTTACAGATAATAAACGGTAAGTAGTGACTAGGACATGTTATTTAAAAAAAATTGATATGAATATTGTAGATTGGAGGGTTTTCCATCGATTTCGTCAATAAAATTTGATGATTCCTTACAATTAGCAGTAGGAACTGCAACTGGACAAATTCTTCTGTATGATATCCGTTCAAATAAACCTTACTATATCAAAGATCATATGTACGAACTTCCTATTAAAAATGTGGATTTCCATTCCCAACAAGATCTAGTGTATTCTATGGATAATCAAGTTTTAAAAATCTGGAATAAGAATGATGTACGTTAATAATTGATGATCATAGATCATAATTGAAATGTTTTAAACTTTATTTTTAGGGTAAAATTTTTACGTCTATTGAATCCACTTCTAAGTTTAATGACCTATGTGTTGTTCCAAAGTCGGGACTATTTTTTATGGCCAACGAAAGTCCCAAAATTCAAACTTATTTTATACCGAGCTTAGGACCAGCTCCTAAATGGGCCAGTTATTTAGATTCCTTGACTGAAGAATTAGAAGAAACTAATACAGAAACAGTCTACGATGATTATAAATTTGTTACTAAGACGGAACTTGATAATTTGGGTTTGGAACATTTAATAGGTACAAATATGTTGAGAGCATATATGCACGGGTAATAAATATTAGGGTAGTTAATTAAATTGATCTTACAGTTACATTGTAGATACTTTTTGGATATTCGGTTATACAAGAAAGCAAAATCTGTAGCCGAACCATTTGCCTTTGAAGAATATCGAAAGAAAAAGATTAGAGAAATAATTGAAAATGATCGCGAAAATCGTATTCAAATTCACAAGTTACCAAATGTTAACAAGGAGTTGGCATCGAAACTAATGAATGAAGACGTTAGTGATAAGAAGAAAAAGAAGAAAACCACCAATCTTCTAGGAGATGATAGATTTAAAGCTCTATTTGAAAATCCAGATTTTGAAATTGACCAAAATACTGATGAATTTAGGTTATTGAATCCGGTTATTTCTAAATTAGAAAAGTCAAAACAAAAAGAGTTACAAAAGAGATTAGCCAAGCAGAAAGAATTAGAAGAGCGAGTTGTTGATGTGAGCATTACTTTTCATTTTCTTACTGCAAAATTCTTTTTCAATTTCTAATTACAACTGTTTTGTGTTATTGTAGTAGGTACTCGCGAACTAATGATACCCCTCCAGATTTAAACTGCTTTAAATTTTTGATAGAACATCTTTGTATATAAAACTAATTTTGTTCGTTTTAGAATGAAGTAGAAGGTAAAAATAGTTCAGAAGAATCGTCTGATTTTGATTCGGAGGACAGTTCAGAAGATGAACACACTTGGGCGAAAGATGTGAAAAAGGAGTTTGGAATGATTCAGAGAGAGCACTTTAACAAAAGAAGGTTAGAAAATGAAGAGGCCAAAGAAGCACCTCAACCGAAACTTTTTGAACTCGAACAAGGAGAAGAGTATAAAGGTGTTCCAAGTTTAAGGAAAAGAACAAATAAGTAAGTTTTATTCTAGGCGTCTTTGAATCGATTTAGTTATGATTTGTTCTTAGGGTTTCATTAGGGGAACGATTACAAAGTGAAGGAAATACCAGTGCTAGATTTCAAGGATCTCACGGTAGTCGGCAAATGTCTTTTGTTATGCACAAGTATAAAAAATATAAGCAAATAGAAGAAGTAAACAAAAAGCACAGAGAAGAACGTAAAAAATTAGTCCGAACAACTGCTTCCATTAAGTTTAAACGAAATCCTTATTCTGGGAAAAGGCACTAGTTGTATGTAAATAAATATTTTATTATTATTCTTAACCTTGGATGGTTTTTAATTTTTCCATGACATTTATGACACGCAGCTGAAAGTTTTAAAACACGAGGTATACCCCAAAAACAAATACTTATGTAAGCCAGGCTACTGTGTGCCTAAAGTCAAATTAAGTTGACCCATTGTAGAGTTTCAAAAGTTGACAGAGAAGTTAATGTTAATTTTTACATTATGGTAGAATAATAGTTTTCATTTTTATTACATGTTATATTGTGGTAAAAAATGGCTTGTTCTTTAGGAAGTTGTGTATTGTAAAAACTCATTTCCAATTTTAAAAATTAATCTAAGTGCGTTGAAAGTCTAAATTCGCCTCTGGACGCGATACGGTGAAATCTCCCTTAACGGACACCTCCAATGAACGGACAACTCTCCTAAACGGACAAATTTGCATAGTCCGAAACTCTGTATAAGAAATTCCGTATATATCAACCTCTCGTAAACGGACTCTCCCATGGGCGGACGCGACGCGGTATTTTTTTACAAACAGCGCCAAAGTCTCCCTTAAACGGACAGCGTAAAATTAAGATGTGATGCATCAAGTACCATGCATGTGCATGAGACACCACTCGTCACGTACAGACGGGTTTTCGAATAATATAGGTAATTCCCCGACTAAAAATGTTGACCTACGTATTTATAAAGTAATTTATAGATTTATACGCATTTGCATTTCTGATTTGTTTGTGTTTGGTTATTTGTTGAATACAAATGTCCGCAAAACGTCAGGTGTTAACCCTTAAAGAAAAAATTGAAGTAGTGGAAGTGTATAACGAAGAAAAGTTTAGCGTAAGAGATCTGTCCAAACGTTTCAAAACTGGAAAAACACAAGCAGCTGAAATTGTTAAAAAAAGAACTGAGCTATTGAGTAAGTACTATCGAAGTACCATAAAAATCGAGGAGACTCTAAAGCAATAGATATGTTAACTGACTTAAAATTGCATTTTCAAGATGGAATGTGCAACACAAAAAAAAGGCAAACAACATTATTGGAGTATTTTTAGTGTACAGTCCCACTAAAATGTATTGGGCACTAGTAAGTGGTATCTTTCTTCTTTTCATCTACATTTTAGCAGATAATTGCATAAAAATCGAGAGTGACATAACTATGAAACATTCGTAATTCATATAAATTGCAAGGCAGAAATTGCGAACTTGCGGACAAAGTAGTCATCAAACAACCTGTAGGTCTGTAGGTGCCCAATAATTTTTACGCTGACAGTACATATTTAATTTTCTTATTTGTATTATGTTTAATAGTTTAATTAGGTATATTCCTTAAGAGGGGACATTCAAATTATCAAAGTCAATAGATGGCAGCACGTGCTATTTCAGCTTATTTTTATTTACCACACCATTATTATTCCGTCGAGCGAATCGATTAATAATACAGACCTACTAAATAAGAACTTGGTGCTCTATAGCCTAACGCAATTTTGAGAGGCGTAAATGGTAAAATACGGACGCAACTCACTTATTAAAATTCACGTAATTCAAAAAAAAATACAAATATAATTAAACTTTGAGATGGCTAACCTGTACTTTGAATGTTATTTTAGAATACGTAGAGGTGCAAAACTGAAAATTACCAACCCTAAGTGCACAGTGTGACTTAAACACAAGACATTGACAGACAATAGGTTAGATGTTGACTTTCTGCCACAACATAAACAGTGCAGTGGCGTACCAGCAAACGTTAACAATGGATAACATTCAAACTTTAGACGAGTGCGTCACTGCACTTTTTATGTTGTGGCGGACAGTCAACATCTCACCTATTGTCTGTCAATGTCTTGTGTTTAAATCGCACTGTGCACTTAGGGTTGGTAATTTTCAGTTTTGCACCTCTGCGTATTCTAAAATAACATCCAAAGTACAGGTTAGCCATCTCAAAGTTTAATTATATTTGTATTTTTTTTGAATTACGTGAATTTTAATAAGTGAATTGCATCCGTATTTTACCATTTACGCCTCTCAAAATTGCGTTAGGCTATAGAGCACCAAGTTCTTATTTAGTAGGTGTGTATTATTAATCGATTCGCTCGACGGAATAATAATGGTGTGGTAAATAAAAATAAGCTGAAATAGCACGTGCTGCCATCTATTGACTTTGATAATTTGAATGGCCCCTCTTAAGTGTGGTGTTTGATTTTTATTTTTGCCTATAAGCGGACACCTCTGTTAAGCGGACAAAATTTTTCAGTCCGAATGGTGTCCGTCCAAGAGAGATTTCACTGTAGTACAAAGTACAATTTATTTACCCAATTTCCAAATCTGGCTTTCACTACCGCGAGACCTTATCGCCCGCGCTTTCTCTGACATTTCTGTCTTTTGGAATAGACTTAAATTGAACCTTTCATTCATATTTATACCCTTGAAGCCGGAGATAAATTTATGAGACATACATTAGCGATTACCGCTATAGTGCAGTGGGATGAGTTAGTTCGAAATTTCTTCAAGATATTTGGCGTATTTCATTTGTTTTCTGCTTGTACAGAAACTAAAACTTATTCATTTATTTACTAAAATATTGAATTCAACCGTGAAGGGAATTTTAGCATCTTAGACAAAGATAAAATAAAAATACATTCAACCTTCCAAATAATTAATTTCAAGAGATAGTTTCGATAACCTAATAAATTTTTTCGTATTATATTTTTAATTCCGAAATATTAAAGTAATTACAGTAATTATTACTAAAATAAAATAAGAGATAATGCATAAAAAAACAACAATAATTAAAAAAAGTAACAACAAATCCACTGGGATTTAGTAACAAATCTTTTTTCAAATGCATTAAGTTGATAACAGCATGAATATGGTACAAAATCGCCAAGGGTTATCATTTTATCACTTAAGGTAGAAAATATGTGAAAAATATCCTTTCCTTCACATACAATTTGTGTGTCAACATGTGTGTCCTGAATATTTTAACCGGGTGAGTTTTACACCTACTAAAATTTAACACACTGTACAATTCTTTTATTTATCTATAGAAAGAAATAGCTGTTCCCAACATGGATGATTTTGAAGAAGTCAAAACAGATTCTGACAATGTAAAGTGAGATAATTTTTGTATTGTTAATCAGAAGTTACGGTGCCATTTTTAGGATGAAGAAATTGGTGAAAGCCCATACATGGAAAATCCATCGCATCTTAGTGTAACGGCAGTCTTACATTATTGTAAACGTAAAATTGTGCATCCATATTTACGTTTACTAAGCATCACCGGATTACGTTCTTTAACTGTCGAACAAGTCGAATCTAATATATTTTGCAGTGCTGTTAATTGTCTATATTCTTTTCATCTAATCGTGTTGATTCTGCTAGGATATGTGTTTCAATACATGTCTTGTTTTCGAAGAGATCGTGGATTTTGTTACCAAATAATAAGTTCCAACGCTACTATTTTTACATTCAGAAGTATAGAAAACGAAATTATGAACGAAAATATGCATCTTAAATACGAACAAATTTGTCACGGATCTCTCATCTTCAGTTATATTATACCAAGTGTCTTACATTTTTGTGCGTACATCTATGCTGCTTATGTTTTTCGATCTTCAGAAAGTGACCGCTTACCGTGTTTAATGGAAAGGGTGAGTTTGTTTACATATTTTTTTTTATTACCCATTTCCATTCGGATGTTTGTAATCTTGAATCTTCTTAGTATACTGTTGCATCGAGGCTTTAAAATAGTGTACTAAAATTTTTTTAGGTATTCTTATCTTCGTCTTACATTACTGATGGAGCTGCGATACAAAAAAAATTAATCAAATTGCTTTGGACGTTTGTGGCTTTGAATGTTGTTTGGATGATATTTTCGCTTTTATCGGTTAATGTAATGTTGTTCGAGGGCAACGTTAAATTTAGATGGTTGGAAAACAAGTAAGTTACTGTGTGCACGATAACACTTGAAAAGTTAGCAAATGTTTAGTAGGTGTAATAATAAGTCGTTTATGATAATTAACATCAGCAATATAAATATCACAATTACAATTTAAGATACAGATAGGTAGTGGTAGTGTTATCATTTGCAAGAAGGAATCTCTTTTCCTAGAAATTCTTAACTTTTGGAGCCACTATTATTCTTCAATTGAAAATAAATGAAGGTAACTCCTTACACTTATGCAACCTGTCAAACTAGAATTAATAGTTAGAATCGCGAATCTAATGTTTCTTGCTGATGAATGGGCAATATGGGCATGTTCTCGTTTTTTAGTAACTTTTACTAAAAATTTCCATTTTACTTCATTGTTTTTAATTCGTTATCAACAAAATAGAGAGAATTATTTTGTCAACTTTTTCTTTGTATTAAAAATAGCTACCAAAAGTCATTGAATTACAACAACGTTTTGGTGGGTCACATAAATTAAAATAATGATTAAGGTATTGATGCATGTACGTGCCAAAATCGCTGAATAATACTAGTGTTATCATTGAAAATTTTGCATTTTCTAAAACTAAAAAATACCACCGACCCCACTGACCCAATTTTTTTTTCTCTTCTGCAGTTTTGTATTTATTTATACCTAAAATTAACAAAGTATAGGTACATATCTTCTAGATCTAGACCCATAAAAATTTAGTCAACGTGGTTGCAATAGCTTTCGCCATTGCCAGTCACCTTACCACATCCTTGTTTTTATAAATAACCCAATGACACTTCTAAGTGGGCTACACTTGGGACCTGTAATTAAGAATGTTACCTAAAGTCTGGTCATCTGAGGAACACCCAAGCGGGGCATTTGGCATAATATTATATATATAAGGGGTGGCCAACAAGTCTATCGCAAAACCAATTTTTAGTCAATCACGAGACTATGAGTGAAACTAATTAAGTCTAGAGTATTAAGTATTTACGTTATTTGAGTTTTAATTTTAACTTTGTTTGGACATATGTATTACGAGTACAGGCACGCATTCGTGTAGATCGAGATATCTCTGGATTTGTCTGATTTGGCCAAATGTCTCTAGGCCGAGCGAATGCTTGCATTCGAGTAAATGGGGGTCACATGAAGCAGTTAATGCAAAATTAGTGTTGGAAGTCTGTTTTAACCCTTTTTTAAATAAATTCTGAAATAACCAACGATTATTTCGAGTGTTGAAAATAGATTCTGTTAGGCCCAGTTGTATAAACGAGCTAATCTGGGAGTCAGTCGGAGTTAACTCCGCGATTAACCAAAATTCAACATAAATAACAACTAATTCTGAGTTAAATTGAAATATATTTGACTCTAGAAAATTGATGGGTTAACCCTTGGACCAAGTGCCTACGAGCTAACCTAATCTAATCTACGCTAAGATTTAACCTTATATTCAGATCGTGGAGTTAACTCTGACTCCGCGATTATCTCGTTTATACAACTAGGCCTTAGTGTTTACCTATTTTGTTTATGTGAAATTTCTTTTTTGGAGACACTATCAATTCCTACTAAAATTTTCTGAGCTTCATTGTAAGCCGTTTCCCCTTGAACAATCAAAGATTTTCGCCTGCGGTACTATTTTACCTCAGGCGCTATGATGGACCCCTTTGACAAAGATAGATTTTAAAGATAGAAAGTAGATCTTATTACGTACACAAAAGTTAGCCACGCCTGTTATACATATAGGATAATAATATACAATAGAACCCCAATTCTTGTGTTTTTAGTTTACGCTGAACAATTCACTCATATGCATACATTTCTCTGCAAGAGTCTCTATTTTTAAGGTAAATTTGCAACTATCTATCCATTTTTGCGATATCAATGGCTATCAATTGGATTAACTTGAGGTTGAGGCTTCTGTACTTTACAAGTTATTTCGGACATTGAAGAAACATCTAAAACACGACCACATCGTTGTTTGGTTGCAACTGGCTGCAACCCTTTTTGCTCCATATGAAGCATATAGCAGCAAATCTTGTATTCTGGCTTAGGATAAAATTTAACTATAACGGGAATAAACATATTTTGTGGTACAAGAAACCTTATTTATTGCTCTCAAATATCATCAAGCGAGATCGACCCACAACCCACAAACGTGGGTAATTATCTTGTTACGTTTTTACTATACCACAAATTATTAAAACTGTATCTCCTACCATATACAACGTTTTTTATCGTTACTATAATCGTGTCACTGGTATAAATTCATAATAATTGTCATCATTGTTGTTAATGAATAACATCCAGAAGAGCTCAGTCAAAGACTTGGTTCTGTAAAAGAAATAATTTTCAGTAACTTAAAAAAATGCTTTTGATTTATTCAAACAGTAGCATCCCTGGGATGGCCATTTCTGCCTTATTGGACGTCATCAGTTAGTGTATAGTGTAGGTATAACTAATCCAAATCAATCTGAAACGAACAAACAGTTGCAGTTAAACAGCTTTTGTTCTGCAGATTGTTGACAAACTCCAAGTAGCATCATATGAGTCATAATTTTCTCTTCTGAAGCTTCTATTTTGTTCCAAACGTTTAAATTAATTTATAATCCTTCATTAATTATAAATTATGTTTCCCACGATAACTTCCAATAGACTGGTTGAGATATTTATAGTACACAAACAGGAGTTCAATAATAACTCTTTTAATAACGCCACTTGGCACAGTCACCTACACGTGCTACACACCACACACAAGCTTTTTAAATTTTTTACGGTTAATTTGATACAATTTTTTTGTGCCTTCAATTTAATTATTTTACTTGTCTGTTGAAGATTTTATTGCTTTTAAAATAATCACTCATTTTAAAAATTGACCTATTAGTTAAAGTTCGTAATGCATGGTAATGCATTTAAAGTAGAGAAAATATGTTAAATCGTATCAAGTTGTTGACCTTTATCAGTTGGAAAAAGTGCAAATTATTCTATCAAAAGAATTAGTTTACACACCTAAATTTAAACGATATAAATTGTTACCAGCCAATTTTTTATTTTTTACACAAAATCCATAATAAAATTCGAGTCTAAATATATAATTTGACCTTTAAGCCAAGTAGCAAAAACAAACGTTATTTTATTTGTCTTTCTGAATAATTATGATTACAATGCGTGTATACAAATTAATTAGTAATTTGTTGTTTTCATTTTAAACCAAATTACTAGTCGGACGTCAGACGACCAAAAATTTGAGTTGTTTAGAAGATAACACAATCATCCACATTTAAAAAATTCCTTTCTGTAGACGTATTACTCCTTTCATACTTTTTTATAATTAAGCAAACTATGTTTAACAAAAAATTGCAGACCGAATTCTTTGAGAACATTCATGAAGGTAATGTTGATACTTTGTACTTTGTGGCACGACATGATACAAGCAACAGTTATCTCCAACTACTGCTTGCAAACTCAGCTATTAACATCCTATTTGCAATTTCTAAGAGCGAAACTGATCCAATATCCGAGCAATTCGATAAGCTGGATGAGAGTAAGTTTGAAAGTTTATCACCAACACAAAATGCAACTTGCGATATATTCCAGGAAATAGTAGAATTCAAAACGTTACTAAAATACATAAACGATGATTTAGCACCACCCGTGTGCATATTCACATTTATCAATTTATGTTGGTTTATTTCCGGCTCATTTTGGTTATTAGGATTCGATCACGTCGACAAACAAACTCGGCCCATTCATATTATTAGCATTTTAAATGTAATATTATGGCTAACCCTCACTATTGCACCGTTCATTCAAGTGAGTTATTTTTGTACAATTTTTATTTTGTTAAAAGAAATGATTTCAGGCCGCAAGACTAACGGGAGGATGTCAGTTGATACGAAGTGTCGGTCACGAAGTACGTGCACGCCCTTTCGCACACCAAGGTACTCCTGGTCACGAACTCGACTCTATTTTGATGTATAGTTCAAGTTTGAAAATGAACGCAACTCTGTTTAAAATACCTATAACTGGTAGATCGCTTGCAGTTGGTGTTACCATTTCGTCAATAATACTCTTGGTGATAGGCCAGTGTCATTATTTAAACTAACTTTGATGTACAATTAAACGAGCGTATGATACACTAGACAATTTATTTAAAAAAAATGATATTATGGCCTACAGTAACTAACAAATAAATTTATAGTAAAAATAAATTTAAAATAATAATGTTTGTAGTTATATACAGGTACGAGACAATCACCCATTAATGCGTAAAACTGCATTTTGTAAATATACGATTCTATCTTAACTACAAAATTATTACACTACAAATTCTTGCAATCTACGTAAGTTAACAGTTTTGGAAGACTTGTAACTCATGTCAATGCATTTGCTTGTAAACTGTCGATTAAAAAAAACTTAGCAGCGTTTTTTCTTCTTCTCCGCAATCATATTTTTAACGGCTACACTCGATATTAGGACTCCTGTAGTTGCTAAAAGTAAAGCTCCAACATCTTCTTTTCCAAATTGTTGCTTACGAATAAAGTTAATAAATCCTAATTTTGGACTTCGGAAAACTTCTAAATTCTGCTGAAAGAGAATATGAATAGTTAGGACAATTGAACAAATAATAAGGGTCTGGCATAAGTTTCAAGAATAAAAATTTGGCTAGGCTGAACCAAACAATAGCATATTTGCCATTTTTAGAGATGGCCCTGAATCTCCTATTGTTGGTAGGGGCTTAGAATTTAACAGGTAGAAAACCATTTCAATTTTTTGAGATTTGAACTTGAACATGATTTGCTTTGAAAGTTAAAAACTACTTGCAATACGTTAAATTTTTAAATAACAAAATGCAGTAGTTGTTGTAAAACCACGTTTTAAAGAAATGCCATGGCCATTTTACAAAAATCAACAGTCTAAAGTCTTATCACGTTAAAATTAGATTTTAATGTTTAAAAATCAACACAGTTTATCTAATCAACAATAAACAATTATAACTTATTAACAATATACGTAAAATTACCGATCAATGAGGTTTACATAGAAAACCCATTAGGAAAGAAATTAACGCGTTCATTTTCACTAATGAGACTAATTTATAGAGTACAAAATCAATTTTGCAATCACGAGGTAGGTGTAAAACAAGGGTACACAACATTTAAAACAAATAAAATAGAATTTTAAATCACATACCTGATTTCCCGTACAATACCCTGAGAAACGAAGTGACATCTGACGAAGAAGAGACAGTTGCATCCTCGGGTTCATCTAAAACCCTAATACATAAAATATTAATTTTAATTGCACTAAAAGCTGTGATTACTTGAATGATACAAAAAATTATACGACTTCGCTATCCATAATCAAATTAAAAAAGTAAAAATATAACATTTAAATAAGTAAATGGCGTTCGAAGGTCGTGATCTTCTGCCAATTTACTTAACCTATTAACATCGCTTTTATCCAGTTTACGTTATTTTATTAATAATCTAAACGTTTAGTTGCAAAATAATTTTATCAGACATAACATGTTTTAAAGTTTAATAACGTTGAAATTGACGTACCTTTCCGATTCACGGATTACCCACTGTACACCAAACACAACCTACAAAACAAATGAACGAGGCATAGGCATGTGAGAGTTGGAGTTGGGTTTGGTTGGTTGCGCTTGGACTTGGATCATTGGATAGATTGGATAGACGATAGACGAAGACCTCTGTAGGAGAGACGATTAAATAATTTTTCATTTTTCTAATCGAAAAGCGAAAAGGCATTTCTTTTTTTCAAACAGCAATTTAATCAAATTCTTTGGATGCAGTTATAACGTTTTGGCAAAAATAGTATAATTTGATGTAATATAATTACGAATTATAAAACTTCATTTATTTATAGAAAAAAGTTGAAATGTTGGACAAGAGCCCACTTTACACTAAAAAGTTTGCTAAAAGCTTGTTTCAAAAAGGAATCACGAATGCCATTTGAAATTATTATGTTTTGTTCTAAACTTTTCTCATTTATTAAAATCTTCACTTTTTTAAAACCTTAAGACCAATGCTTCTCAGGGAAAATGTACTGAATTAGGCTATTAGGCACAGAATTATACATATTACTCAGGTGTGCAGTATACAGCTTTTTAAAACGTGATTATTACATAAATTTCGAAAATACTTATAGTTAGGTGTTCATGTAAGAAATGGACTTTCATGACATTTTCAAGATGCTAAATTTAAGTACTTTCAAAAATATGAATCTCAGTTCAGTGGTGTAGAATCACACCAAAAATACCCATGTTTGCTATTACGATTTAAATAAACGCACCAAACCGAGTAGGTACAGGCCGGCCAGCTTTAGCCGATTGAGACACAAAAACTTGTTCTAAAATGCATGGATAACTAAATTACCAACCAGCCGTTTTAAACATTTAGTTATTAGTAAAGGATTAAAATTATCATTGGTCCTCTTAGTCCGTTGTTTGCATATTATTGTTTAAAATAAAAAATAGACATCGATAAAATACGATGTCAGTATGTATGTATATGCGAACCATGTCTTCTGGACGTTCAAAGACACTTAAAAGTTCTTTTAAACTTATAAAATATTTGACATTCAAAAATAGTATAATTAACTATTGAAACAGAATCAGCCAAACTAACAACAGATTGCCACCTCCGTCCTTCAGACAACGCCACGTCACTGTCTCATATAAAATTAATATTCCAATGAAATTTGTTTTTACTTTTGAAAATTCAACATAAGTAACAAAACCAAATGAAAAACTTTTATCTTTCCACTATAATTTCCTTCTCGGTTTTTGTAATTTAGAATAAGGCGATTTGTTACAATTGGAAGGTGTTAGTGTACAAATTGAATTAGAAAATAATTTAAAGCCTTTAAGTCATTATCATTTTGCCCCAAGTTTTACACATCAACACTTTTAAATACTTTATTTAAAAAATTATACTCAACAGTTACGGTATAAGCATAACAGAAATATACAAAGATCATTCCATTAAACTATAGTCATCGTTCGGCTTTATAAATTTCCTCTTCTTGGCAAAGGCTCTTTGTTTCTTACTCTTAAACTTATTATCGATGGTACCTTTAAGCGTGGACATTCCTTTAGCCATTTCTAAATCTGATACGTCTTTCTCTTTACGCCTTTCGGCATCTTCTATCTTTTTAACATATTCTTCTTTCATCAAGGATTCGACATCTGGATTCATACCTCTAAACGATAAACGCCCATCGATTAGGTCTAGACAATTTCCTATGCTCACTTCGATAAAATTGATATTGCCACTTCGTCGCATATGTCTCAATTCGTTTGAATACATAATTTGTCCTTCTTCGTCGTCTTTTTCTTGTTCCAATTTTTCTTTGGTTTTTTTCATAAATTTCATTTCGAGTACAGTTTGCGATAATTTTACCTGTTTTCGTTTTTCCATTTTGTTTAAACTGTTTAGATCGTTTAGCAAATAAAGTAACTTGTAGTGTAGTTAATAGGTATTCAATTTTATATCTATAAAATCAAAATTTATTCATTTCCAATATTTAAATTTGAGGTTAACAAAGTGTAAGTAATACAGTTACCTGTTACATACACATGAACACATGTTTATATTAGGCGCAATAACTGGCCCATAGGTGGTACTAGTGGTACTACAGCATTGACAGCATCATGAAATACAAAATTGGCGCGAAACTATATTAAAGTTTGTTTTCTAGGTTAAGTGAAGCGTTTGTGGCCGTTTTAAGTAATTATATAATTATGGAATTCTCGGTTCGTAGAAAAAACCCAAAGAAGATTCTAACAGACGATTTGAGCGAACTTTATCCGCACGATTTGCAAATGTATACGATACCGCCAGGAAATGAAATAGCACTTTCGGAATTCGAAGATTTGGCACTCGAACGTTTACAACTTTTACGTATTTTAGAACAGGCCGGTTTGAAAGGGCACAAAATATTTTCAGAAAACTGGCGGGATGTCGTTCTTAGTGATATAAGAAAGCAAAAGTTATTAAGGTTTCTAAATTTATTATCGCCTACTAATGACACCTATGCGAGTTTGCAAGCTCGTAGAGCCGATCATATTTCACATTTTATATTGCGTTTAGCTTATTGTCGTTCAGAAGATTTACGAAGATGGTTTTTAACTCGTGAGCAAGAATGGTTTAAGTTACGCTTTATAGAGTTGACTAAATTGAAATCGGGAGAATATATTGAAAAATTCTTAAAGCTCAATAAACTTGTGTACACACCAATTCAAGATGAAGAAAAGGAATCACTTAGGGACGAACTTTATAATTGTACTGCTGGAGTATACGATTCTTCTTTAACGTCGGTTCATTTTTACAAAGTTCCATTTGTCGAGGTTTATTCTTTGGTCAAAAGGAGACGTGTGTATATATCTGGTGGTTTTGCTTATATACCAGATTCGGAGTTAGTTACTTGTATTTTATCTATTTTTAGAGCTCAATTGAGCGAATCGCTGGCTGTAAGTTTATTTTTATTTGTCAGAAATATTCTTAATACTTCATTTTATAGTATGCTAGTCGTAAAATTCCATTATTAGACGACGATCGTCTCAATAATCTTCTCACTAATCTACATACAAGTTACACTGGACGTGACTATGCGGTACCCGAAAATAAGAACGTAGTCAATATTGCACATTTGGATCAGTATTCGCACAAACATTATCCTCTTTGCATGCGTCATATACATGAAACTTTTCGCGCAAGTCATCATATGAGGTATAATAGTCGTTTACAATACGTCTTGTTCACAAAAGGAATAGGCGTTATTTATGAAGATTGTTTGCAATTTTGGAGGGAAGAATTTACAAAATTGATCGATCAGAATCAGTTTGAGAAACAGTATGCTTATGGAGTGAGGCACGCCTATGGTAAAGCAGGAAATATGACTAATTATACACCATACAGTTGTATGAAAATTATAACTATGAATGTGGGATCTGGAGAACACCATGGTTGTCCTTTTAGGCATTTCGATGCCGCTAATTTACATCAGAAAATGACCAATTATGGTATTAATTCCCAAGGTAATTTTTAGTTAATTTTTTCCAAAAATTTACAGTTTATACTTATATGTTTTGTTTACTCTTCTAGGCATCGAGGAAATTTTAGATTTGGTTAAAAATATGCACTACCAAATTGCGTGTACAAAATATTTTGAGTATACCCACAACCAAGCTAGTAAAAATGTGATTAATCATCCAAATCAATATTTTGACGAGAGTAGGGCTCTTGAAAATAATGGGAGCACTTCCACTACTAACAAAAGTAGACCTTCTCTTGGTACCGCAAAACATGAAGAAATATGGGGTGAAGATATGGAGCCTTGATTGTTTTAGGTAAAGTAAAGTTAATAGTTACAAAACTTATCTCAAGCTTATACCGTAAGTTTTAAACAGTTCTATTTTATCAATTAAAAATTTTGTAATAGTCTTGTGATGTAAGAACATCCAATCCAGGATTCATTCTAACTGTGATAATGGATCTAACATCATTCATATGACTAACGACAAAATCGGTATAACCTAGTAAAATTATATGTATTTTTGAGGTTTTTGAAATGATAAACGTTAAACAGAAATTACTTATTTGAAAAACTTCCAGTTATACTTATAATTAATTTACAATAACTGAGTAATAAATAAATAGAGTTTAAGTTAATTTATTATTAAGAATACAATAGGTACACCAAACAGACCAAAAAATTTACAAATAAATTTAGTTGGAAGTTGTATATTTTTTACAAAATTTAGTGTTAACCCCTTTCTCGATATTCCAAAATAGCTTCTTCACTTACCTACGGCTAGCTGGATTGAAAAGGCCCATAAAAACTTACTAAGCCACTTATTTTCACGATGAAGACTACCTGCTGTAATACTTCTCTATTTTTGGGAATTCTTCCAGGTAAAATTTTGAAAAAATGCATTGTGGCTTTGTACGTTAAATTTATGGGCCTTTTCCAGCTGGCTTCCTGTAGGTAAAATCAAGAAGTAATTTTGGAATATAGAGAAAGAATCTATACCTACTCACTGTTTAAAAATACGGACATGTTGACTATATAACTATTCAGACCAAAAAAAAGGTAGTTCATTAGTATTTTTCCGATAATTTTTTTTTACTCAAAGTGGAAAACTCCCCTCTGACCACTCAATAAATAACATAATCAAAAATATTTAATTTAATAAATCTCCTTGTAAATAGTACACCCATTTTATATGGGACACGCTTTGCTCTGTTGACTGAATAACTAACTTTCCAGTTATTGGATATTTTTGGCTGATTAAAATTTTTAAATTGTCCAAGGGCACCAAACTAACGCTTATTTTAGTTTCACTTCGGCCTTCAATGTCTTCACTAGTCGTCTTCAAACTAAATATTGCAGGCTCAATTGCATAATTAAATGTTTGCAAATCTTCGAACGGGTTTTTGAAAGAAATCATTATCGTTTCACCTGGGCGAATAAAATATGGTCCTTGTGGTGTAGGTAAATTGCAAGTTGCAATTAAGGGAAATCTGTACAATTTTAAAATCTTATAGTCAGACTATAATAATAAATGATCACCGGTCTCTTACATGTAAATTCCAGTTACTGGCGAATTTAAAATTAGGGTAGATCGAACATTTTCCATGCAGCATGGTTCAAAACTAACTTCGAAATCGACTTTCTCCATAGGATCAACTGATACCAAATTTGTTAAATAAAAAACGTCGTTTTCAAACTTAGTAACGAAATTATTACTTTATCGGATCATCTTAACTAAAAATACTTACTTCTGCTGTAAAGGTGGCTCTAAAATTTTTGGTATTTTCCAAAGACACCTTTTGAGAAACAACTTGTCCTAAGATACCCGAAAAAATAATAGGAGACTCTGGTGTTGGCGAGTTAGCGGATAAAATAAAATTGTAAGTATAAGATCCTAGTTCACGAGTATTAACGTTCACTTGACACACTTGTTCTCCCAGTGTTACTGCATCGTATGTAATTTCTAACTCGTGCTACAAATGTAAATGTCGATAAATTTGCAAAAGAAACCAATAATTAAGGGTAAGTACCTCGGATAAGGGCGAAATTTCAATATCATTATCAAAAGTTAATTCAGGCGAAGTCGAACTGATGGCATATTGTACTGGAGTTTGTATCGGGTTTTCGAGTTTAAGAATGTGACTTACAGGTACTCTGACGCACGTCGTTAGTTTTATTTCATCCAAAAATGGACATTTTTCAACTTTTAGAGCAATTTCATAAAATGAGTATTCGGATGTTGTTTCGTTCACAAATTTGACCTGAAACAGTTAAAAATGTAATATGGAGTCCATTGCAAATTCAAACAAGCTATAGTAAACCAACAAATTTTAATTTAAAGGTGTGAAGGAGGCAACTCCACTGCCTCATACCAAATTAGCAATTGTTCTTACGCATATTAAGTCGAAGCAATTAAAGTGGATTTATTTTTAATTACATTAAATTTTAAGGAGCCTTCGTTTAAAACGTAAATCTTCCACGAGTAATGCCTTTCGCTCTGCGGCAACACTTCGATATGGCTATTTCCAGTAAATTTATATAAAGTCTTATTAGCTCCAGGTTGAGGAAGCAAGGACTCCGTTATAACTGTAAATATTTGAGAAACTTTGAGCCAGTTGGGTACGGTTAACGTTTCGACGTGATAAACTTTTGAATAAATTTTTCTAGATATTGCTTCGATGGGGTTTGGAGGCTTCGTTATTCCTTCTAATTTATACGCTACACCATTATCATCTGGAGTATTAATATAAATCAAAGCCTACAACAATAAATTAGAACAAATAAAATTGGTTAGCATTTTTCACCTCGTGCGGCTGTTCATTGGACATGGTTAACGGTTTGTACGTAATTTCGCAGCTGTAAATAGATGTTGGCTCAATAGTAATAGTTGGAGGTACAAAAAAGTATTGTCCATTTAATGTAGGTGTTAAGGTCCAAACTTCGATAGTTCTTAAAAAAAATGGTTTAATGTAAAAATAATTAAAACTTTGGAAGAAATTGAATCACTCACGGATTTCTTACTGTGATACTCTTAGAGTCCGTTTCACGAACATTGCATTGAAATTTCAAAGTTTCATTGGGGGTGGGTAATTTGAAGCACGCTCCTGTGACAGTTAATTCCAAAGGTGGCTGATAACAATCGATGTTGCATTGGAGCTAAAAAGTGTTACCGATTAACCCCCAAACAACTTTCTTAAGAACTAACTAATCCTTCAAAATAAAAACGTAAGCACTTACTTTGTTTTCAAAAATGAGAGCAAGATGAGTTGGTTTAAACAAGATGGAAAAGGTTACGGATGTTCCTGGTGCCAGGTAACCAGTGATGGGCGTTATAACAAAATCAGACTGTGGCACATTGAAAGTCCATCGAAAACTACAAATATAACTCGCTCAACTGAAAATAATTTGTTAGTTTTTTGTTACTTACGAGCTTCCAATTTGGCCCAAATTGTAAACTACGACTTTTTGCGTACTCTGGTATCCAAATACGACCTTTCCAAACGGTATAAAATTTTTATCTAGAGAAAATTCGACTCCAAGAGAGCACCCTTTTAACGAACACAAAGTACAAATTGAATCTTGTATTTGATAAGATACCTATAAAATTAACTGTAGGTATATCGAGAAAATTTAAAAGTGAATCGAAATTGACCTTTTCTTGAAACGTCTTCATATTTTCAGTGGGCGAAAAAGTAATTGAAAAATCAATAGATCTCTGTGGAAGAACTCGCGTAAAATTATTGGGACTAAAGGAAATAAATTCGCGAATTAATCTTCGTCTCTTGTCCTCTTTAGATTCGACCGGTGGCTCTTCACTGTAAATAAACAATAAATGTAAACTTTCATTTAAACAGTTTTACGTTTGTATCGTATGATTTGTGTGAGTATTTAAAAAAAAAATACGCTTGAAAAGATCACTAAAAAGACCTGTAGCTACTCAAGACTAACGTGTGAAATACAAGGGAATTGTAAGGACCAAGGTACGATCCTCAATCGTGGTTTTTCCCTTTACCTTGAGACAAACTACGTATCTGGAAAGGGAGTACTATATATAGGGACTGAATACAAACGTGAGTATACGTGAAATACTAGAAAATTGTAAAGCATTTGGCGTGACACTGCAAACTGGGGTTTGCAAAGACATCATTAATGATAGCATGACACTCATTTAGTACTACTACTGCTTAAGATGATGGTCATAAAACTCGAGACCATGGTGTTTGGTGTAGAGGTCAAAAGCATTGGCAAAAATACACATAAAAGGTAGAATACCTAACAACAATTATATTCTTCCCTTTCTTGTCACTTCCTTTCTCTGTTTTGGTATCTTTCTTATTCCCTTCCTTACCATTCCCATCTTTTTTAGTTTGCTGTTTATTTTTCTCCTTTGCACTAAAACATACTAATTAAATTAAAATATTCGACCAACTTTTTAAACTAACCCTTCGGTCGTTTTAGAATCGGGCTCTTTTATATCAAATTCAAAATTTAAAACTTTTTTTGGTTTAAAAAAATACGGCAAACGATCGCGGAAATTAAAAATGATATCGACCGGAGTAACAGAATCATTTATAACTTTAATCGATTTTGTAATTTTGCCACCAACAGGAATACATCCTAGATCGATAAACTTATCGTTAGGATCGCTCAATTTAATCAGCGGGAAAACGCCTTCTCCAAAAAATTTAAGTACGTTCAATTTCGAATTAACGTGAAATGGAACTTCGGCATGGTACCGTTTATTTTCTAACGGATGGAAGAAGAATAACAACTGTTGAGATTTTTTAGGAGCTACATGGTTTGACTTGAAGTCTACCGAAAGGAAATCTTGATCTGGCATTGTGCACTCGAGCCTACAAATGAGACAGAATTAATTTAAAGTTTACGCATCCATTTATAATTAGGCCTCAGACTTATTGGTAGTACTGTCATGAGACGTGGTTACTGCAAGGCTAGGTTCTCATCTTTATTGTGGACACTGCGAGTCAGTCGCTCTAGTCGTTGATTCGTAAAATAATATGACTATTCACTAGCCGTGATTACCTGATTACGTTGTAGATCCAATAAAGCTTATCTAAAATAGAAAAGGACGTGTGACAAGTCCATTTCTACTTTAGATGGCCTGTAGAATTAGGTAGTACTCACATTATAGACGAGTCGGTGTCGTTTTTAAATTCCACGCTTTTTGCATAATAAGAAGATTGTTGATTTTGCACTAGACAACTTCCAAAGTTGTACTGATCCACTGAAAATGTAAATACGGGCTGCGCAACTTGTCCTTTTAAGTAAATCACGTATGTAGGACCGTATCGGATCTAGAGAGGTAAATAAAAACGTCCACAAGTCCCATTAAACTTGATAACTTACTTCTAATTTTATAACCAACTTCTTAATTATGAGTTTTGTCAATGGAGTAACTCTCATTGTGGAAGAAATTTCCGTACCACTTTTAATAAAGCCTTTCTTTTCGACAAAGTTAATTTTTAATCTTTTACTGACGGAGTCCTCTTTAACACTCCAAGAGTAATATAAGCCAGTTACGCCAACGTTTGCTAAGAAAAAATTAATATTTTGATTTACATGCGGTACCATCTGAAAAGTTGAATGTTACTTTCGTACTTGGCCCAAAATTTTATTTACATGTTTCATGTCTAAAATGGTTGGATTTTCTGTATCTAGTGCTATTTTTTCTCCATCGTCAGATTCGTATGTAACCATAGGTCGAACATCATGACAATAAGCAGTTACAAGTAAATTTAATGGTCTTCTCATCCTTTGAATAGAGCATTTTAATTGAAAGCATACTTCGCCTTTTGTGGTGGGATGAAACGTAATTCTACAAAGTGAAATTAAAATTTTTGCTCGGTAATATTGTTCTTCATTACGTGATCTGTTGTTCTTTCTGTGGTCCTATGCATCCCCTAAGGGGATTTACGGCGAGCTCCTGAAGTCGTCCATCACAGTATAATGAACTCTTTTTAAACTTAAAGTCGAGTTCGAAATTTTCTGTATTTTTAAGTGTTATGTATTCTACTATATCTATTCCTATTACGGTTGGTTTTACGTGGACGTGAGAAGTTGAAAAATACACCACTGGTTCTCTGGCTGTTCCAGTTAAAAGAAATGGTTTCTTAAAATCGTATTTGTCAATTTTAAAAATGTAAAAGGTTTCGAATAGTCCTGTGTCTTGAGGCAGAAAACTGAACATAGTTTTTGTCATTTTGCCCTTTTCGATGAAACCTTCTGGTTTGTGACAGTGAAATAGAGAAATGTGTTTACAATTTATTTCGTATGGGACCCATTCGTAATTAAAGCTTTCGTTGGAAGGATTTACAATATTGAAAGTTCTAAAAAATCAAACATCTCTAGTCATACCGTAACAACGTGTCATATCAGTGTACTTGGCAGCTGATAAATGCACCTACATGCGTATTCGCCAAAATAGCGAACAAGAGACTCAAGAGACACGAGCAAAAATCTGCGAGCACAAGCAAATTTTTCTTGTTGTTCGCTCTTTCGCTAAATTCGCATATTTACACAATGTTATCATTACCTAACATTAGTCATACTGACTCCTACAGCTTCAAATTCAACCACCATTGTATTGGAGTCGGCAATATCGCCGCAAAATCGTGTCGTTCTCATGCTTAAATAATCACAAGGTTTCAAGTCAAAGTAAACTATAGGCATCAAACTTGTAGCTTTAACTTCAATTTTTAGCTGTTTTAACGCTGGATGTAAGTTAGAAATGTGGCTTTGTAAACATACAAAGTAAGTTGACTCTTCTGAAGGTGCAAAAATAATATTAAATTCTTTTGTTTGGTTGGGTAAAATTGAAATTGAGCTGGGAAAAATGCTGAATGGTATAGAATTTTCATCGTTAAAAAAGGTGCCCAAATTTCCTTCCGAACTAAACAAACTCGATGTTGTAGACGATAACGATGAGTCATCAAAATATTTTTCTACAAATTAAAATTTGATTACAGCAAGAAGGTGTTTCCCTCGCAAGTAATACCATTTCCTGTCAAACGGGAAGGCCGCGTAAGTCTATCCGATCTCGGACACGGAATTGGAACACTAATGTCCAATTGACTTTTCGATCGCGTCAACGGACGTGGAAGCACAAAATCCTTTTGGTCATCGGTTAATTCGCGAACTGATGTAGTCGAATTTGTAATTTGCGGAACTCCATTTGTGGAAATTATCCAACGCAAATCGAGACACACATCTGAAGTATTAGTAACGAAGAAATTTTGTCTCTGTTTCTGTAATGATGGAATTACTACAAATGATCAACCTGAAAACATATCTTACCTCGAACAACAATGTATCGGGCACCTCAATTTTTGTATCGCTGCACTCGTAAGAGGAATAATTGCATAATGCGCTAAGACACAATTGTAAGTTCGTCAAAGAATCTGCAAAAACTTCTATTTCTGGCTCGGATTTCTCCTTTATCGTTTTTATTGAAGATTCCATGGTTATTATGGAGTCCCCAATCCTAAATCAGATCTATTAGTTTGTTAAAAAAAAACAAGTCCTCGGAATCCTTCAGTAAACAACAAAATGCATTGTTTTTGAAAGGTCAACGAAATCCACTCACGAGTGGATACTCTCTGCCAACTATAAGTACAAATGATTGCGAAGAAAAATTAATCAATTTACATTATTTCTCCGGAAATATTCAACTGACTCTCCGATTCAGTCGTGGGACGCAATGGGTTGCTGACAGAAGACGGTCTAGGACTTTTAGACACTAAACTTGAAATTGGTTCCCAAATTACAACGTTCTGTCGTTCGTCCCAAGATAAAAGTTCAAATTCTGGCCTCACGTACTGTATTTTGTGAACAATACATTCCATCAGCTCCTTAAATAAACGTGCGACTTCAGAACCTGCTAACATCCCAAATATACCTTACCTTCGAAATTTGGTATGGATATTTGCTAAAAAACGTAACGATTACGTCTTTAGTTGCTTTAGGTTTTAAGTGTCCCTTAGCTGGGATGAAGAGTACTTTATCTGATAGTCCAAATTCAAATCTATACGTGTCTTCTGATGAAAGGTTAGTTATTTTAAACGACTTTTTCTTGATTAAATTAACGAAAACTACTCCAAAATCTAGATGGTATCCAGGATTAGAATATTGCAATTCGCTACTCGAAGCAGATGTAACTGAATAAGTGGGAAGTCCACTAAATATAACATCGTTGGAAAACGTTTCGGCTGTTACAAAGATCTAAGGAGGATTTGTGAGAAACATGTTATAAAACAATTTTTAACAAACCATAATCGTCTCGTAGGGATTGTTAACTATGTGAAGCTTCACCATGCAACTACATTCGCCTACTCCGTTCGATTTAAATTTTAAATAAAAATTAGCAGATTTCGCCAAAGGCAAATATACGATGTTTGTGTGGGCTGTTGTTTCGATTTCTGAAAGAAATTTGATGGAATTATAGTTTTTTTTTTACTCGTGACTCGTGAGCCAACCTTCTTCCACGACCTTTAGTAAAGGTTTGGTGCTCTCGTATGGAATTAAGGTAAAGTAGGCGGCGGGAGAGCCTTCACAAATTTCCAAAATAACTTGGCAAGGAATAGTGCCCACATTTTCTAAACTGATATCGTGGCACATTTCGTGTCCTGAAGGAATTGGATTAAATTGAATCGTGTAACAACTGTCCTCCAAGTTAAATTTGGGTCGTCTAAGGGCGACTTCTGGGACGATACCGTCGCCACTTACTTCAACTTGTAAGTTTGCTTCTAAGGAACCTTTGTAGCCAAGTTCTAAAGTAGCATAAAATTTCTACGAATGCAAATAAAATTAAAATTGATGAAGTTCCTTTGAAAAACGTGGCTTACGCCAATAGCGGATGGAATGAACGAAATCGTAGTATAATTTGTCGAGTAGTTTTCTATGATAACTACACTTGGGTTGGCAAAAAAGACGTTTGGTGTTTTGGAGATAATTTTCACAGAAATTTCTCCAGGAATAGAACCTTCATTTTTCAAAGAAATTCTAGCAGTCGATTCCGTGTTTATCATCACATGACTGAAATGGAGTCGTTGCTCATCTTTAATAAATACGCAATGCGCCCCCAGCTAAAATAAGCCAATAGTTGAAGTAATGGAAATTGGAGATGAGCGAGCTAATACTTCATTAGGATGTTGAAAGTTCGATAATCTATCGACCATATATTGTTCTCTAAAGAGTATATCTGAGTTGGTTAAGTTAATATTGGCCGTGCAAGCTGTTACAGTCAAGTCCATGGCAATTCCATCTTTGTGTCTTGGCCTACACTCGCTCATAAAAAAGATAACCTTCTCACTAAAGTCACCTGCTTGTTTGGGACGCGAGGACACTCGAATAAGTTCAGCTTCGTCCGGATAAATTATGCCTGTGGCCGAAGTCATAGAAAATATGCCAACTCCTAATGTTGTTGGCTTCACTTTAATCCTCCTGTAAAATGAAAACTGAAAATTTCGAACGCTTAATTCGATGTTGCGTACTCTGATGCTTCTGTGCCCGCTATTTTCGAACTTTTACCGCTTTTGTTGTCTTTCTTTTCTTTTGTGCTTGCCTTAGAACTTTTATCAGCTTTGCTGTCTTTCTTACCTTAAAAAAGCCATTTAAAATAATTATTCGACTAACATATTTCTTAGTTTACTCTTTTCGCCGTTTTTTGCTTTTTTTCTTTCCATTTCCAAAACTTTGGCTAAACTCAAAGCAGTATAAGTGAATTCGAATTTACCGGTGTTTTTTAAAATTATTTCTTGTACTTTTTCGCTCTCAATCATTTGATAACCAAAATTGAGATGATTAACAGGAGAAAACTCGTAACTAAAATTTTACTAACTGTACAATCTTTTCTAAAAAATATAACGAATAGAACTTGATACTTTGAGAAAAAAACTGCGCCGGTAGCACGTAACGGAAAGTTGTCAATAACTTCGTTGGTGGCGCCGTCGATAAATGTGCAATCGAATATTGGAACGGATTTAAAGTTGAGCACTTTTCTGCCGTAAAATGTAACCTTTGTATTAAAGATTTTACCAGGGAGTAAAACACCAGTCATGGGAAGTATTTTAAAATAACTTCGTAAAGACCCATTTTTTTCAAATTCGGTATCTTGGTGTGGTAAGACGTCGGCAAAACTAAAAACGTCGAAGTTTATTGTACACTTTTGAGACTACGTAAACAATTATTAATAAATTCTCAGAATACTTCTTGTGGTTGGCATTTTTGAACCAGCAACCTTACAGCAGCACGAGCAGCTGATGCTAGACGTGTGTTCCTTCACGAGACACTGATTTATTTTCAGAACAATCCAATTTACAGAAGCTTCTTCTATGTCCGGAAGCTTCAAGCCTTCGCTCTCCAATAAATTAAATGATTTGGGCTACTAGACTGCACACCTTCGATTTCAACTGTTTTGTCTTTCATCTATTATTGCTGTACGGTTGCTAGCTCGAAAATTGGGAAGGGGTGCACATTGATACGATTTTTAAAAGAGCCTTAAGGGGTGTCGATAGGTACATCAAATCGTTTTTTTCTCTTTAAAACTTTATTTTTAGGCAAAAAATAACGTGTGATACATCATTCGATTCGTATCACTGTCCTCTAACTTCCGATCATAATTATTAAAACAAAAGAAGTTAATTGTAAAGTTTATTAAAGAAAAGCTAGCTTTTAAATCTTGTTTTTCTCATAATTCATTGAATTATTGAAGTTTTTAATTGAAATTGCGTATAGTACATTAACTTATCATTATACTACTGCCTATCATTCCTGTTTAATTATAAACTTATTAGATTGTCGGAAACGATTGTTTTCATTAAAAGCTTTCCAGAGGCCAAGTTTTTCAATGAATGCACGTTTATTTGTTTATACTGTAACTTGAAAGCATCATCAACATATATATAAATTTTGATTTAAAAAAATTTAAATTTGCTATAAAAATTTTAGAATATAAAACGTTACTCCAGCGATAAATAAAGTACGGAAAATTATAATTTCTCTTTACTACTTTTTGAGTAGAATAGGCCGAGAATAACTTTATTTTTTTATTTATACTAACATTATACCATTGTAATTCTTAATTATAATTTTTCGTACTTTATTTATCGCTAGGAGTAGCGTTTTATATTCTAAAATTTTTATAGCAAATTTAAATATTTTCTAATCAAAATTTATATATATGTTGATGATGCTTTCAAGTTACAGTATAAACAAATAAACGTGCATTCATTGAAAAACTTGGCCCCTGGAAAGCTTTTAATGAAAACAATCGTTTCCGACAATCTAATAAGTTTATAATTAAACAGGAATGATAGGCAGTATTATAATGATAAGTTAATGTACTATACGCAATTTCAATTAAAAATTTCAATAATTCAATGAATTATGTGAAAAACAAGATTTTAACTTATTTAATTATTTAATTTAAGAAATTAACTTCTTTTGTTTTAATAATTATGATCGGAAGTTAGAGGACAGTGATACGAATCGAATGATGTATTACACGTTATTTTTTGCCTAAAAATAAAGTTTTAGAGAGAAAAAAACGATTTGATGTGCCTATTGACACCCCTTAAAATACACGCCTTTTTTTATTTTTCCGACATTTTGATAATTTATATTGATGCTTTAGTTATTCTAGTTTCTATTTTTACTGTGCCCGAACTGCTCCTATAGGTAAACTTAGCACATTGTAGAAAAGTAAACGCTTACGTAAATTGCACGTTGTATTTTCCCGTATTGAGCATCTCGTAGGGTAGTGAATATTCGAATTTTCCTTTAACTTCGCCCACGTAAATTTCTTTCGGGCATTCGACGTTTACTTCCATCGTTTCGGCCGATAATTCGATCGAGTCTGTATATAATGCTGGACCACATTTACAATCGCCGTAAAAAACCTAAAATTTTCAAAGTTTTGCACCAAATTTCAATTGATTTGATTGAAGAGGGACCAAGAGATGCACCACAATGGGAGCACGAGCTATTTAAAGAAAACGACTTACAAAGAGTTTTAAGCTCTGTTTGGCAATAGTGATAATTTGATCAGAAATCAACTGAACCACTATTTCTTGCGAACGTTCAGCTTGTAGAACACCTTCTAAAGGCCATATTTTAAAGTATTCGTAAACGCTCTCCGATTCCAAAAATTCCCAGTTGACTGCTACACGAGTTGCATTCTTCAGTACGATATATTTTACAACTTGGCGATTTATTGGAATGTGTTCAAAATTTAGTGCTTTCGGAATTATATTAAAATCAAAAGAGCACGGCTGACTGACGAGGGATATTATTTCAATTTTAGGATTGTTCTTAATCGAGAGCAACAAACAATCCTTTGTGGATTCGAGTTGAGCTGGTAAGGCGCGTATTTTTAAAACTTGGCTCGAGTCTCGAAGTATGTCCAAAGAGTTTGGTTGGCAGTCGTAACATCCATCGTCCACATAAAAATGAAATGACGTTTCGCAAGGTAAGAGCGATTTGTTGACAAAATTGAACTCTGTCTCAACGGCCAAAACTCTAAAACGTACGTTAAAAAGTAATAGTCTTTTAGTCGCTCGTGTAAAATCCTCACCTTGGATTTTCTATACTGCTGATCAGAATGGGTCCAAAATCAAAGGAGTTTGCATCTTTTATAAACAAATTATTCAAATTATGGTTTTTCTTCGTTCGACTGTTGACGAGTTTATTGAATATGATCTCTGGATTCATGTTAATTTGTGGAACGTCGCAGGCGCCTATGCATCCTATTGTATATTTATCAATCCAACCAAGCATCTCGATAGTAAACGTATATTTATAAACGTTGCAATCTTCCGGTTTAAAAATTACTTTATAAGCCACAGTTTCCCCAGCACTTAATACCACTCTTGAAGTAAACGTTTCTTCCAATTCTGAAAGTTTTTAAAATATATTATTTGTAAATGGTTAATCGCAAAGTTACCCGAAGTGCCACTTGGATCTAAAGATTTTTCAGTTATATTTGAAGACCGTTTTCGACTACGTGCACTCAAGGAACTTTTTCGTTTTTCTTTGCTAGATCTAGATTTCTTTGATTCTGTAGATTGTTGACTTGGCACGTCTCCACTACCGCTCGACGTCCGATGAATCTAAATAAATTCGTTTTTTCTTAATAGAACGGCATAATGGGATAATCCCAAGGCGAAGTTCAGCTTCCTTCACAAGGAAGGGCGCCGGTCTGCCACTTAGCCTTGCAAACTTATAACAAAACAAAAAATGTACAACGTGATGCAAATGAATCAACAAGTCAAGCAATGCCAAGTAACGAAAATCAGCAAAAACAACAACACTGTGGAGCTCGAAAGAGAGCTGGACAGGAAGGAAAAGGCAGATCACAAAGTAATTTAATGTAGGGCAACTCCCAACGGCAGCGGCGATATATCAGAAAAAAGACAGAAAAAACTAAATAATAGGCACAGTAGACACAACAGAGCCGGCCTACCCCCCCAGGCCGCCATTACTTAAAAGGAGAGCTTTGAATCTCCTCCTGTAAGCACGCCATTATAAACCTTCGTAATCTGGTAACTAAAGGAATTCTTAAATAAGTCCGTTTTATGCAATGGCAGCGTCAAGTGTCAATCGAGTCAACTTGGAGTGATCGGTAACCGTAACTATGTCATCCAGAACAGAGACTAAAGCGGTCTCACAACTAAAAACCGTTCTGTATATCCGGAAGTATATCAAGTACATTCAAAAATATTCTCGAACCTGAAAGGCAACCGCCTTTTCAAGGATCATAGACAAAGCTGAAAGTTTACTCATAGGGCGAAGCACCTGCACAGTCGTAGGGTTTGTACTTTTGGGCAAGGGGCAACTCAAAATTTGTGTGCAAAATCCAGAGAATTAAACATAATATTACTCTTACATGAAGGAGATCCAGCGAATTCGATGGCGAGATGATGGGCAAAGGCGCATCTTTTAATACATAAATTTCAGAGACGTTTCTAACACGTGGCAAGTAAGGCTTGCGAATGACTGAAAATAGCTCAATTTCTTCTTCGAGCTTTTCGCTTAAACTATTTTCGAAAGCTTCCCTGGCGCTTTCTAACTCTGGAGTGTGCAACAAATAGAACGCAACTAGTTCCTCGATAGGTCTGTCTTTGTGAGCGTTAAGTATGGTCCAACATGGTATGCCTATAATTGATTATTTAGAGAACAATAATTCTAATTAAAAATTTTTAAACTACTTGCCTGTTTGCATTATTTGTAATTCTTCTTCGGGAGTTAATGGAATTTTTTCAACTGTTGGAGAACGCGCCACACTAATTTGAGAAGAAACTGATAACTTTTTTGATGACTCTTTCGTCGGTTTTGATGGTTTTGGGGCTTTAGCACTACCCTTGCTTGGTTGATAAGGCTAAAAACTTTTGTTATAATTATGTATTTTTTTTGTATCAAAATACACCTTCAATAGAACACAAGCTTTCCGATCCCAATATTCTAAGGTGTGAAGAATATTTCTAGCATCATTTTCAAAAGTTGTAAATTGTAGTTTCGTTTCTATCTCTTCCGGAGATAATTTAGCTGAAACCATAATAATATAGATAGATACATATCAAATATAAATATGCTATCTCGACCACGGAGCGACGTGATTGGAAAGACGAAAATGATAGGATAAAAAAATGAGTAGGGATTTGAAGTAAAATATTTCTTACGTATAGCTGTTTTGGTGCTCTTTGACGACGCTTTATCCGTTTTTGACGATTTGTCTAAAAATTTAAACCTTTTAACAAAAATTAGAAAAGTAAGTGTATCAAACCTTTCTCTGGGGAGGTTTTATCGCCTTTGGCACTAGAAACTAAAAAATAAATTAATAAAAGCAGAAAAAAGCTTTTTCGGAGCACTAACTTTTGGCAGATTCCGCTTTTTTAGTAGTCTTTTTATCAACTGGACCACGGTTCTTTTCCAACAATCTTGCCCTAATATGATCATATTGTACAGATGTACGGGTTTGATTCAGAACACAAAATCATTCCCTTATATCTCAAAAACTATTAAAGATATCGACTGCAGTTAAAAACTAGCGGGTTTAGAAAAGCCATTAGGCCTGACTAGAAAGACCGAAAAATTAGGAACAACAATAGGATATGTGGAGGATACATATACAAACGCAGCACTTTGACCACATTCCCCATTATCACAGGCTGCTTGGACGAGGTATAATAAGCCCAAATAAGCGTCCTCAGAACAATCCCGAAATAAACTAAACAGCACGGCAAGCCGATATCTTTTAAGATTCTCGAAATAGTCTGGGTGTGCTCGTGTGCCCTGTTTTCTCACGCCACGCTTTCTCAATTAATTACTCACCTTAAAGCTTCCGATCTAGCTAGCGAATTAAGTTTACGCGATTCTAAGACGAACTCTTTAAAAACATCCATGTCTTCAGGAGAAATCTTTGAAAATTCTTCCTCGTTCATTTCTAACGCACTTTCCAAAAAAGCTTCTCTTTGCTCTAATTGTAATTGGTCTGCGATTTCTTGCAAATGTGTCTTGTATCGATTATATTCTTCGAACGTGTACGATAGCATAATAAAATTAATGTATCTGACGTTTCCTATGGCCATCAATAAATTATTAAACGCCAGTAAAGGTCTCCGTAAAAACGCGCTATTGAGACTTTCAATTATAACGCCAGTTTTAAAAGTTGCAATTGCGTGCACCAAAATTTCAAAAAGTAGTGTTTCTGGAACGTTCATAAATGTTGGCGTATCTTTTTTCTTTTTATCTGTTTTCGCATCGCCCGGATCTTCTTTGGACGATTTGTTATCTTTCTTAGAATCGTCTTGTGGTTTTTCCTTCTTCTTTTTCTCTTTATTAGTTAATAGAAGGTCTACTTTCTTTTTTATTTCGTCATATTCATCTAGAAATGTATTGCGGGGTAGTATTACATAAAATAAATTGTTTCAGTTGATCAATTTACCTGAGCCCTCCGGGTTTGTCAAGTCAATTTCCGACGCCACTTCCTCAAATTTGGTGTTGATAATTCCACGTAATTTTATTATGGCATCATTTTCATCATCGGCTATCAGACTTTCCAAAAATAGTCTATCGATACTATAAACTGGCAGTCCTGTCACTCTGCCGGCTTTATTTGCAGCTTCCAATACGTCTTGAAAACCGCAATTAGTTTTTTTTACAAATGATTACGTTAGTTTTTACTTGTGTCAGGTCCTCCGTGAAAAATAATGAAAACTCCATCTCGTAAATCTGACGAATCTACTACGGGAGGCACACCTTTCGATTCTACTAGTGCAGCTCTGACTGGATCTTTGTGCTCGAGTGCAATATTGCTGCTGTTTGAATTTGCTTTAGCTATGAATTCTTCCAAGAAATCTAAAAATTAACATTAGATTGTTAGTCAAAAATTACGCGATTTAGAGCATATGCGATACCGCGTGAAAGAGTCGCGATTTCTTCTCCATCTTTTGAAGCAAGCAGATCCGAAAGTTCCGTTTTTCCATTTGAAAGGCGGGATTTAGACGTCGAAGGCGACTTTTTTTGCCTAAAAATGATCAAATTACTAAAGTTGAGAAGAAGCCTCATTATTGGTTTTTGGAATTAGTCATAGCATAGGTTTTAGCTGGCGCTGTTCAAAAATCTTCATTGACTAATTGCGCGCCCCTAATGGGCCAATTTCAGCCAACAATAATGACATATCTGATTTCAAATTTTAGCTCTATCTCCTTACTTTTCCCCATACTGAAATAATAGCCAGCGTCCTTAACAAATTCTCAAAAACAGATTCATTTGCAAGTCTAAGGCTTACTCCAGTGCTTTCCAAACCGGACCAAATTACCCAAAATTGGGTAAACAAGACGTTCCGATAAGAGGTTTTGGGTCACAATGAAAAAACCTTGGAGAGCACTGGCTTACGCTAAGAAATTAGAAGTCAAACCGTAAAGTTGAACTTCGTTTTCTGCTACTTCTTCGATGTTCCAAAAGAGCTTCACTTTCCGACTCTATACTGCTTTTGTTTCTTTCCAGTTTATCTTCTTCAATTTCAATTAATTTATATTTGAATTGTTCGGAGTAGTTAGAGTAGAAGTTATAAAATTGTAGAGGTAATTTTTCTCCGGCCGTCCGAGCAGGTATTTTAACTTCTTTCGACTGATAAAACTGCATAATTAAGTCTGCGACTTTCTCTTCTTCGTCCATTTCGCTAAAATCAGCATTTGATCAATTCGTCAAGTTTGTCGTGTCGCGGAAAGAGGCCAACAAAACAAATTTTGAAAATTTTCGCTTACAAATCAAAATCTGAGAAGAAAATTTCAACTGGAAATTCGGAAGTGTTTTCAATAGTAAACACTTGCTCGCATTTATGCACATAAGGTAAAACGGGTTCAAACTCGATGAAAGTATCCGTAATTTTTAAAGCCGGCTTCATTCCTCTACCAGTTAAGTCTACAACTACTTTATTTGGATTTTGCTCGATAACAATATTTAAAGTCCATTCCACAATTCCATCGTATTGTGGTTCGAAATATACGTCTAGGAGACAACTCTCATCCGGTTCCAAAACTCCACTGACTTGTTTAATAAAAAATAAATTTTGTCGTTTGTAATCGTTCGTTTTCTTCTTTCCAGGTTTTTGGATTTGTAAAGTATACACACTCTTCACATGCCCTCTGTAACGAATTTTAAGTCGCCTAAGTTCAATTAGAAATACGCCCATTAGACCTGTTGTGTAAAAGCAAAGATCTTTTTTTGCAATCGCCGCATCGAACATCTTCAAAATCCAGATTTTCAGGTTCTGCGTTAATTATGGGCACAGTTACGATGGCTTTTATAGTAACGGTAATTGTTGGTCCGTGAGCAACCTACAACAACTGAAAACTATTATCAATTCACAATAGTCTTAAACGCGCGTACTTCTAAACAAAAATTTTGCGATACCTCACAATCGTATACGGGATAAGACTCAAAACTAGGATGAAACACGATGCATAATTCTTTCGTAGTGCCAACCGGAATGAAGCTACGCGCGAATTTCAACGATAAATTGGCGCGCTCGAAGTCGGAATTTTTGCCGGTGACAGACACTAATTTAATTTCTGCGTTAATTGGACCATAGTTAAATATCAAAGTTGTGTAATAAGCGTCTGTGTCTAAAATTACGTGTCCGAAATCCATCAGATATGGCGGCGTGGCAAAATTTGGAACGACTAGCGCTTTATGAATTTTTGTATGTTGTGCGAAAATGGATGGATTCTTGAAAATATGCTGATAGAGTAACATTCGTTCCACCGCCAAGTCGATGTCCATTATCGAAGGATAGATATCCTGGAAAAGGAACAAAATTATACTTATTATCTTGTTGTTTAAAACCATAACTGACGTTGTAAGATATAACCCTCCAATCTTCAAGTTTTAATTCTTGCCGCACGGCAGAAGGTATATCATCCTCGTAAGTGTCCGGTTCGTTGTAATGCAAAATATTTTTAACATCTTTAAGAGATCTTAAATAGTCGGGAGTAAGACTAGCAATGGCTAGATACTCTAACTTTGTATTTAACGTTTCGGACGGTAGTTTTGGAAGATACAAGTAGACTTGTGGAAAAACGCCGTAACCGTGCACGGTTATAGTTACCGGAGGCAAATATCCAATCTACGGAAAGAACGTGTAATTTGTTTTGTGTAAATAACGACGATTTGAATTATTACTTCCATCGTAAATGTTTCGTTAAATTCGCCCGCTATTCCAGGGTAGTAGTTTATCTGAATATCAACAGACTGTTTGGGTAATAGAAATCCTTGTCTTGGAGAAATTGTTAGACATCCAGCTTCCAACATTAATTGGGTTGTTACTTGCTCTAATATAGGCTTAACCGTTGCTCCGTAGGCGAACTCCACGTAACCAGTGTTTGTGAGAACTAGCGTTTTTTCGCTCGACATGCAAAACACCTAAAAATTGCAGTTATATCAGTTGTAGCTCAAATCTGACACTGTTCGTCTGCTTCACGCTAGGCATTCACACAAACATTACATTCTATAGCGAAGCCTGAACCTACAACAGTGTCTTGTGTGCTCAATTCATGTCATGCTCATCCGTTACCTACATCCCATCAAGTGCAGGACAAGGCAGAGCCTCCGACCTTTCACGTTTTAAGGGCAAGTCCCTGGAAGTGCCAGACTTGCCCGTTCACACAAACAAAAGGAATGCCGACAAACAGATGAGTTTTTATTATTAAAAATGTTTGGAAGGTCGCCAATTGGGCTTACCTGTCTACCAAAATCGAGGACAATTTTATCTATAGAAAACGATATATCTCCGGAAGTTCCAGAAACGTATATGTATTCGGTTGCTCCACCAAGAATATGACAAGCAAGCTTAGCACGGACCCTAATATTATTAGTTGGATAAAAAACAACCGATAGATATTGACATTCGTATGGTTTTAAAGTTGCGTATACAGGCGCAACGTTAAAAATTGTGTTGATAATATCTATCGAATTATTTCCTTTATCGACACTTTTAAGTACAGATACATCGAAAATTTCGTCTTCGTCGACTGTTAAATTATTCATCGTGATGCTTATTTCTTTCATATCCTCTACACTTTCTTCCAAAGATATCAATGGATCGTCCAAATGTGAAATTTCGCTATTACTAAATTGATTTTCGTCCTCATAAGTCTTTTCGTAATAATATTCCACACCGACTGTTTTGTCATTATACAATTGCAGTTCATCTTCTTCCCTTTCGAGTTTAACTTTTTCCGCTTCAAGTCGACATGTATCCAGTTCAAGTGTGGACAAGTAAACGCCCGAATCGCTTGATATTCTACTAAATTTGGAATCAAAACTGATGGATGAGAGTGCGATCTTTGAAGAAAAAATAATTTTTTAATCCACAATTATTTTGTTATAAAACCTACGCTCGGAGAATGAAAATGCTCGAGAATAAACGAATCCTCTAGCCATTCCAACGTATAATGAACTATTAATGGGCTGATATTTTTTATGATTAGATTGTCACATTTATTAGCCTCTGTGGGAACACAGTCAAAGTTTATATTATCTGGAACCAGTTCAATAGTTGGATAATTAACCTCGCCATATAAAGGAAGCTTGTCCTAAGGGACAGATTAAATAAAACTACATACTTGTATAGTTTAACAAAAACATACCATTTTTGGGTGGTTTACATAATTCAGAGAAAGAAACGACTGTACTCTCAGACACCTCTTTTGAACTGATTCTAGTTCAAATTCTATAGTGAGAGTACTAGACTCGTTGTCTTTTAGTTTCAAACGTACCAAATTCGTCCTCTTGGAGTTGGGACTCAAAAGCATATAAAATGGGCTTTCCAGAAAAACGTCAATTTCTATAGCTATAGTTGATTTATTAGTAATGGTGAGAGTATCTGAAAGTAGCCAATTAGGGAAATATTCAATAATTGCATTCAGACTCTTCCTAAAATGGAAGAGCTTGATTAGTCCAGTGATGCATTTATGAAAATCTTGGATAAAGTTAAGCGGTTTAGGGAATGCACTAATGTAAAAGAGCTTTAGACCCAAATAAAATCATTACCAGTTAAGAATTCGTAGGTATAATCTGGTGCTATATCTTTTCTAAAACTCATTAGAGTTTTTGACATGTTTACAACTGGCTCGACGAAATTTGCCACTAATTGACAATTTATGATAATTTGCATGTGTTTCGATTTATCGATCATGGCATAGCAATAAAAATCTTCCTCGATACTACCCACTTCTTCGCTAAAACCTTCGATACATCCTTGAATGTTCTCTGTAGGTTTTAATTCAACTTCTTTCGGCAAAATTTTAAAAATCGACCTACACATATTTAAATACAAAAATTGCATAAGCGGTTTAAAAAAGAATTACGGCAGCTCATTTTCGGGACTCTCCTTATGAGCTTTCAGTCCACCATTATGTGACCAAAGCATCTTATGGCCGTACGAGCCCATATTTGTAAAATCGACGTAGTGAAAAAATTGTCTATAAGTGAGAATAGTTCCCAAATTGATGCGAGGATCTAGTTGTGGTTCGCAAAGAATGGAAGTACCGTAACCTTTCGCAATTAACGAACAAACCACATCGACTCCTTCTTGAACGACGAACTTCAATTTTTCTCTTGCCACAATTGGATCAGTTAAATGGAGTGAAATGTTTAAAATTTCCGAATCTTCCGGTTGCAATACGAACTCTGTTGGTTCTATACAAAATTTACTCTTTGAAGCCTAAACATTTTGCAATAAAAGGTTAGGCATTCATTTTGAATTAAACTTACGATATGAGTCGTAACGTAAGCGACTGTTGGCGATTCGTTGTTTATGGTGAGAAAGCCGGTTATGTGTTGTAATAATTTAACTTTGCCAAAATCCATAATTTCTGGATCTATCGTTACTACTGGGCCTTGTCCTTTGCATAAAATAGAACATAGTAATGTTGGTTCGTTACCAAAAACTTGGACACTAAAAATAATTGTTTATATTAGCTCAGAATTAAAATGTTAAGGTATTGGAGAAGCCTGCCGAATTATCGTATCCAGTCGTGTGAACGATTACAAAACTTGACAATTTAATTTAACGAGTCGTTCATAACTGAAAAAAATTCAGAGACCTGTAAATATCAATGGGCAACTGGAATGCACATATTGAAAGCAAAATTAAAACCCCTTAACCAAGCTCTGCAGAGGTAAGGCCGCCTTGACCTGGAGAATCGGTGAGAAGAATTTATTTCTCAGCTGCGAGGACTCCGTAAGGTGACCAAATCACAATACCCTACAACATTTTAAGTGGATTACCAGCTTTTGAGGCACTGAGAGTTTTTCTTGGTCTTTGGTTTATAACTCGAATTTTTGATGACTCGAACAAATTTGGTGGCAACAGTGTCAAAAGTAAGAATTACATATCATTTTTACTTGATAACTTGAACTTCTATTACTCGAATTTTTCGCTAATTCTTACAAAATAATCCGCCACACCTTCGATAAGTCAATTTTGAGGGGGAATCCCCTGGTTTTTGATGCGCGTGTACGTGTACAAAGTTACAACGGTTTAAGGCTCAGGAGTTAGGAGGAAACAGGACAGGAACTTACACCGCTATTCAAAGCACTAGAGAGCTTCAAGTTGCCTGGTATAAAAATCAAAAAAAGAGTAGAGTAGATAATGAGTATCCAGTATCCAGGGATGTAGCTACAGAGAGGGATGAATGGGCACGGCCCATCCTTAACGTTAAACTTACTAAATGTCTACAGTATCCTCTCCTAAACAACTAGTGACAATAGTCATTTCCAATTCAGCTTCTTCATATGGCTTAAGAAAATTTTCCCAGCAGCTACAGCAGTAGGAAATTCCACCTTCTTTGCTTTGCTATAAAAAGTTAATTATAAGCCTAGCGTAAGCTAAACATCGCCGACTTACAGCATCGGGAAGTATGCGATAATATCCGGGAAGACGACTATTATTTTTGATAATTATCGGCCTCTTGTAGTGATAACGTAGAAAGCAAAACAAAATATTTATATTGGCTGGAATGCAGGAAATATCTGGTACCCTAGCATCGTATTTTAATAGTATGTCGATGTTGCTTTTGTCAGAGCTCCACATTTTTAAAGTTATAGTTACTATATGGAAGCGTATAATGTTGGGAGTTACTGTAATCTGCAAGAAGAACTTTTTACAACAACCTCTATATAAATCTTCTCTTACATTAACGCAAAATGACGAATTTGCCTCAACTTCCCCACAGTAAGGATCTAAAGAGACTTCTCTTGGGTTTATAAAAAATAAGCTATCGTCGTCTTTGAGCGAAGAAGCGTAGGTCTCGCAAGTCAACGGAGTTTCGTCACCATCGTTTTGTATTATAAGTTCAAATATAATAGGAACCATAGAAGGGTTGTATAATATTAATTTTTCTTCTCTGGGATAACCGATAGCCACTGCTTCTAAATTGATTTCAGAATCATCAAGACGCAATAAGGGACAAATAACCTCGCCTCTATATAAATGGAAGGGGATAAAACCACACAATAAAAGTTAATTGCACATTTACTCTATAAACACGCTCAAAATTTTCAACGAGTGCTTAATTTCAAATTGGATTTCTTCGTAAAATTTACCATCTTCTTTGCAACAAAAGTCGATTATAAACGTACCACATTTGGATGGTTTTAATTTGATCGAATTTGGATTACAAGTGATAATTGAGCCAAAGTCCGGTTTTGTATGTTTATAGGCAATTTCTCCCGGTATGTCTCCTGTAAAGACACCGTTAAAACTGTTTAGAAAAGACTTCATCCAAACCTTTGTTAATTGCTATTATTTCGTACTGATGAACCGAACACATATACACCTTATTTGCGTTCAAATATTCCACACTCAAGACGATCTCGGCTCCGATTCCTTCGCCATTTAAACTTAATTCTAATCTTTCTTCGCGTCCAGATACTTCCAAATAGGCGCGACTGTTGTATGCGATCACTTTTTCTGGCGAAAATATCGACGTAAATTCTAATGTGGTGTTAGGCCACATCTCTCCTTTCTGAAAAAGATTTCGAAAGTTTTTTTAGTTTTTTTTAAATACTGCAACGACAAGAACTGCAAACGTCAAAAAGTCGCGAGGAACGAGGCTATACGAAATGAATTTAACCTTCCTCGAGGCTCGAAAAGAGCTCAAAAAATACAAACCATTGGGATTATTTGAAACTGCGCATTTTGATACATAAATTGGTCTTGTTCATCAAATTCTTTCGCCTCGTCTTCGTAAATTCTATTGTAAACTTTCTCGTGGGCTTCTTCTTCGATTATTTCGTAAGTTCGTAGTCTATTAAACTTTGTCGTTTCATTCCTCTTCATGAACTCCATAGACTCTTTTATAGCGTTTGCATGTTGTCGATCCACGCACGCAGAATTATATAATTTCCACTTAAATTTAATAACGTGTTGGCTGTTATTGCTCAACAAAATAGTTTTCTGCCTCGTCAATCCTATAAAAGTTTGTGTAAATTTAATCGATCCTTTTTCGAGGAAAACGTTCAAAGTTTCAGCGAAAGACTTTATTTTGATAAATAATTTTTCTCCGCTTTCGTAAGCAACGATCAAGTTACTTTCGGCTTTGCCCACACAATCGGGTTGGAACATAATGATCAATTGCATCGCTTGATTTGGCAGCAAAATTCCTTTGGATATATTTACGAAAAAAGGCGGACTGGTAGTTATTGTAAAAGTTGCAGGTACTTGACCTACGTTGCGTACTAAAGTTACAAACTTTGATTCCAATTTTACGGGTACATTGGGAACTCTTATATAATCTGGTAAATCTAGAAGGGGCCTGGGACCGATCGCTGAAATATTGTAACCCTCGTATTAGAATTTAATGGTGATGAATTGAGTTACCTATAACAGGAACGACAAACGTTTCCCCCTCGGTCATAAACGTAATTTGATACTTGTAGTCTTTCGACTCCTCTGCACAAAATTGAACGCTCATTTGTACTGACATCCCCGGAGCAACATTTAAGCAATAATTTTCAGAAACGTAAGAAACTGTAAAGTGCGGTGACTCTTCGTATACTGGTCGTAGCGGCTTCAACGTCTAATCAATTTAAAAGGAAAGATTACAAAATGTAATGTGAGTTTTTTATACTTGGTATTACAGATTTTTTATTAAGCAGCGATAATGGTACTACGTAAGATATTCCAGGTTTAAAGTTTTGGAAAATAATAGCACTTGGGACGACTTCAAAAGTATTAGCAATTTTCTTCTTATGTAATTTCGGCGTGGCAGTTATATCTTTAAGCTTTTGCAGTCTTTCTTCTGTAGATAATTTCATTTCTGCCATAAAACTCGAAGGAGCAATCTTGAAAGTATTCAAATAAAAAACGCTGTAGCTGTAAGTTTAGTAGGTACTACCTCAAAAGTAGTTTCATTTGCGCCGATATTTAATATAAGCGGTAACAAGTCTAATGTTTCACAACAATGCAGTGAAGGTAGATTTGGAAATTCCATTTTTACACCTTTTCTTTAAAAAAGTTTAAAACTCATAAACATTGACAATACGTAAAATAGGTATGTCATAAATTAAATATCACCAAACTTCTTCGATTTTTATTTGAAATCTCAAGAATGTTCTACGTGTTCCAAAACATGATAGAGATGATTAATTTGAAATTCAAGTCCTCGGGCGTTGTGGTAACGTTTACACGCAAGTGATACGCTATAGGTCTGTTCGTTTGCAATGTTTTCGCTGCTTTTTTACGTGTAGATTCTTAGTAGATCAGTATCGTGACGTCACACGAATCAACTCCAACATGATTTGCCTGATATTAGTGTGAACTCAGCTATTCCAAACGAACAGACCTTATATAACACCAGCATAGATTAGGTACAGTTTAGCCCAAAGACTTGAAATTAATTTGATGGCTCCGTATGAAGCTTGGGAATTTGCTAAAGGAAAAGAAACCTCATTACCTTTGCTGATGGGTGATGAGAATAGCAAATAGCAATTTTAATTTTATTGTAATGTTGCTCCAAATTTTTAAATTCAAATTGCGATTTGAGCGCTCTTTATCGGCCGATTGTCAAACTACGCGTGATCCAACATGCGATTTTGAGGTTATGAAAAATAAAAAATATTTAAAATGTCCAACTATATAAAAACCATCAATTTATCGAATTATTTGCGTCGAATCCCAAAAAATGTTTACTTAAACTCTTGCAAAAAACTCTACTGCACCACATCTACACGTTCGATCAATCTAAAAATTAATAATATAAACGTAAGTACATACATTAACCATCTCGAACAAGAATATAAACTTTTAAAAGCCAAAGATGCGTTGGATCCCACACAGAACAACCGTATTTTACAACTTCAACCGATTATTAATATTTTAGAAGATCGCAATATATTGTTAGAAAGTATTCGTAACGTGCAAGACTTAATCGACGATCCAGACCAAGAAATTAAAAAATTGGCCGAAGAAGAAAAAATCTCATTTGAAAAAAATTTAGAAGCACTAGATGAAAAGCTTTCAGAAGCTCTCCTTCCAAACGACGAAAGCGATCATCGCAATTCTATCATGCTGGAAGTAAACGCTGGTGTAGGAGGTCAAGAAGCGATGCTTTTCGCAAAAGAATTGTTTGAAATGTATTGCAATTTTGCCGAATATAAAAGTTGGGACTTAGAAGTAGCCGATTATCTTTCGACCGACTTGGGTGGTATTAGGCACGCTAGTGCTTTAATAAATGGATTGCAAGTGTTTAAATACTTTAAATATGAGGCCGGAGTGCATCGAGTGCAAAGAGTTCCAGCAACCGAAAAGTCAGGTCGAGTTCACACAAGTACAGTTTCTGTTTTAGCCATACCACAGCCTACAGATATTGAAATTAAGTTAGATAGTAAAGATTTAAGAATAGATACTAAAAAAGCTAGTGGTGCAGGTGGTCAGCACGTAAATACTACCGATAGTGCAGTTCGTATAACTTATTTACCGACCGGATTGAGTGTCGAGTGTCAAGTCGATAGATCGCAAATAAAAAATAGAGCTTTAGCCATGCAAAGATTAAAAACGCTGTTGTACGAACAACAACTTCAAGCACAAATGAAAGAAATTGAAAGCACTAAAAAGAGTCAAGTAAAATCGAATTTTAGAAATGATAAAATAAGAACTTATAATTTTAGTCAGGATAGGATCACAGATCATAGGTTACAAGGTTATAAAGCTCACAATTTAAGAATGTTATTAAACGGTGCTGAACAATTAGAAGATTTAATTCAAAAATTAGATAAAAATGCTAGAATAAATCATTTGTTAGATATTGTAAATAATTTAAATAAGTAAACAGTTTTTGTTGAAATGTCTAGTTTGAATTTGGCGCCTTTTTGTTAGTGACATGTGTTTTCTCATTGACGTAAGATTGCTTACTGTGTTGATGTCAGGGTAACGTCCAATCACAACACAGTATGCCGTAACAAAAACTATTTAAATGTCAATTTTAACGGTTTAGTGGTGGTGTTGGTTAATGTGAATTCAAGTTTTACCAATAAAGTTTTGTACTAATTTGATTAAAAATGGAGAAACAGTCAGAGACATTTGATGCCACGATAGGAATAAATAATACGTAAGTTATATGAAACTGATAATTTCTTAACCGTCATTTCCACTTTCCACTATCGATGCTTGAAAGTTTTGGTGATTCGAATACGAATACGAGTTCTCAGGTTTGACGTTGATTTGTATAAGGTTTTAGACCTAATAAACCATCTTAACGTAAAATTTTTATTGAAGTCGGTCGTTATTTGTAGTAATTTTGAAGGCTTAACTGATCACGATAGAATCGGAAGAGCATTACTCATAACGAAGACAGCTCATGGATACGGATACGAGAAGAATGTTTGCAGCAGTTTGGGGCTTTTTGCTTTTCTTTTTATACTCTTCTACTTACCGAGTTTAGTTTTACAACACAATACTAATTAAAAACCGTACGAACTTGATGTTTAATAATACCAATAATACATAGATGATCTTTAACTTGACTTCAGTTAGTAATTTGAAAATACACCTTCGATTGACTAAAACACCTGAGATAGACCTTTTGGACTGATATGGATAAAAAGTGTTTAATTGTATTTATTTCATAAACGTGAAACTCAACCATAGTAGGTAGGAGCAGAGTACATAAACGAGAGAAAGGTTTATGCACTTTCGTAGGAAGGTAAAAGAGAAAACTTATCCCCGATCGTAGTCCCCAACATATCCCTGTCGACCTGTTGAATATCGAACATCACTGACGGAGTCTACCGGAGTATTTTTGCATAAAATAGGGTTTCATTGAATAAGTTGCATAGAGAAACACAAAAAATGAAACAAAATTACTTTTTATTTTTCAATTGTAAAACCCTGTATATCAGAAACGGTACGTTTCCGAACATGGGTTTATTTACAAAAATTACTTCTTTTTATGTTCTCATTCAACCCTTAAAGTTTGTCGGTGTTATTCCCAAACACCCAGTATAATTTAATGAAATTTGCCGCACGTGTAAACTTCGTATTTGATTAGTAAGGTAAGGGATTTTTTCACCCCTTGTTCTACCGACCTTCATCGACGCCAATGTACGTTATGGTAAAGCACAAAACAAACCAAACAAAGTAGTAAACGTAAAAGCATACCCCCACGTGTTTTTAAAAGAATCGATAAAATGAAGATTCTCCAATTTAAGAAAACTATGACGAAACATTCCTCCTATTCCTTTTGTCTAGTAACAACTAGTAGTAAAATAAGAGATAAAATATGGAACGTTTGAGTATTTTTAGTTCGTAGGCGGTCCAGCGCAAGTGCCGAGAACTGCTTCATCAGTTTCCTTATCTCATCTCATTTCAGTTTCGGTAGTAGCTAGTGCGTGTGGTGTGTTGCTGAAAACGTATTAAAATTTTAAATTAAGTGACAAAAAGTTAATCAAAATAAGGTCTATTTTAATTTCGAGCCTACTCTGATTTTATGTACACAAATTTAATGAACGAGATCGGGGGTAGTTGGACCTTTTTATTTGCCTTTCCCATGATTAGTTGATAAGAAGACTCGTATAGACATTGATAATTTTTAAAGTTACAAGTTGTATGGTGTTGGTTAACTAGTGATATTGTCTCGCTACAAGTCCAATGTAGTTTTTTAAATTTTTTTAAAAATAGACGCTTTTTTGGCGATTTAGTTACAGTTTTGTAAACACTTCTTCTGTGCCAAATGGTGTATAATTAAAAAATGGCTTTATTTAAATTGTCTGGAAGTACTCCAGTATCAGAACGTCCCAAAAGACTACTAATACAACCGTCCGCCACCAGTCCGTTTCGGTAAGAAAATTTTGAAGTTCGTCTTTAGGCTTTGGGGTCGTAATTTACATTTTTTTTAAATCTCTCATTTGGCAAATGATAGATAAATAAATTATTGTATGTTTTCTTTAACTTAATCTAAATTCTGTTTGTTTTGCTTGGTATATTTACTTTGATTCATCGAGGAAGTTCTAAAATTTGAATCGGCAACGAAGTTTAAATTATTAATTAATCCTCCTCTCATTTAATTATAAATTGAGTCAGTTTTTTAGGGTAGGTAGGTAGTAAATTGGTGTTTCGTTGAACTGTTTAAAACAGTTCTGTGATCCGGCTTCGCTGTAATTGGCAAGGACAATTTAATTAGTTTTATTAAGCGCCATTTAGGTGCCTGATTAGCAGAGCTAAAATTTGCAATATGAAATATGACCGTTGTTTAAAAAAATTTAAATTTTATTTCTTTCGAATTGAGACACCCACGGGTCCACGCACTCTTTTTGGTTTAGGACTCTGACTGTCTTGAGCGATGGGTTTTGTAGCGCAAATTCGGTTTGCAACTTTTTAAACAGCCATCATTATAAGCCGTTTCAAGTATAGTATACAGGGCGTTAGATTTTCATTGTCCATTGTAAGAGAATATCAATAAAAGAGGAAATTGTTTGGTTGGACCAGTGGCTCTCAAAATACACTGCAACTTTCTTATTTTAAATGGGAACATACTAATATATTTTTTGTCTTTTTTTATTAGAACGAACATTTTTTTGCTGAATTCAACTATATAAATAAGTCATAGCTTTACATCACAAAATAATCGCGTAAAATCCAATTTATATCAATTTTATCAAAATCTCATTGTAGCAAAAGTGTGCTATGGATGATAACAATTGAACGTCATTATTTAGTTTTTTACTTGAAGAATGAAATAAATAGTATTTAAAACAGTATCTTTACCTACATTATTATTTATGTAAATTCCATTTATATCAATTTTTGTGAAATTAATTATTACAAATGTTTTCATTATGGGCAAGTTGGTCATTGTCAAAATAGGTAATAGCCCAACATACAATATTTTTTACAATGAAACTAAGTAATAATGTTCAATTGTTATCACGTTATCAGTTATCATCTATTATAGCACACTCTTGCTACAATGAGACTTCGATAAAATTGATATAAATTGGAATTTGGGGATTATTTTGTGTAATTAAAGCTGTGACTTATTTATATCGTTGAATTCAGAAAAAAATACTCTTTCAAATAAATAACAAAAAAATATGTTCCCATTTAAAATAAGAAAGTTGCTTGGCATATTTTGAAAACCACTAATCAAAACAAGCAAATGCTTCTTTCATTGATATTTTCTTATAAAATAATAATTGTTATCTAATTTAAGCTTCCTCGTAGCTTTTATAGTTCTCGAGATAGCAATGATGGACAATTAAAATTGTTGTTGTGGTTGAAAAGTCCTTGTTTGTATCGAAATTACCTGAGTCCGGAGTTAATTCTTTTTCCTAATTTCCCAAAAACATTTTTGAATAATTTGTTCTTTTCTTTTCCGTTTCATGACTTAAAATTCAATTATTATCTGATAACGAGATGAGTAATGAGCATTTAAATGCAATCATCGTCTTATATTTATTTCATTTACACTTCTACGATAACAGTTTTCTTTAGGTATTGGATACTACTTGTGTATGCTACTAATATGCTAATCTAATCCATCCCTATTTCCTATATTGGATATTTTTAAATTTTTGTCAAGCTAGTGTCTAGTAATGTGTGTTGGTGGTGGTACTTCGAAGACGTTTTTATCTTCTCCAAACGGAAGCGTTTCCTGTCATCTGTCCCACATTTATTAAAATTTTTCTTATTTTGACAACAATTACACGATTTTTTAAATTATTTTTAATTAAGTTTATAATATCTTCAAGACAATATATTGCATTTTCTGCTAGGAATTAACTTTTATTGTTTCTGACGTTGGTTGGCTTCGTAACTGACGTTATTATTATACGTAGGGAGAATGTGCATGAAATAATATAGTTATGTGGGGGTCTTAGGGAACACTATTAATTTAATTATTTAATAATATTTATTGAAAGAACTACGCATTTCAAACACATTTCGTGTGCTTTTCAACTATTATTTCAGCCACAGAAAAATTTATTGGGCACGCCAACTTTCTTATTCTCATGTACTACGTTTTAGCAGAAAAGGGCATACAAATAGACAGTTCTGTAGTATCTATAGGACATTCCCTTTGTAATTCGAAAAATTTCATTGCAGAAATTGCGGACTTGTATTCTCCAAACAACCTATAGTGGCCAATAATTATCTCCTCGACTGTACAATACTCGAATTCTTCTCTTATTTTTTTCGAACTGTTTCTATTCTCGATCTTTTGTTAGAGCGCGTCTCGGTTGCTTTATGCCCCTTTTTATTTGCCCCCGACATTTGCCACTCCTCCGAGTCTTACGTAATAATACTTTTAACAATCGAGTAGTGATTAACTTTTTAATGTGTTACTGTCTAAAGCGGAATATATCGTCGATATAGACTTCGTATACCCTGGGAGTTTTTCTCTCTAATTTCTATTTACATTTTCGTATCGCTTATGATTTAAATTTCCGTAAGATACTTATTTATCTTCTTCTCTTTGGCGTAAGTATTGTGCTTTCCGATTTGTACGCTCCTTGATTAACTTTCAAAGTTGTTGAAATTTAGGCAGCTTTCAGATCAGACACGGTAACTATCTGCAATGTGGCTAAATATGCATTGATTCTTATTGGGTCGTTCAAATTAGATAGTTGCGATCCATCTATAAGAGCCAATCCGTTAATTAATCTCCTAGCAGATTAATAATCGCCGTGTCTGAAGGCTGCCTCAATCATCTCATCGCCTACTCGTAACCACCATATTTTTATTTGCAATTTTGAGAACTTGAGATTATATTTTTAAAAGTGACGGTAACATAGTTCGAGTCCATTTTAGTAGATCTCTCATCGCCTACTTAAAAGTATCAAAGACGGACACACGACAGCGAGATCGTAGCTGCTATTGCTATTAGTCCCATTATCATCTCAACTTCTGGTATTTCATTGTAATTTAAAAAAACATTTATGTATGCTTTTAGGGCTAATTTAAACAATTTGTATCTTATCCATTGGAGCAACTTGAATCATATTTACTTATTTCACAATTTTGGAGTGCTTTTGTTTCTCTCATCTGTTTTATTTCTTACAATATTGCCACCTACAATTTTATTTTTGTATTATTGTAATGTAAGCCTACGTGAAATTTAAGTCATTTTTTGTATTTTATTCGCTCTAAAATTATTTTATCGTTCCAACAGAAAAGCTCAAATGTCGGAACCGAAGAACTGAATAAATTAGCAACTCTGGTTGTAAGTTGTAACATACATTGGTATATTTATTTGTGGATACTTGCAAAATTTGTTATACGTATATGGGGGACGATTAGAATTATGTATAGTAACAATAATTACGTAACGTAAGGTTTGGAATATTACGTAAGAGCATTATTTAACTCTAGAATAAACGTTACAAGTTAGAAGTAACGCAGCTTTTATTTGTTTAGTTTAGTTTGATGTTCATCCTAATCTAAGCCCATAAAACTTATAAAAAAGCAAACATTTATGATAATTTTGGTGATTTCTAATTTATCTGCTCAACTTCTTCTACTAAGGCCCACAATTCGTAACATCTGAGAAGTTACGAGGAGTTGTATTGGAATATTTTGTAAATCGGTAGTTTGGAATAAAAGTTTGCCCATTTCCTATTGGAGCAATTTCAAAACAGTAAAGACGTTATGTAAATTCTTGTATGACTTGAATTACATTTACAACCGTTTTCAACAACTTATGGTGCTTATGTGTGGTATGTTCGATTATTTTGATGAATACTTAAGCAAGGTCGATTATAGAGCCGTAAATAACTAATAAACTGTTGGTTTGAATTATTGATTTAATACTGCAAAATATAACACGTACATGCAAATAATAATAATTAATAGTTTCTGCAAGAGATACTTATTTGCATCGAATTTGGTTTAGTTATTGAGCGCCTACATCCTACATCTTATATATTTCAAACAAACGTGGGCAACTAATAATAATAACAAATTAGTACTACTAGTTTGTTTCTTTTAAAATAGAAATTTTGTAATTTTTTTATTATTTTTGTTTATGTACGGGCACTTTTAACTTGGCAAGTCGCAAATTTACAATTTGAATTCTCGAGCGTATGGCTATTTGTTATGCTTTGAATAGAAATTGGTGGGCGTCCATTTTTTTTCTTGTCCCATCTAATTTTATATTGAAAGAAAGAAAGAGTTTGCAATAAATTCGTTTAATAAAACCATTCATGTGCTCTGTGTCTCCAATTGATTAATAGAAGACGAGTAAAGTAATTTGTTTTCTGCTGTATATTGTACAAGATTAGTCTGGCTATATATTGACCTATTTAATTCGTACGAGTCCTCGAAGTCTGGGATTATATTTGTCGACATTTTCTTCTTTTATCCATCGTAAACAGGCCTATGTGGTTTTGAAATTAAATCATTGAATCTTAATGATGATGCTGGATTGAATTTCATCCGGCAATTTTCCGGATATTAATTACAAAGTTGTTTTTTTAAATTATGGAGAATAATGGTATAATGACGACGATACCTACTTCGATTTAAAAATAAGTTTTCTTTGGAATTTTTGGAAAATCGTTCATTATGAATGCAATTAAAGATTTTTGACATCTTTTACAACATAATTTTATGTTCCGTTTATTTTCGGCATCATCAACAGCGATGTTTAACGTTTATACCGTGTGCTTGTTTGCAACTTGTGAAAATTTTAAATTAGATTTTGCGACGTAATCCGTGTACATTGAACATACGAGTACATTTATTTTGCGTCGTAATAATTCATTAATTTAAATAATACTTAAACATCGAGTAACATATAAAAATAAGAATAAAGACGAAAAATAAATAAATCAGAACATTGGCAATTGGCATTGCATTAAAATCGGGATGAAAATAAGCGGCACTTAATATTTCTAACTTTTCGATCGCAAAAAGGAAAACCCAAAGAAGTGACCCATTACCCATAACATCGTTGACATCTCTAAATTATAAAGGCAAGAAAAGTTCAGTTTTAAAGGGTGAAGAGGTGAAGGAAAGTGCCACTCATTTTATGAAAGATTGGTCGAAATAAATTTTTTCTTAAGGTAATTAGGAGTTTTGAGAGTCAAGATCCTATGGAAAAGTGTACTTCTCGTCTTCGTCTCGTATAAGCCGACCATGCGCAGAGTGTGAAATATTAGATCATTTTTTTTAAGACTGAAGTTGTGACGAAGACACCCTGGATTCTCCTAAGATCAACTAAATCGAAACAGGAATAATACACGAGACTGGACTTGGATTACTTAGGGAAACGGAGCTAGCTCCTTGCACCTAGGCCACCTACTCGGGCCCATTGTATATTCTCCAAGCAGCCTCTCCGTGCTCATCAGATCTTGAGCCATACCACTTGTAGGACAAACTCCAGGATTTTGGCGGCAGGAGTGGTGCTTATTCTAGCCGTGTCGAGCCAAAAATTCCCCAACGCGTATCTTCTTGTCGACGTTAAGGCCGAACAGTGACAAAGCACATGTTTAAGTGTTTCGTCTTCTAGTTTGCATATTGCACGGCATATTGGATTATCGAATAAGCCCAGTGTGTGAAGATGTTTATGTTGTTGGTAGTGTCCCATGAGAATGTCTGCAATTATTCGTATATTAAGTCGGTACAACTGTAGACAAGGTTTTGCAATATTTTTAGAAGGGGCCGTAATGGCTGTTTTGCTATCGGTTCGTTTAAGGCTTGCAGGTCAGCTTTTCTGTCCATCGATATCAGTAATTTCTCCGTGAGTTAAGTTTGAAAAACTGAGTAAAACAGCAGTAGGCTACTAGCGAGGGCAAGCTCAGATGAATGCACAATACACACCTGCGCCAGATACCTTTAATTTTTAGATCCATCGGTAAAGACAGCTATGTGTGCTTCGATGTTCTCAGTTGAATCCATTAGAGTTAGGAAGTCTCTGTTAAATGAATATTTTGTGCGAGATACGGTCGCGTCATCCCTAGGAGGGGTGTTTCTTGGAGCACTCTTCGAGGATTTTGATGTGTCCGGAAATTTCATGTTTGATAGACCCATAGTCCCATAGCGTTGACATTTTTTACGGGTATAAATACAGTGGGGGAAGATATAGCACTACCTCCAGAGCTACTGGAGAGGTATATTTTGGAGCACTTTTCGAGGATTTTGATGTGTCCGTAAATTCCTTATTTCATAGACCGTAGTCCCAATCCTCGCAGTCGTAGGGCTGCTTTTGTTGGAATCTGCTCCGCATATAGCGCTTCTGCTGAGGGCGTGACTCTCATGACCTCCATGACCATGAGACAAAATAGTATCTGCGTTTTGTCTAGTAGACTATTCGTAGTTGTCTGTCTGGTTTTGAGCCACCAGACAAGAGCTCCATGGCAGATCATAGGTTTAATATTAATATGGCAGTCAGTGTAGGGTCAAAGTGGTCAAAGGAAGATTTTAGGCCTGCGGCACTGCCAGAAAGCCAGACTTGCTTTGTATAATTTGTTTTTAATGTGGTTTCCCCACGATAACACGAGACATTATCACAACTAATTAAACCTGTGGAGAGAACCACAGAGACACAATATGAAACAATAACAGAATATCAGATCAAGATACTTTTGGGTTTACTCACTTTCTAACGATAGTTCTGTAAAAGACAAGACCAGGGACTAAACTTCGATGGAAGACCTCTTCAGAATAACCGTGCATTCAGGAAGAATAAATTCTTCTAGAAAGGACCTCGAGATTAATCTTCACATCAGATTAACTTGTTATTTTGAGGACAGAACTCGAATCAGCGTTGTAATTTAAATAAAACCACTTAAGTCTATTATGTAATATATTGACCCTTTTAAAACAGATAGATAAAGTTACAGGAGACATGTGGTGTATAACAAAATAATAGGCGTCAAGGAAGAAGGGAGGTACAGGCGTCTGTGCTCATCTGCGCTCTTCTGATAAATCTAGAAATAAAACAATCCGTAGACTTAGTAGTTAAGTAGGTACGAGTTATTTAAGATTCGTATGTGGTAAAGCAAAAAAATTGTTTGCAGTGACATGGGCCTAAAGGAATGCAATATAGTCTGCTAATAGGTACAAAGTGTGAACTTGAACTCCGGGGATAAATGTGGTCTTCGTAGAACCGAGTTACATAATGAGAGGGTAATTCACTTTTTGAGTTCATTAAGGCAAATATCGCCGTTTCCTGCTTCTTTTCTTGATGTTAAAATAACGTCACATATTTCTAGTCCATCAATATTACACTTTTAAATAGTTTCTTTTGGCAAGTTTCCACTATTCCCGAATTTGTTAATTACATTTCCCGTACAATTTACCTATACCGACAGTATTTTATAGTTCAACGACTTGTATTTTATCATCTGAGACGCATGAAAATGTCATTTCATTGATGTTACTACAAATGTATCGTTTTTTTTTGTATGAAATTTAATGAAGTGGTAAGAGCTTAATCTTCGACTAAGTTCATTAGTTGCACAACCAAACGCCTACTCCTAATTAATGCGTGGTTGTTCTTTTGGTTCTATTTTCGTTTAGACATAATTATTATTACGGAAGAGAAACCAACGAAAAAAATATGAACTTTAATATTCTCATATGTGGCTTTATTCGGCTCTCTGAGGAATTGACCTTTCCGAGAGGAACCTTTCTCGAGTCCAAATCCAGAAGGGTTGAAAATGCGAACTAGGCAAGCAATTTAGTAGTTGAATTAATTTTTAATTTTGCCAAGCTGTCTGATCTATCACAAGGTGTACCTACTGTACGATATGTGTTTCGTGAGGAACTAAAAATAACTAAATGAGTTTATTTGTTTCCTTCATATTCTTTAGGGAAGCTTTTTCTTTTTTAACCGACGCTCTAAAAGTACCGAAATAAATACTAAAATATTTTAAATAGACCAACAATATCATTTCTTCCGTGGTAATTGACATTTTTTTTGGTTCTTTAATTCAACTCGAGCCAAAATATCGCCTTTTTTCATAATGGAAATTGGTTAATTTATAAATCGTAGACGTGCAACTTGGTATGCTTTGATCCAAATTTATTCAAATTACGAAGTTTCAACTAACTCAAGTGTTGTTTTTTTTTTGCAGGACGAGTCCGAGCCAATTACAAGAGGTGACATTGGATCCAGATGCCACTAATTTTTCATGTAAGTGCAAATCATTTCATTCTCATTTGACGAGTGCCATAATTAATTGCAACAGACAACTCCTTTGACCTTTCATGAAATCATAAAGCGTTTATAAATCCAGACCTCGATTTCTATACCTTTCTGTCTCGTTGCTAATTTTTTGGCAAACTTCCATTTCGCCTTACAAATAATTGCGTAATTGGAGCATGTTATTATATTTTGTAAAAGCTTATTGTTTTTTGAACGAAGCTACGCTTTAAATTTTTAGTTTGGATTACACCACAAAAATGAGTTGAGGTACTCTTTTCATTCTGAATAACAATAATTCTACTTGAGCTTGCGTAAATCCAAAGATTAGGCGAGTTAAAACTCGGTAATGAATTTTATTGGCAAAATTTCAAATACACAAAACGCACAATTTAAAAAAACGCAAAACGAACCTTTTCTCCTGTGCCAGGATAGTTTGGAACACAATCGACATGAAGTGACCAATTTTTTTGCGTACTTGTAATCCGAGTTGGTTCAAGTCAAAAAAGAGACTATAAACAAAAAATTTGTTCTACTTGTGTCAGTGGAGTTTTGGCGCTTTAATAAAATTATGTGTTGTATTTTAAAGAGGAAATAAAGTAACCGATTCTCTCGATTTTCTCAAAATCAAAATATTTTCGTCATTTTTTAAATAGTCAAATCAATTAGTTCTGATGTCTTATTAATTTTGTAATGGTTATTAACTAACATCGTCATCTTGGATTTGGATCATTTAATTTAAACAATCGTAGGGAGTTTCAAAGTGGTATCAAGCCCAATTTTTAAATGAACAAAGATATAAGTCGTTTAACAACCAACATCATGAATCGCGACACGGCGTCCTTACAGTCGATCAGCTCTTGTTCTTCCAGCGATATTGATAGTGATTATTTTAAAATTAAGGGCCGAAATAGAGGTTGATTTTTACATGTTTTTTTCGAGAAGTAAATCTAATTTTTTTTTAGATGTCGGAATGCGGTCTCCAGGAGCGCCTTTCAACGGCGGTAGATCCGTTAAAGAAATCGACGAACAGATGACGGCCCTTAGAAAAGAAAATTTTAATCTAAAACTTCGTATATATTTTTTGGAAGAACGAATGGGTTCTAATTTTAATGCAGATAAAGAGGACGCTATTAAGAAAAATATCGAATTAATGGTGAGTCGCCAAATATTTTAAAGACTAATTGAAATTTACCGATTAATTTGGGAATAGGTCGAATTAGAAAATATTCGTAAAGAGTTGGAAGACAAACAGGAATTGCTATGTCAAGCAGCCAAAGCCATGGAAATTGAAGATGAAGAAAAACGTAAGGAAATTGCCATTAGGGATCAACAAATTGTTAATTTAAGGAGTATACTCGATGGAGTTGAGGTAAGTCGAGGTAAATTTTTAAATATCCATGCTAAGGATACGTTTGCAGTGTACTACTATCTCTGAATACAAAGGCCACAGTGATGGCGTTTTTACGGATGACGCATTCAGTTTAAATTCAGAACGCCAGAACACCACCGATTTAATTGCAAAACTTCAAAGCACCATAGAATATTTAGAAATGGAGGTAATTATATTGCATAAATATGTTAATTATAGATTATAGCAATCTAACGCTCGTATTAAACTACATCAAGTGTAAACCAAATCAAGAGCATCTGCATAACATTATCTTTTGAGTTATCGATCTAGCAATTTATGCGATAAATAATTTTTAAATTATACACAATAGTAAAAGTTTGTTATTTCTGGTTTTACCGGAAGTGACGTCAACTTGTGGACGAAAATTAAGGACAAAGTGCATAAAGTAAGTCAAAGGATAAAAAAAGTTATGAGAGTGATCCTTATTTGGTTTACAATCGATTTTTAAACATAAGAAATGATTAATTTAAATTTGATAGCTTGACAAGGAACGAGAACGTGCAAATCGTTTTGAAAAAGTATTGGAATTAACAGAGTCGACACGTGCGAGGTGTAAAAATCTCGAATGCCAAATTGAAGAGAAAAATAATAAAATAGATGATCTCAGATATGAATTGGAAAAATCGAGAGACCACGTCTCGTCGTGCACTACACGATTATCAAATTTAGAACAAGAATTAGACGATAAGACCGTTCAGTTAAAAACTATAGTTATAGAACTCCAGGATAGGGATACAGTTTTGAAGAGACAGAAAAGTGAATTGCAAGAGCTAAGTAAAATGTTTAAAAGTGCACAAGAACAAATGGGCAAACAAGATAAAAAGACAGATAAATACAAGAATATGTTGATGCAGTGCGAAAGTAAAAACAACGAAATGATGAAATACATCAACACTTTGAAAGACAAAATATTCAAGTTAGAAGTAAGACTGGAAGGCGCTTTAAACGAGGTTAAAAAACTGAGCAATTCGGATTGCCGTCGTAGTACAGAACAACAAGCCAAATGTACCAATATTGATGACGAATTATTTTCAGAGGGGAATTCGTTACAAGTATCAAAAGCCACACCTTCGAAATCGTCCTCGATAGTACTCCCGTATTCCATATCATCCCCTCATACGACTCCAAATAAATCCACCTCGCCTACCGCACAAACAAAAACTTGCCCGGTTAGTATCAGTTTCTCGACTCCCTGTGCAGCTAATTCGAAAAGTACTTCTTCTTCCATCTCCGAAGACAATAATGAAGCTTCTATATCGCAAGATAAATTTTTGCAACTCAAAAGGGACCATTACAAAGCCTGCAAAATCATCAAAACTATGATACAAAATAAGAACGAATACATACACCAAATTGATCAATTTAAGATGTTAGTTTGCGAAAAGGAAATTGAAATACAAAATCTCAAAGATCAAGTATACGAATTGCAGCCTAACGGCGAGACATTTGGTGTTGAACGCAAGAAACAATCAATACAAGAGAAGGTGGCAGAAATGAATTTGATGGCTAGTCCCGATCAGGCCGCTAATCAGGAGGTATTAAAAAATAAATGTAGCTTAGATGGTGTCCGTAAAAAAGTAGAAAAACGTAGTAATAGTAATGTTAAAGTTAAACCGCTTGCACGTAATGCTGCACGAAAGTAGATTTAGTCGCTTATGCATGAGTATTTTTCTTGACGCTTATGTTTAATATTAACATATTTATTAAAGTTTTTATTGTGAGGTGAATTACCTCGATGATTTGACATGGTTGAAAGTGTATACTTTCCAATTGTGATAGTAGGATTTAAGATTTACTTTACTACACTGTGATTTTTATGATTTTTCTGTCGCTTTTGACGTATTTTACCTGATACTTTTTAATTTTTTTTACAATGCAACATGTGATTTATTTCCTTAATTCTAGTCATGCATTACTCCCTAAATATACTTACAATTGGTTCTTACAATATTTATATTTGTAGTAGCACAGTAGGATCACAATTCTAATTGTTTTTGGAAGTATACGGAACTCTTTAATTAATTTAAGGAACGGTGATATTTGAAATGTAATGTCATCCACAGTTTATTCTTTAGTCAATTATTTCTGGTTGTGAATAATTGTTATTTGAAATACAAACTTGACACAAGAGTATCGGTCAGTATTACTCTGACTACTTACTGATTGTTTAAAAAATAGATATTGCACTTTAAAACTAGTTTTCTGTTGATTCTTGCATTTAGGCGTTTGTCTACCTAATAGCTACCTAAACTAACATAGAGGCCCAGTATATGAATGTCCACTTAAGTGACCCGTAAGCAATAAATGAGACTTAAAACCGATTGCCGGTTTAGAGCTGCTGAAGTAGCCTGTAACTTAAGGGTCAATAGAGGTGTGATTTATCTTTCACTTAACGCAATTCTTCTTTTTAGCTAAGGGAACATTCAAATACCGGGCCATAGTATAGTACCTATTAAGAGAAGAAACTGTTTTTTCTAAAACCTGAATATTCCCTGACACCACGAAACTTCTATTTTCTGAATTGAACATAATTATCTGGATAAAATTATTTATTTGCAACAGCTGTATTGAAACAGTCGAAATTGGGTTAATTTAATATTAGTTTAGGGATTAAAATGACCGGTCTGGCCTCTCTCTACATTGAAGCCTTGTTTAAGTTTTTTTTTGTAAAATTGGCGTTTGTTGGTAAACAACTTCGTTTCAAACTCTGGGTGCTTGCTTCCTTCTTTACATCGAGCTAAAATTAAAACACAATTGAGCTATTTCGTCAGTTTGCAAAATCTTTGCCAAAATTTTTTTGAATAGAACTTTTTTATGCAAACTTTAGTCCCTTATTCGAGTGCATAACACCTATTTTAATTGCTTGTATTTGTAAAGAACAAGTGAAGCGAACTTAAAATTATATAAATACATTTTTTTATCGAAATTTTTAAGACTGATATTCGAGCACATAATACGTTTTATTTCTTCAACGTGTAAGAGCAAGTAAGATGGACTTAAAAATATTTAAAGAAAGTGTTTACACACGTTTGGCTATTAATAGAATTTTATAGAATTAGCTTGGCTAAAGGATGTCTTGAACATTATTAGCTTAACATTCCAGTTAGTTGATTTTTGATTTTAAGTCACATTACGTTCAATAATTATTTGCTTGAAGCAAATTAAATTGTTTGAATTTAATTTAAAATAAGTTGTATAAAGACCATGTTTTCTTGTATTAATTCGGAACAAAAAAATAAGGTAGGGTGCCTTAGACGCTTGTCTTATTGCTTTTTAATGAATTTTATGCGAAGAATTCCGCTTAACTATCCTACTTTTCAGTTTTGGATTTATATAATGAATTCAATCGAAGCCCTGTTTCCTTATGTATTGCCTTCAAGGACTCGATAGCTTTAAAAGCACGTTTCTTATCTCACTAACACAAAATGAAATTTGTTATTGCAATAATAACAAAAGTAGATTAGTTAAGGTGAATTAATAACGTTTTAGTATCATTGATTGTATTTTTGTAGTTTTATTAAAATAAAGAGCATGCAAGTTTTGTTTTGTGTTTTTCTGTACATTACTTTTTGACTCGTTTTAAGTGTAATAATTTTTATATGTGGATAGAATACGATGGACGAAAACCAAATGCAACTTGCCGAGCAGTACAAGGAGCTCGCTAGTGAGCTAGAAAAGAAAATTGAGGTGTGTTTTTTATTTCGTTATTTGTAAATTTTAATATCTCAACTTGTTCTCTTTTGTATAGGTTTTAAGTGCTACACTTAGAGAAAAAGATAACCAACTGAGCACACTTAAAATTGACTTAGAAGCAAAATCAAACCAAATCATCGATCTCGAGTTTGAAGTACTTGCTCTCACGCAGGGAGTTAGTCAATCGTTTAACTCCTCGAACGAATATGAAGTGTTGTTGGATCGTGAGCGTCTCGAAAAGGACCAGATAATAGAGAGACTAGAGAACGAATTAAAAAAGAGAACATGCGACCTACAAGGCATCGTAAATAAGGAGTTATGGGAAAAAAATCGCTCCATCGAAAAAATGCAAATTGTTTTAAAAAAGAAAGATCAGCACCTCAATAATTTAGAAAAAGATGTTTTTAACAAGGAACTCCAATTGAAAATTTTAAAAGAAAAAATTAACGATCTCGGTATTCACGTTAATTTGCCTCCCGGTTTGATCGACGTTAATGTTCAGTCTTCGATTTCGACCAAAGATGCACATGAACAACTCAAATTTTATTTGGAAGAACGTGACCAACTTTTAAACGAAATTAAAGAACTCACATTCAAGTTGAATAATATTCCAGAACTAGATGGAAACAATGTAGAACAACACCGACTCGACTACAATAACGTTAAACGAGAACTTGAGCGATCGGAAAAATCGAGGCTCGAAAATCAAGAAATATGTTCAGTCTTGAGTGTTCGCTTAGAAGAATTATGTCACTTCCTAAACACACTCTTAAAACAAAAGTCTGTTCTCGGCTTTTTAGGAGCCGACCAAACGCGTAAATTACAAACCGTGTTGAACAAAAGCATCGATCTTTCTCGAACACTTTCGGCGTCGATGTGCCTTAACCCCGACCAAAGTTTACTTCAACTGACTAATATAACGAGCCTGTTGAATTTGACTCGTGACGATTCTAAAAACTTTGACGACATTTTAATACAAGATGACGAAAATAATTCTATATTGAGTATTGTACCGTCAGACATAACCCTCACGTACCAAAACCACCTGAGTAGAAGCGAAATAAATGAAAAAAACGAACAGGACCATATTATCAAAGTACTACGCTCTCAAATTGCCGAACTAAAACACGAAATTGAATTGCGCGATGTAGAACTCGATCGTAAAACTAGAATGGTCGAAAATGACGAGCAGTTGGTCAATCTATTAGTCCAAATACAGCCAGAAGTTGCCGCCGAGTCGAGCAAATTAAATACTTCTTCGACTTTGGTCGCCGAAAAATCTGCCGTGAATACTTCGACTACTTTAAAGAACCAAAACTTGGCAAATCAGTCCGAGTCGGAATCTTGGTCCGAACCGGATCGAGACGTGTCTTTGGCTAGAATAGGTTTGAACGACGAAAGCTTAAAACGTCTTCCTAGTGCGGGCAAACGCAACAGGTGCGGTGGCGGATGTAATTTATCCACGGAATCGACCGAAGAAGAAACTCACGGGTTTAATATTAGAACACCGCCTAAAAAGGGAAGTTCGACCGAAAGTAGACAAACTATTATTTCTTTGCACGAGCAACTGTGCGAAATGGAAGTCAAGCTCAAGGATAAAGAAAATCAATTACTTGCTGCCCAGGTTAGTGCCAGCTTTTACTATTACATGCAATTATTTTTGAATATGAACTGTAGTTTTTTTGCGGAAATTGGTTTTTGATCACTTCAGAAATATGATACAAATTTTTGTATGTCGAAAACATATAAATTTAATCAATTGAATTTTCAATTGCTTAAGTTATTTATGCGAAAAATTTTCTATTCAAAATTATATCGATATGTTATAAAAACTAGAGATTTGAATATAAAATATCTCATTTCTTTAACAGGTGGCTTTTTACGAAACGGACAACTTGTACAAACAAGAACAATTACAATTGGAAGAAATAAAAAGGCATAATGCTCAACTCTCGTGTGAAATAACCGTGTTAGAAGCAAAAATTGAAGAAACTCTTCGGCTTAAAGGTAGCAGTGATAGGAAGCTCGAAGAAATGAAAAGCGAGCATGATCAACTAATGTTACGAATTAGTGAAACTAACAAAAAACTGGAGGATGCCGAAAATAAAAAATGTGCTTCCGAAATAAAGATTGTAGAACATCAAAGAGTAATTTCCACTCTGGAAGAATTTAGAAAGAAAATGGAGGAAACTATGAATGTAAAAGATAAAGAAATGCACAATACTATCAACAGATTAGAGATTGAAAAAACAAACGCCATAGCAGCGGCGGAAAATAGCGAACAATTGTTGGAAAGCGCTAAGGCCGATATAGCGACTGCCGAAGAGCAACTTCAAACCATGCGTAAACGCGAAACGCAAATTCGAGAAGAATTAGAAACTAATTATCTCAACAACGTGAAGCAACTTGAAGAACAATACTCAAATAAAATGAAAACCGTAGAAAACGAGTATGAAGTCGAGGCTAATAAATGTAGGGAAGCGGTCATACAGATTAGAGAGTATTACGAAAGAGAATACGTGAAAAAGATTGATGCAGAAAAACAATATTTGGAATTTGAAGCCATAACTAAAGAAGTCGAAAAATTGAAGTGTATATTACAAGAATCCGACAAGAAAATACGTGCCATGGAAACTAAAGAAGTGGAATTGAAATGTAATGTTCATAATTTACAAAAAGAACACCAAAATAAGCTTTATGAATTATACCAAGATTTAGATAACGCGACCCTTCAGTATTCTGAAGCCATTTTAGAAAAAACTAAACTTAAAAATGACAATCTTGCTTTAGAACAGAAATGCCAAGAATTGTGCATCAAAGAAAATGAGTTAGTTGTGAAAATTGACGATTTACAAAGTGAATTATCGGGAATGCAAAAAAATGTGCTAGTTCAAGTTAAGCTCTTAGAACATCAAAAGTCTTTGCTGGAAGCCCAAATTAATACCTTAGATTCGGATAATATTCAGTTAAAATCGACAAACTCTGATCTTCGTGATCATTTATCCAAGCTTCAAAATGTCAAAAGTAGCGAAACTTCTTTATCTTTGCCAAACAGTCCTAGTAATAAGGCATTGTGCGTTTCGTATATGCGGCAATGTTCCGATCATTCCGGATATACCTCCGAAGACATTCCATTATCGGATAATGGCTCTAGAACGTTGCCCGTTCTTATGAGTCGACGTAATCGAAGCGACGGTTCTGTGCAAGAAGTGGATCGAGAACGTATACGTGGAAATTCTTCGCCAGATTTAGGAATAGAAAGTGATCATGGTCGTTTTTCGAGTTTAGAAGCTAACACTAATGTTCCTAGGCCTTTACTTCCTACTTTAGAACTTACAGAATCAATGAGTAGCTTATTAGATCCGGTACAAGATTTATCCTGTGGTGAGTTATAAATTTTAAAATGGTAATTATAATGGCGTTTTATATTTTTTATTTTTACTCGTTTCAGCGAGTGATGGTTGTTGCAAGAGGACTAAAGAAATAACAAATGAAAATGTAGAATTAAGAAAACGATTATTGAGAACACGACGAGCGTTAGAAGAAACGCTAAACCGACTGACACATGCTAACAAGCAAAAGAAAGAGATTGAGAAATCGATTTGCAAACAGATTCACAAAACCAGTCAAGTGCTTCGTAAAGCTAAAGCCAATTTAGATTCTGGATCTGAAACTGATATTGTTAAAAATTAATTTTAAGTTGTGGAGGATTTGTACAAATGTATTTTTAAATTAGTTTAAAACCAATATTTGGTTACCTTTTATAAGATGTATAAACAAATAAAATTAAATGCAATATTACTTTTACTAACGAGTCAGTATGTGATATCCTGTGTCTTCTTTGTGCCAAGACGTAGAAATAAAAATATTTTTGTTTACTCGTGACATTTTAAAATTTAGAATGCATTTTCGTTTAAAGACTTATTGTAAATTTTAAATACCTTAAAATCATTGTAAATGTAATATTTGTTCATCAGCTATTATTGTAAATATAAATTAGAATAATCTTTTTTTATCAACATGCTCTTTTATTATCACCCTTAGAAACGTGTACTGCTTTCATTTAGCAATGTGAATTGTGCTAGTTAAGACTATCAATTGTAAAGACAAAAATGGGCGAGCAACTTGCAATAAGTGGTAAAATTGTGTCATTTGCTGATGAAGACAAAAACACCAATTTGCATTATGCCGCTGCATGCGGAAATTTAAATGAGGTAGTTTTAGAAATTGACAAAGGAAACGAAATCGACCCCCTCAATTATCTAGGATGGACGCCATTAATGATGGCTACAAGAAATGGACATACGGAAGTTGTTAAATTCATGCTCGAGAAAAGAGCAGACTCCACTCGAATTAATAAATTTGGTGAGAGTCTTAAGAGGCGTAATGTGGTAAATTTCCAATAAAATTTTTTTTCAAGGGTATAATATTTTATTAATGGCCGTTACAAGTCAAAAATTAGATTTACTTCACTTGGTTTTACAACATTTACTATCCGGAGGTGTATCGAAGAAAATTATGGAAAACTTTTTCTCTCCAATGTCTTTGGCCATTTTATACAAGTGCATACCCATAATAGAATATCTTATTGCACAAGAATTTACTCTTACCATTCCAAGCGTTCTCGGAGGTTGGTATTATTTTGCACTTTTAAAAAATTGTTCAAATTTTGAAACTTAATTTTTTATTTCTTAAAGGGATGACGTCAGAAAATTTTGCAGTGAAATTAGGAGACCAAGAAATTTACAATCTGGTCATGGCCCACATTAAAAAGTCAATCGTGAAGCAGCCACCTAAATGTGAAGAACCTCAGCAACCATCTGAGAAACAGTTTCCCCAGATGGAATACCACAATAACCAAGGGCAACTTCCGGTTTCTCCTTTAATTATAGTTGGACAACCTCAATTTAATGTTCCACCACCCTCTTACTATAATTATGTACCAAATCCCTATGTATTAGTTCCCAGACGTTGTTCAGATATAATGTCTCCTCTATTTTCTCCAAATCTAAGCCCTTACACTCCCAATCCATGTGTTCAGCAAGTCTTCTTTCCGTCGAATTTTACATCGAATCAATTCGTTTCTGCTAGCCCTGTACCTGTTTTTAATAATGACGACTTAAATCAAAGAATCGTACATAACCCATATTACATGCCCATCAATTCCCACTATAACGGAATGTATTAATGATTAGCCATTTTACTGCAGGTTGATTCCAATGTCTAATGTCTTAATTTTTTACGTAAATGTTTGTAACGGAAGTGGAGAGTTTTGTGAAATTAAAATGCTTGCGGTAACTGAAAATATTTAAAGCATTCTATACATTTCAATTGACAAGGAATTTGTATTTTTATTTAATTGTCACTTTTATTATTGTACTGTTAAATCAAAAGATTAATTAAAGAACATTTTTTATTAAATTATTTTAATTCGTGAAAGTAGTAAAAAGAACATTGAAATTGGAAGGCAGGTTAAAGAGAAGTGCCTTCCAAAAAATACTTTCGAACTTTTTCCATTAAACTATTCTTTCTTTCTCTCGTGGTGCAATGTATTTGGTTTTCTTTCAACCAATGCCGAAGAGTTGTTGTGGTTAATTGTTCTAAAGTGTCATTATCAAGATACTCTTTCATATTTTCTATAATTTTAGGTTGTGGCTTAGAGCGGGGTTTCTTAGCGGGGGTATCCTCTCTCTAAAAAATGGAATAAATAGATTTTAGAAGCATTTTATTTTTCTAAAACCAAAGGAAAAAATTCACTCTATTTTTTAAGGTTTTTCGAAACATCAAAAACTAATAGAGAATTAACTCATTCACTGAGTTAATTTACCTATAATTATTCCCATTTTTAGAATCAAAGAGAAACATCGTTCATTCAGTTCATTGTAATTATGTCAGTCAACAGAACATCCATTACAAGACTCAAACAAAATATAAACTGTAGTCTGAATCAATTAAGAAGAAGAAGACATTAGGCCATTGTTGTCGAATATTCGACAAAAACTAATACAAAGTGGATTCCAATGCCCTAATTTTTGGAAGGAACCAAAAAAATACTCACACTTGAAGATGGGACAGCTCTTTTATTTCTTGATTCACTGTTAACTTCGCTACTTGTACCTACTTCTAAACTAGGATCTGAAGCCGCTTTCCTATCTTCTGTTACCTTTGGCCTTGGAGAATCTGTAGAAATTTCCTTTACTTCAGATTTAGATTCATTCCTCGTCAATGGCTATAGAAAAATTTATTGAATCTTATAAAAAATATTTAAATAGCGACGTGCATCTATTTAAATGCGCGTTGCTTACCATACTGCTGCTCGTGCTGCTGCTGCTTGCTTCTGATTTGTGATGATGCTTGTTGACTACGGTGCGCAGTTTTTGTTTGCAGGTAATTTGTTTCAATTCATGTATATTTTGATTATACAATAAAATTAAAATAGTGACTTTGATATTTTTAGCAACTTCTACAAATAATCATGAAATAGGAATCCGCAATACAGATCAGCAAAATTGGAAAGCTAGCAACACGCAACAGCAGCATGGTAAGCAATGCGCATTTAAATAAATGCACGTCACTATTTACACATTTATAAGATTGAATCAATTTGTTTGTAGTCATTGACGATGACTTTGATTGACTTTAATTATAGTTGGACAACCTCAATTTAATGTTCTACCACCCTGTCACTATAACAGGAGAGGTCACCTCTCGTGGTTTTGACTATATGTAGCAAATCCCTATGTATTAGTTCCCAGACATTGTTCAGATATAATGTCTCCTCTATTTTCTCCAAATATAAGACGATGAACGATGAAGAATGAATCCAAATCTGAAGTAAAGGAAATTTGTATAGATTGTCCAAGGCCAAAGTAACAGAAAATGAGAGAGCGGATTCAGATACTTAGTTTGAACATCGGTTCTGAATTACACAAATTGAGGAAAACAGTTTTTTCTGCACTATCTAAGCTTCCCGGCGAAAGGCAATAACTTCAATCATTACATCAACACCATCTCAAAAATTTATGCATTAATTGACTCAATATAATAATCACATCACTAAAAATTGGCATGAATTACACATTACACTGCATTCAAGTCCAAAAGCTTTGGCTTTAAATACCTGTCTTTACCTTTAAAACGATAGTGAATATTCTCCATTCCTGTTTGAGAAAAAAATAAATGCTTATAAGATCTATTTATTCTATTTGTAGAAAGAGAATAGCACTTCTCTTTAATCTGCCTCCCATTTCTTTGTTCTTTTTATTCGTTTCATGAATTAAAATAATTTAATATGGCTAATCATTAATATATTCCATTACAATAGGGGGAATTAAAATAGGGTCGTAATATGATGAATGATGTACGATTCTTTGCAACGTTGCTTATTAAGTTTTGAAGTCACACATACCATGGTAGATATTATACCAAATTTGTAGTAGTATAATAAAAATTGTTTGACGGTTTCTAGGTTTCTAGGTTATCTTGGGTTATCTGTCAGTTGACGTTTGAATTTTAAATCACTTTATTTAATTTTTAATTTAAGTTTAATTTTACTATTAAAATGTCAGAACATGGAGCTGCATTACAAACTTACAATCAGGAGTTAGTAAAATGTAAGTAGCAGTTTCAATTTAAATGAATATTTCCTAAAAGAGCTTAACCTCAAAATTTAGGTTTGGAACAATTAAAACTTAAAAGAAACGAGTTGCAGATAATTGTAAATCAAGAAGAATCCGATAAAACAATATTAGAGAAAAGTATAAAAACATTACAAGAGAAATTAAGTAAACTGAATAGTAGTTTATCTCAACATCAACGTTTACGAGATAATTATGACGAAACGATTAAAGACACAGAAAGTGGTTTTAAGAAAGTGAGTACAATTTTTAAAAGTAAATTTTTGAACTTATCTTACATTTTTAGATATTAGAAAGTTCTCAAACACTGTTAAATTTAGCTCAACACGAGGCTCACAAGTTAGGGAACTCGACAGATAAGACTGTTAATTGCAATTAAAAAATTTATTAACTTAAAAATACAGGTGGTGACGTGATTGTTGTACAGTACAGTATTAAATTAATTTTTACACAATTAAGCATTTCCCGATATTTTTTGTTCGGTCCAAACTTGAATCAGTTCTGTCGGAGAACTGTACCCATGAGATGCAATTGTGAATCGATAGTTTTTTTTCGAGTACGAATTTTTACGGAAATAAAAATAATCCGAATGAAAAGGCTCAATATTCATCTTCTTAGCCAACAAGCCCATGTAAATATCATCAAACTTGAAGGGCTTCGTGTAAAAGCTGGCATAATAAAAATCTATTAAAGCCTGGTGAGATAATACGTAAGCACCTGCTGTTACGTATGGTGGCCACAAGTGAAATGGATATTCTTCTAATGTAACGTACCACTTACTCGTAAGGTGTCGATGTGGAGAAGAAAAAAATACAAATCCAGAATAGAATCTAACATCGTCGGGTAGTTCATATTCCATGATGTTAAACCTATGATTTCCTTTCTCCTTCCTAAAGCTTGTTAAGTAACGTGGATAGTTAGTTGGGTTTCTAATATAGCTCAACAAATTTTTTGTAGAAACATAATAGTCATCGTCAACAAACATGTTAAATTTCGATACTTTACAATACTTTACGGCCCATTTTACACCCATCATACTTTTAATTGTATTATTGAAATAAGAATCCTTAAAATTTGCTTGTACTATATCTTTAAACTTTAAATTTTCCTCCTCGATTTGTTGTTGTAGTTCTTTGGTCGGTGGTATTCCCAACATAAATACTGTTCTAATGTTTACGTCCGAGAATCTCTTTTCGTAACCCCACGTTTGCCTTATTGCTGTACGACGTTTAAAGTTTTCGGGAGCAGATTTGACTAGAAAGAGCAATCTAACCGTATTGTCTTCGGTCACCATCACACATTTTTGATCACATTTGCTCAGATAGGAATAATTATAAAAGTACATTGGGAACACTTCGGGTTCTTCATTCTCGCGTAATTGTTCAACAAATGTACGTATGTCTCCATCGTAAGGATAACTAAAATCTTTAAAGTAGTCTTGTTCGAATAAGTGCACAAAAACTCCAAAAATTTGTATCAACAGTATCAGAAGGGCACCACAAGCTAATACGTATTTTAGTTTCAACTTAAGTATAGAAATACGTAACAGCATTTATAACAAATTAGGTTTAGTTCTCATTTAAAATTGTTAGTAGATTTTTATATTTTTGTAGTCACGCGGTATAACCTCACATTTCTTATTATGATGGACATTGTACAGGATGTTTAAAATATAATTACTTTGAAAAATGACGAACACTATAATGTGTTATAACGTTATAACTTTGATGTGATTGATTCGTGCTCTTGTTACAATAGTATTTTATGTAACAAGTCCAATAAAGCGTTTTGCGGACGTACAATTATTATGAAATTTTCAAATAGTCGATATAAATAAAATTCAGGTAGGTGTCTTGTGCATAACAAACAAAATAATGAAACCTCGGCCATGGAAGCTGTCACATTTTGTTAACAAACAAAAAATTAAAAACTATCGGTAATAAAAGCGATGGGTGACGTTCCGTAAATCTGTATTTTGTTAATAACGTTATAGTTCGGGAGATAGTGACAGATTTTGGACCACGATTTTATGAAGTACGCCTTTCCGAGGACAGTATTCTACGTGTATCCTGATGATAATAATATTATATAAATCAAAAAAGGCTGCCATGCCCCATGTGTTTGGTAATGAAATTTAAAATAAAAATTTCTCGGAAAACCATCGGTATACCGTTAGGGTGGGCCCAGCGGGCTGGCATAGTAACGTTAATTTCTGTTTGAAAAAGAAGGACTTCCGCGTTTTTATATATAGGATGCTACTGATAAGTATACACAAGTTCTTGTTCTAAAAGTGCCTACGCCAAGATGGCATACCGATTGCGCATGCCCAAGTATTGTTTATCTTTTGGAGCAAAAGAATAATCATTTTTGTACATGAAGAACACACGATGATTTTTTATTTATAATATTATTATCAGGATACACGTAGAATACTGTCCTCTGAAAGGCATAACTGCATAAAATCGTGGCCCAAAATCTGTCTATTCTGTCTATCTCCCGGTCTATTATGTATTCTTAAACAAAAATCAAATTCAGTCCTTTAAAGTGTTGCTAATTTACTACGAGTATTATGAGCTTCGGTCCGCTAAAGTGACATTTTGCGGACTAAAATTAGAAAATAGAAAATAGGAATTTAAATTTTATCTCATAATCAAATACATGAATTATTAACAAATTACCTGTAAACAAAAAATGCAGTCAACTACGTAGTCAACAAGTATCACACAAATCAGAAGGGAGCAACAGCAGTATGGTCAGCAATGCGCATTTCTAAATACATGCACGTCGCTGTTTAACTATTTATAAGATCGAATAAATTTTTCTGTAGCCATTTACGAAAAAGAATGGATCTAAATCTGAAGTAAAGGAAGTTTCTACAGATTCTCCAAGTCCAAAGGTAATTCCAATCCACAAACATCACAAATCAGAACATCAGAAGTAAGCAGCAGTATGGTAAGCAATGCGCGTTAAATACACGCACGTCGCTATTTGAATATTTATAAGATGGAATAAATTTTTCTGTAGCTATTGACGACGAAGATGATTGAATCCAAATCTGAAGTAGGTACTAAAATAAGTTTCTACAGATCCTAGTTTGGAAATAGATACAAGTAGCGAAGGTAACAGTGAATCAAGAAATAAATGATCTGTCCCATCGTCAAGTGTGAGTATTTTTTTGATTCCTTCCAAAAATTAGGGTATTGGAATCTATTTTGTTTTAGTTTTTGTCGAGTATTCGACAACATAAAACGGCATAACATAATAACATGCTCTTAATTCAGTGATTCAAACTATGTTTTTTTGATTATTTGGGAATAATTGTAGCTGCTACTACTAGTGTTAACGTATAAAACGCAGTGAATTCTCTTTATTCGTTAATATACTTTATTCGCAACCATTAAACAATATACTCATTACATATTTGGCAAGTAGTAATGTGTTTCTTATAATCTATCAGATTTCATAACTTACTTTTACGCCAGTGACAGCTTCACTACTCAACAGGTGAATCAAGAGACGAAGATACTTGTTTATTTGTCTGCTTGGAGTAAAAAGAACAAATTTAAAACGTTTCGTTGTCTTGCTCTTTTGCACTAATTTTGCCGATGTGCCCTGCTCTAATGACGTCACACTCGGAGCAATTTTAGTAAATCGAGCAGACAAATTAACATAACTATATTTATTTATTGTCAATTATATTATTCGATGCAACGTCAGTTGTCAGCCAACTAATTGTCAACTAATTTATAATATTTTTACGGTTGCAGATAAAGTATAGTATTCTACACGCGGCTAATGCTCATTACAATTTATTGAAATTAGCTTAAAAACGAGAGTACATTTTCTTCATTCCTATTCGCGAAATAAATAAAAAATGCTTCTAAAATCTATATATTCTATTTTTAGAAAGAGAATGCCCCTGCTAAGAAACTCCGTTCCCAACCACGACCTAAAATTATAAAAAATATGAAAGAGTATCTTAATATCGACATCGACACTTTAGAACAATTCACCACGACGACTCTTCGGCATTGGTTGAAAGAAAACCAAATGGGTGCAATGCATTTGTTTTTCTTTAAGCCAATGCCGAAGAGTCGTTGAGTCGTCATTGCACCACAAGAGAAAGAATAGTTTAATGGAAAAAGTTCGAAAGTATTTTTTGGAAGGCACTTCTCTTCAACCAGCTTTCCCATTTGTTTATTCTTTTTAATGGTTCTATGAATCAAAATAATTTAATAAATGTTCTTTAATTAATGTTTAAAATGCCCTATTAAGGGGGCTGTTCAATTTGATAAATTATCAATGCTAAATTTTAAATTATATATTTATACAATTTTTGAAACCTTTGTCGTCCCTCGAGATCTTTACCCCATGTTATAATTTTTAAATGTTTATTCGCCGTTTCATGGTTTCATTACGAATTAAAATTACATTCTCTATGTTTATCAGTGTGCTCCTTAACCAATTCGCGCATATCCAGTTCCAGTATCCAGTGGTATCCTGGTATCCACTAATCGCGAATAGAAAACTGATACACGGTATATAAGGTAGGTGGAAAGCATAATCAATATTAATCAACGATCAAAACTACACTTTTTTTTTGCAAGTTCGAAAATAATGATTTTGAACCCTACTTCTAACTTACAGAAGAAATTTAAAATTCTTTAAGAAGTAAATAAAAGTGGCACTTTTTAGTTTAATTATTGCTAAAAAAACTAAAAATACTTATTTATAAACATTCTAATTATAAATAGGATTCGAATAATGTGGTTCAAATTTCGTCGAGTAACTTCGTTATTGTACGGATATCGTGAAACCAGCTGACGTTCATGCCATCTGTCATTTGTTATTTTTTTATTAATTAATTAATTTGATTTAATTACACTCTTCGGCTAAAATTTTTCTTAATTAAAGTTTTTTTGTGAATATCAAATGTTGTTTAAGTGACCAAATGGAATTTGCGTAAATTTGAAATTAAATCAGGTGAATTTTTGACAGTTCCCCGGCCATGTTTACTGCAACGAAAGTAGGCTGTACTTTTATATGCACTTTTTAACATAATTATCGCGTGTGTAGTGGTAAAAACTATTTATAATAATTCTAAAATAAGTATGGATTCTACAGATCGAGGTACGTAAGAGTTTTAATTTAGCATTTTTGTAAATATTTGAGATTGACATCCTGCAAAAGGGCAATGGCAAAGTCAGGGTCGACTTATTTGGTTCAGTGACCGCATTTCTCAACAGTCTTTATTTTCGTGTTACATTTTCCGATTTTCTTTTCTATATAAACGAATGTGATTTGAAATAGTTTTTTAATCTTTGCCCCATTAAGCTGTATCAATATCACAATATCATGGTTGTATTTATGGAAAAATTTGAATAGTTTAGCAGGTATTGATTTGAGCTCTTCATGTAATTGAAATTGATCTAAACGCTGTGTAATATCGGATTAATGAAGTCTTAAATAAGTTTAACATTTTATTATTTTCATTGTCTATTTTGTATTAAATATTATGCAGGTGATATTGAAGCAAACAGGTAGAAGTTACTCCAATTTAAGCAGAGATGGCACTAGTGTGCGATTTTTTAAAACATTTACGTAATACGTATTTGAAATACAAATCCTATATAACTTTTTTTTAATAGTTGAGGAGATGGTCAGTTTTTCTTATCTAATTAGTTGCTAATGTTGAGATAAGTTAAAATATTAATTTAATGGTTAATGGGTCAAATTCAAGAATCAAACTCACTTATAGATAAACCACTCCTTTCTGGCACAGGTGACTTACGCTACCTGTAGAGAGGTTCAATAGAATCAATAAAAGAAAAGAATCTAAAGAGATTATTCACTATTGTACCTATCTACTGGTGGTAAAGTCGCCAGCGCCAGAACGGAGTGGTCTTTCTATACTCTTATTTAAGTTTTTGCTAACTCAGCCCACTTTGACAATATCGGTACTATTACACGAGTAGCAATTATTATCTCTCCCCTGTTCTCCAACCAATGAAGTACCAATAACCCAACCCAAGTAGGTACTATGTACTTCATAAGTTATTTTTTTGAGTGTGATTGACTCTGACTTAAAAGTAAATTTAGTACGTACACACAGACCCAACAGATTAATTTGCCCTACCTGTTTTATCTTAATGAAAGAAAATTTATTATTAAAAACTCGCTCTTTTCCTGGCCTGTTTTCCATACGAACAGATCTTGTAAGAATAAGAAGAAAGTAAATTGAATACATAGGGAAGAAATATTAGACTATTGAACTGATGAACAGTTAAACTGGTTAAACTAAGTTAAACTATTGGTTAAAGTAATGACGATTTTACAGGCTATCATTAGGCCGCAATTTTACATGCGAGAAATGCTAGACAGACTGTCAGCTAGAAACTGGACTATAAATATTAGTATGGTATATGGTATGAGAAAACTCTAGGAAGTATTGCAGAAGTCACTTGCAATACTGTAAATGTTCATTAGAAGCGACTTCTGCAACATTTCCTAGAGCTAGAGTTTACTCGCATTTTACAAAGCTCCTCGCTGCAACTTCTCGCATGTGAAAACGCGGCCTTACGACTTACGACGAATTCAAGACACTAGACACTGGAGGACTCAAAAAAGTTGCAAAGCTAACTTGAGTCTTCTACTTCTAACTTCTAATCAACACAGAACTAGATCTAATATTCTTTTCTACGTGAAAACTTATAAGATAAGACCTACATCGAGTTGGATCAGTATTATTTTTTTGTACAACTGACCTACTTTATACAACCTTGTGCTTCTATTGTTCAACTTTTTTTGTATTATCGGGGTTAGCAAGGAGTAGGTCTTGAAAACTAATCTATAGGGGATGTTTTCGACATCCCAAGTTAAGTTTCATTACTCTCAATTACTGTTATGTCTTGTTGCTTTTATTTATAAAAGCTTTTATAAACGTACTTGTGTGTAATTTGAAGCTTTGTTTGCACTTTTGTCGAATAACATTATAATGCACATTATTCAGCTTTATTTTATGATCCATTTGCAAGAATACGGTCGGGTTGTCCTTGACCTTGGATTAACATTATGGTGTGTATGTCAAGGTCTGTTACAAAAAATTTGAGAATCCAGTTTCTAACGTTTGCTTATTGGGTAGGAAGATTTTCTTTTGCTTTTATACATGTTCGTTTAATTTAAATTTTGCATCTTTTTTTGTGCGAGTTTTACTGCTCAACTGCTACTCTAAGGTCATAAGGTAGGACCACTTTTGAGTTCCGAACCACTGACAAATTTGTGAGAAGTTGGAGGTTCAAGTTGTACTCGTATGGTAGACTATTCGTTTTTTTATTGAAAATTAGTTGTTTAGTTGTACAGTTTATGAAATAATTGGGGGTGTAGTCTCACGTGTTGTGCAGGACCGCATTTGTCTTTACCACCGCCTAGACAATTGACAATTTGACACCGTTTTGATGGTTTTATATTCCGACGGCAACCACATATTGTAAAGGGTGGACCAATGAAAGTTTTACCATGTGAAAAATTATTGCGTTGGAATGATTTTGATTTCTTTATTAAATCATGCTTATTGATCGATAACAATTATGTTTGAAATATAATATCTGCCAAATGTTCACCAGAGCTTCGGCGGCACACATTAATCCGTCTGTGAAAATTTAGAATGACATGACATCCTGGCATAATTTCTCCTCTATTCCACCAATATGCCTTACTTCTCGTACTTTAACTCTTGAATTGTTGCTGGCTTATTGGCATAGACCTTACTTTTGAGATAACCCCAAAGAAAGAAGTCCAATGGTGTCAAATCGCACGATATCGTTCGCCAATTGACATCGCTGTTTCGCGAGATAATCCGTCCCTCGAACTTCTCGTGCAATAAAGCTATTGTTGCATTGGTTGTGTGAGATGTAGCACCGTCTTGTTGAATCCACATATCGTCCACATCCATATCATCCAATTGTCGTCATAAAAAGTCCGTTCTCTTGGTACGATAGCGTTCACCATTCACAGTAGCTACATTGCCGGCGTCATTTTTAAAACTTTTATTGACCCACTCAAGTAACTAACGTCTCAGATCTCATAATTTTTTCAAAATTTAAAAAAGTCGGATTGATATTGATTAAATATCTGATAACGCTGGATCCTGCCGGAGTTTGGACTGTTGTCCACATATGAACTGGCAAATTCAGTAGTATTCCACTTCGTGCTACTTGATGAACTGGGTCCGAAAATACTTCCTGAAGCTATCCTATCCTGAGACCCTACAGGATTAAGAGTAATGGCAGGGATTCTGATGTGACACTGCCCGACAAGGAAATATCACAAATTAATATCCTGAAAGCCATTCCGAAACAATTAAACATGTACAATCGTACCGCGGATGAGTGGATCAATTATAAATAACTTTTAGCTCGATATGGCCATAATTATCCTATCACTAGCGAGCTGTGTTAGGGACCATCGAAAGGTTTTTTAACTCTTGGTACGATTTTGATTCTCTAGGTAATGCATCATACCTAGACTGCGCTAGAATCGAATTCAATTTTCTTGATGACCACTTTTTGTGTCTTTAATATTTTAATGGTGCATAGTACTGGGAAATAACTCATCAATGTATTCATGTTTTTATAAAATGAGCGTTCAAGAACTGAAAACCATTAAATAAAATATTTTTTAACTGTAGTTTATTATCTTTTTGTAAGTCGTCTAGTCTATACAATATTTGTGTAGTAGTATGCAGTGTAAGTATACACTTGAAAATTAAAAAAGAGTAGAAAAGTAGTGACAACATTACATTGTTTAACGACTATTTTTTATCAGTTAAAATTGCAATAGGATAGGTTTTGTGTGCGCTAATTTACTATCCTCGTTCAAAGCGTGTGTGGGCAATTATTATTGGGCATTCATGAGGCACACCATCGAATTAGTAGCGGAAGCAGTGGAGGTGACCTCTACAGGATATGCAATTTTTGGGCTAGCCGGCTGCACTATCTGCATCGTCTCAAGGCCAATGTATTGTTTTGGCACTGGTTAAATTGTGGCGTGGAAAAGATTTTAAAGAAATACGTCTCGCGCGGAATTACTCACTTGACTTTGTGCACGAAATACGAGTTGGAGTGTATTTTTGCGATATTCTAAACTTTAAAAGGTTTCAGTTTCAGGTATAAAAGATTTGGCTGGTGTTTGTTTTGTCTGAGGAAGCTTATACATGCCCGATATATTTAGGAATTTAACATTGCGAAAGGTTAAGAGTTTAAAAGATTAATTTATTTTTGTACAACAATATTTCGCGTCTCTTAGTCTGACACTTATTTTTTAGCCTTTATTTTGTGCCCAAACCTTTTTAATTTTTTTATTCATTTTTATACAATCGCATAAGAATTTTTATTCATGCCTTCCTGTTTAGTTAAGAATACAAGAATTTGGGTTCGTGAAGTTCGTGTCCAAAGGATATTATTTGAACTTTAAATTGGTTTTTTGATGAACGGTTTTCTTAGTTGTACAATTTGTTTTAACTTATTAATTATTTGGGCTGGGGATGAATTTACCTGGAGTGCACTATGCAATTAGTCTGATACAAGTTTCAACCTACAATTTAGTATTTGTACAAGGCGTATTTTTAGACAGTCTATTGATTATTTGCTAGTTCTTTGTAACTTTCAAAAGCTTGTTAAACATTTACTCGTATCAGGATAGTAGTAATTCGAATTCCAAAAACTTATTTCTATACTTGCATTGCTTTTAAGATAAAACTGTTCACATGCGGGTTGCGGGAAGTCGGGTGTGAAAAGAGATTTTTTGGGTTGAAGAAGATACTTGAAATTCTCATCGAAAACAACATCTTCTGTGAAGATGAAGCTGTGAAGAAGTTGGAGTAAGTTTACTTACATACTTACACTTCTTGAAAATACCTACATACTATCTGGATTCGAATCATTTAGGGAGGGGGGGGCAGCTCCTTTCACTTATGCCACTTAATCGGACTCATTGTACTATCTTCAAGATTGTGGCGGGAGGAGTGGTGCTTATTTTGGCCATGTCGAGCCAGAAGTCTTCCAACACAGATCTTATTATCCATGTTAGGGCTGGACATCGACACTGCACATGTTCAACCTGTTCAACCGTTTCGTCTTTTAGTTCGCATCCACGACATTATATGTGATTATCTACCAAGCCCACTTTGTGGAGATGTTTGTATCGTTGACAGTGTCCCTTGAGTGTAGATTGGTTCTGGACACTGGACAGCTGTAGCCAGTATTTTGACAGCTTTTTAGAAGAAGTCGATGCTTTGTCGGCAACTTACGTTACTTGTCCATCTTTCAGTCTGTAGCTGAAGGGTATTATTTTTCAGGAGGGTATTCAAGCAGTTGCGGCTGCTTTGATGGTTAGCTCAGGGCCACAGGGAAGGCTGTTTGAACCTTTCTTGGCCAGTTCGTCTGCTTCATCTTTATCCTTATTTGCTTGATATCCTTTGACCCAACAGAGTAGAAGAAGATTGTTTTTGGATATCTGATTCAGCAGCTCTATGCACTTCAACAGAAAACCAGAGATTACCTTGCAGATGTTTTAAGGCTTGCAAGGCAGCTTTTCTGTGCGTCGATATCAGTATTTTCATGTTTAGGATTTCGTTGGCACTGTAATATCCCCATCAGTTCAGTTTGAAAAACTGAGGTATATTTACCCAGCGGTAGTCTGCTGCCGAAAGCAAGCCCAGGTGAGTGCACACCTACTCCAGAGATCACTTTTGATACACGAAGTGCAGACAGCTCCCGGAGAGCGACCTACTACATCAATGAAAAAAAATTGTTGGGCCGCTTTCGGATATGGGAAGAGAAGTAATACAACTTTAACAGCCAGTGCTAAAAAATTCGAACAAAACGACTGCTCGTTGATTATTTAAGTATGGGTGCGGGATATTACATAATATTTAAAACCGAATTACTGCGTGAACTTCAGGCGAATAATTCTGGCCCTTTGGTTCTAAAAATAAATAGAGATTTGATATTGTCGAAGCTCAAATTTTTATATGCATTATCATTGTCCCTCGATTTACTCTGTTGCTTTTTAGCGGTGCACCTGTCATTTCTAAGAATATCGTCTACGTAATACTACTAATATAGGTAGAATAGTTCTAGTTCCACTGTCATCTCCTGACGTGTTGAGATCTCAAGGTGAACTTCATCGCATGATTTATATATGTTACCATCTTTCAATAATGTTTGCATGCGAGCAAATTAGTTAATAGCTTATATTTTTACCTTTTAGTATAGTATTATTATTATATTTTCTGGCCTTGACTTTGTATTTTGCCCAACTTCAGAGAGACATCTGCCTTAAATTTGAGGCAAAAAATGGGTTAATTACAATTTGTGGTTTTAACTTTAATTAGTGCAAAATACAACGAAATTTTTTACTTCGAAAACATTTGTCCATATAAAACTTGCTGAGTTTTGAGTATTGGCATGTAATTGGTAAAGAAGGAAGAATCGCATGGCTAAAGCTCCCCAGCTTTACGAAGCTCGGTTTTTTGCAGGCCGAAAGAACATTGCAAATGAGTCATAAAACTTTCCGTCTGCCACTCTTAAGTGGCAGCATTAACTTATGGGGGAGGGTAGGTTTTCAGTTTTTTGTGTATTACTGGAAAACTACGCACTTTTTGAGGAAAGTGCAGTGAAGTGTACAAAAATTAATTGCACAAAATTTCTTACAAATGATAACTCTTATGTTTTTATTTAGACAAATGGTTTAGGCGCTAGAGCTGTTTAACAAAATTCCAAAATCTGCAAAAAACGCTATGTTTTTAGTTTCTTGCTTATAACTTGAAAACTAGGCACTTTTAACTTTTAAACAAAAGTGTTCCTATACAAAAATAAAGTACATTCAATTTCCTACAAATTATGTCTTTTAGGCTTTTGTTGTCAACTGTCTCTTTCGTCAACTAACAGACTTTCTAGTAGAAAGTCACTATTGGTATTATAGTACGTAGTTCATAAATATTTTAACTTTTTGTATAGGGCGGTTTTGAAGTAAAGGGCTCGTTGTTTTGAAATTTTAAATAAAATACACATTTTGGATGAAAGTTCTGTATTTCTTTATTGATATAAATGGACAAAGTCTACCATTTATGAATGAAAATGATATCGAACAAATATCCACCGATACCACTCGTACATACGTCTACTGTTTTATCAAAAATTTGCATTACATTTTCGCATAATTGCGGCCCCAAATCCCAATTACGCGTCGGAGGTTGGCTTTCAAGGCTTCAATGGATTGTGGATTATCTGCATAGACTTTATCTTTCACATAGCCCCACAATAAATAGTCCAACGACGTTAGATCACACGATGTAGGCGTAGGCGGTCATTGGACTGTAGAATTACGCGAAATTATTCGATCAGGAATTTTAGTTGTTTGTTTCAGCGACTGTGTGGTGTGTGGCACCGTACTGCTGAAACCACATATCATCCACATTTCCACATCCATGTCATCAATAATGGGCAAAAAAATTTGTCAACATAATATCTCGATAACGCAATTCATTGACAGTCTCATTTTCAATAAAATACGGTCCAATCACTCCTCCAGACTAAAACGCGCACCAAACAGTAACACGAGCGGAATGTAAAAGCTTCTTAACGATTACTATTGGATTTTCTGAAGCCCCAATGCTACAATTTTGCTTATTAACATAACCGTTTAAACGAAAATGAGCTTCGTCTGAAAAGATGATTGTCTAGAAAAACCATCACCTTGTTCAATGATCAAATTAGCGAATTGTCGACGAACAGCATGGTCGGCTGACTTCAATTGTTGCACCAACTGAACCGTAGATTTGCCATGTGGTGGTCTTGGATAGATCAAATTGCGGAGAACACCGTGGAATTGATAAATTTGGCTCTTTCTCAGCACCTTTACTTACAGCAGCACTATTGTTAGCAGATCGACCCTGACGAACACGTATTGTTGTTGGTATGTCATGTTTATATCATCCAAAATTTTGCGATATGTAGTTTTCACAAATTCACCATTTGTAGTACCACCAGTAGTAGATTTTAATGACAGTAGACGGTAGACCTCTACTTCACATATTATATATTATGGGAAAAAACAAATGACAAAACTGTTTCTAGATCAAAATTTTTGGGAAATTCTAAAGGACGACTAGGCTATCATTTTGTCTCTCATCTGAAGTTTTTCATATAATTCTCTTGAAAATCACCCCCAAAACCTCGGAAAGCATTACCAGTGGTGTACTAGCGCGTTAACTTAAAAAAATCTACAAATTCCTATTCACAAATCAGAGCAGACTGTTGAAAAGCGATTCTAATGAATTCCGAGCATTGCTACAAAACACGCGATTATTAAGAGTCTCGAAAAACAAAGAAAACTCCCAACTAGCCATTAATTTCCTTCATAATTCGACTCAGTTGTAATATTTCTATAAGTATAAGTAGGAGGGATCGTTAAATTTAATTTGAGCGCTGAGCTATAGGCATTGAGAATAAACATGTGCCGTTGTCATACATGATGTGTGTTTAGATTCCATAATTAGTGCAAATTCAAGGTTTCTCAATTTTGTCGTAATGTTTTTAAGGACTGAATAGTTTGCACTGAAATATTTCCCACGTGTCGCGTGACAATTATTGTGTACTAAGATAAAGAGGAGCCAATTTTGTCTTCACTTTACGATACACTCGAGTTGAGACGTTGCCTACAGTTGAGATCAATTCGTGTAGTTATAGCTATACATACTTTTAATAAGCAACGAACTGTTAATAAAAATGACCTTGATAGTTTTATTTTGGATAATATTTCAGTTGGGAAAATTGTGTCCTTAAGCTGCCTGTAGAATAATTGGAGGAAGAATTAATGAGAAATTTTGCTACTGAAATAAATTTAAGATTCTTGCCGTTCGAAATAATTAAAATTATAAGCAATTCAAATTGGTAATTAGCAATTAGGATTATGTCAAAGACAAATGCTTGTTTGATGTTTTGCGCAAAGTTTTCTTCGTACAGTAATTGTGAAAAGTGCTCGGTAACCTTGCTGATGTTTGTTGGCAAGTGATTTTTCTACTACAAGATAAATAAATTCGTCCCAACTTTTATTACTCGTGTAGCATTAATGTTACATAGGTTTTCCATCAATCTGTAAATTAATGGCAACCAGATATACTCGTATACCAAATCGAAATGGTTTTTATTAGAAAGAAGATTAACGAACGTTGTTCTGTATGCCTTTATGAAGGTCGATTAGAAATAGTTCGTTTTTAAACTCCGAAATATTAAACTAAACCTAATTAAAACTACGAATTAACTTAATTTTGGTTAGTTAGACCTGTTACCCATAATTCGCATGCGTATAAACAATTGTAATTCAAATATTATGTACTTTTATTGTACCTGCCTTCCTGCCTTCCTTAAACTTACAAATGCCTCATAAGCAAGGAGTGTCATATTTATTTTTCCGCTTCATAATTTTACAGAGAAAATTGAGGCCGTTGTTCGTCCTCTTGGGATTAAAACTTCTCTTCATTAAGTTATAATGTGGAGGAAGGATTTTTTAACACCCCCTAAAATTCGCAAATCTGAACTTGGCTTAGAAATTTGACTACGATAGAGAAATTTAACACCCAAGTTATAAGATGATTTAAAATTAGGTTTCCCTACTTTGTTAGGTAAAATAGAAAGGAGTTAAACTTGAATTTAAAACTATGTTTGGGTTAACTTTTTTCATTCTATTCATCCCCCAGTCCCCTCAGTGGTTCCTTGCATCGCGACCTCTCGGATCTATTAATTGTGCGCCTTGGATGTAATCTTTCTTTATGTGAGTTTTGTGCTTTTGATAAAGTTCAGCATTTTCATGGCTCGTTATTATTGCCGTTGCCAGTCGTAATTCACCTCAGCTCATTCCGAGTAGAGGGTGGGTTCTTTTGTCATAGTGTTTCTCTTTCTTCATTAGGACTTTAGAATGCCCTTGTCCAGGAGTTTCTCTCTAGTGTTTATTATGCCAATTCACGAAAAGTGACTTCATTTCTCTTTTTACCATTTCATAGGGAATGCCAAAGGCTGGTTCTGTCCAACGAGTCTTATTTTGCTCCCATTTTTAGCCAAACCGTTCGCTTTCTCTACAAGATAGGGTTCTTTACGAGTTCTAAACTAATAGGTCCAGAATATATCAACGCCCGCTTGTAAAACTTAAATCTTTAATGCATTTTCATGCATCAAATCTTTGAAACTGAGAGTATTTGCTCTCAGCTCAAGCTCATCACTTTCTTATAAATAATAGCCCAGTCAAATAAGACAAATTGAGGGAAAATCTCCAAAAGTTTTGAAAATTGGTAAGGTTGTTCGTGGGGGCTTGCACTACAATATACTAAAAATTCCTGTGGGTCGTGGCGAGCGAGGGGAGGGACATGTTTAAATAGTTCCTCGTGTTTTGCTTATATCTCCGTACCTATTAACTATCAACCCTGCGGAAAATTGATCTCTATACTAAATTAAAGTAGACAGAATTTTTTAGAAAAAAGGGCCTATTCATTTTTTTTTGTGTCGTAGAGGGTACGGGAAGGACTTCAGTTGACATTGATTTTAGCGAAGATATGATGGTGAACGTTCAGCAAGAAGTTGCTTTGTTCTACACCGCACAATGCTAGCATCAGCATCCCCTTCAACTGTGGTTGTTTCAATGTCCTCTCTATACAATTTCTGAGAGCATTTTAAATTTTAATGAACAGTCGTGTTCCTCTCATTAGCTAGAACTTCTTATTCACAACTTAGAGATACGATAAAGATTTTCTATATCTCATTACGTAAAATAAGGATACGTAGTTAAAACTTGTTTAAACAAAATCTTTATTGTACTTCCAGTTGTGAATAAGAAACTTTTGAAGTTCCACAGCGCGCTCACTAATTTTACAATTTCGAACAAAAGTGTTCTTTAACCACTTCACAAAAGACGAAAACGAGACTTGGCCCGACTTTTGTTTTCAGAAATATTCAATTCCATCTTTTTTCTACCTCATGCAGTGTCGGATTATCTATTAGTGGATAACTTTGGGGGCCGGTTTCTTTCATGAAACTTACGCGTTTTACTCCGCAGTTTATACAGCGGCACGCCGTAAACGAATTCACTGTAGCATCTTCCCCGCGCTATATCTCGAAAAGAGTTAAACGTAAGAAAATAGAATAAAATAGAAAATAGGATGTAATATAGAACCAATCTTGTAGCTAATAATGTTTTCTATAACTTTCGTAATAACCTACGATCTATAGGAGGCGAGTTATTTGCAAAAAACGAGGAAAAGCCACCGGGAGTTTTAGTATGTTGTACTACAGGTTCTAACAAACAACGATACCAATTTTCAAAACTCTTCCATTTTTTCTCTCAAAGGCTATCTATTTGACTGGACTTGGGTATAGAAAACAAATGAATATAAATATGGATTCCTCTTATAATCCCGTAGTAGTTTTTCATCGAAAATGGGCGAGCGTGCGTCTATCTCTATATTAGCATAGAGTAAATAATAACTTATTTATTTATTAACTTATTACTTACTCTATGATATTAGGCATATTATTTTGACTCTCTGAAGTGGAAATTTAAGTTATGCAAACATTGTAAACCATTTCCAACTCAAATTTTTGCTAATTACTCCGAAAGGAACTCTGAAATTTTCTCAAACGTTATGTAAAATCACGAAATCGTAAAATTTATAAACTTCTAATAAAATTTTCAAGAAAACCCTTTGAAAATTATTCGAGTAATCTTAAATCGCATCTAAAAGTTGTATGAAGTAAGTTATTACAAAAAGTTTCAAGCTGTGTGTAATGCTGTTAGCTAGTAAACTTGATTATTTTGGTTTAAACTCTGACCACCGCTGATGAATTGCTTGCTTACAGCACACTACTTTGAGATTTTCTTTTTTTTTAAATTATTATGAAGTTCTTACTCAGTTCCGCTCGCCTTCTGGCTCGCGAAAAAATTTGTGGTCGAGTTACCCAATCTTTCATAATTTACTGCTTAATTTTTATTAATTTTTTTAATGAAAACTGGTAGTAGTAATCGGCGGAATCTTAAAAAACATTGCAACATCGCTCTAGTGCATCTAATCGACCACTTGATCATAAAAATCATAAGTTTGCTACTACTATTTAGATCCGTTTTATTCTTTTGTTTCTCTAGGCCAGCTATTTTAAATTTTTTATCATTTTATATTATTCAACAAATCGAAGGTTCGTTAATAATTTAAATTAGAACAACAGTCATTAAAAGATTGGATATTTTTGGAGTATAAGTGTTTATAGATAAATCAATATGGAAACGTAGTTAGTATATTAGGGAAGCCGCAATCCACGAGGTGCTAGTTGAAATCCGCCTTTATTAAATTTGTCTGCTATTTTCATACGACGTCTATTTAGTTTTTCAATAGGACGCCGCGCCGCTAACTACCGAACAGGTGAATCAGCACGAAAATGAGTAGCATGTTCAATAGTTGGACGTCGGAATTCCGGCCGGAGTTGCTAGACGGTTTGCAATCCCCAATACGAAAGGACGTGTTCTCGATAGCACGACGCCTTTCGCGCTTTAATGGATAATTTGAAGGACGTCGTGTTTGTTGATTTCCCTAAAAATTCTCAAAGTTCTTTTGCTAAGTTTCAAAAAAATCGCGTCAAGTGATTTCCAAAAAGTGCATTGTAAGACCATGTAAGAAGTGATATTTTTCAAATTATAAAATTTTTTTATTTTTTTGTAAAAAAAATAAATATTTAGTAATTGCTACACCGACCGATAACCTAATCGCTAATTATTCTGAAATATGGATTCGATTAAGTGCAGTGGAATTGTTTAAAACAACAATTAAAATCGTATCTCGGTAAATAATATATTTTTATCCAAGGACTTTGATGCCAGTCCGCCAAGGTTAATATTGACCAAAGAATTAAATTTTTTTTTGAATTGTGATATAGTGAAGTGTCTGTGATAATATAGAAAAAAAATGTTGAAGAAAGAAAAGCCCATGATGTCCGTGACGGCGATCATACAGGGCGCTCAAGCTCAACAATGGGGGCGGAATTTCGCAGGTCTAGGACCACCACATTTTCATTTGGGTAAATTATTTTTTTAAACTATTGTTGTTGTTTTATCCATTCATATTTACATCAAGGACGCCACGTGTTGTGTGTTTGCGAATTTACGACTTATTTTATAAAAATATCTTGTTATGTTAATGAGGTTTGAATGTAATTAGTGTCCATGGTCACACTCGGCGTTGTCCACTGTCGATAATTACATTTTTTAAATCGTTTTGTCTTCATTATGTAACATCAGGAAACGCGTAAATTAATCGGTGTTTGTCGTACGAGCTACAAGGAGCTATGTAGACCGATTAATAACTTCCATTTCGGCTAAGGCTAAACGCTAAACTGTGCTCATGAATGTGCCATAACTTAACAAAAATTTTTTTCAAGTCGCGAAAATTAAATTCTAATTTTAGATTGATGATACTTGTGTGGTCCAATTTTCTTCTATTTTCCGTCGTAAATAGTTCCCACTTTTATGCTGTGCGATTTGCGAAATTGAACAAAACCCGCATCCCACTTTCAGTCTCATCACCACATTACTCATTAGTCAAGTTTCGCCGATCGTGTGCATTTTTGCGATTACATCTCCATTTCACGTAGTAGCTCCTCTTGTCAATGTTTGTCATTTTATTCTTCGCGGAACAAGTAAAACTCTTTACGTTGCCTGTATGCGAGTACTTTGAAATTTTCAGACAAAAGTTCTAAATATCGTGAAGATTCAATCTCAGGATCTCAAGGCCGTTATTCCTAAAGCTTTTTGTAATCGAGAAGAAAATTCTCATGATGTCTTAAAGCCGTGTCGTATTTCCGTATTGTCTCCCCTTGTGTTAATCTCGCGATGACATTAAACTGAAGCTCCTCTGAATTAAAAAACGGCCGATACGATGGCCATAGCAGAACTTTTTCTACACTCTTAAAATGTTTAAAAAGAGATCAGAAATAATACTCAATAATAGTATGCTCAGAAGCTCTCTCTGATTTAAAAAGCTAAAATTATACAGGGTGTTTCTATTTGAAATAGAAAAGCTAACCCCATTACCGGTTAAATCGGAAGTTAAAATTTAACATGTTTAGTATCATTGGACAGCTAATCTTGTAATACTTTCGAAAATCATAAAATATACAGGGTGTTTTCAAAAACTTCTTTCGCTTGGCTAATTTCCGGTTTAACCGGAAGTTTTATTTAAATCAAAATTGTAGCAAATAATAGAAATTTATGGAATAAATTAATGTACCGACTTGCAATTAGAAATTTTAATTACAAAAGAAATTATAAATTTTTGAAATTTTGAGATTCAAAAAATAATAGCTCCGAAACTAGCGCATGGCGGAAAATGAAACTAAGTTGATAAGTTAAGAACTTCAACATCAAAATATAGACACAACTGGCCAAGCCCATCTTGAGAAAAATCCGTTTAAAAATTTTTGCAACTTTTATCCCTAAAAAGTAGCCAATTTTGAAATTATTTTAAAAATCGACTGTATCAAACCTAAAACCTTATCTTTTGCCTATATATTCCTGTTTTTAGATTTTTGTAATATTAATTATTTCCGAAGTTATAATAAAGAAACTAGAAAACGGGACAATCGCTATACTGGCCGCCATTTTGAATTTAAAAATCCGAAATTTTTTTTTAAAGTTAGGGACGATCCGTACTAACTTATAGCCGAGTAAAAACACTGTAGGTCAAGATTTGCCGAAATGCGACCAAAATAACTCCCTTATTTTGGCCCACCCTGTATTAATTTCGTTTAAAAGCTTATTTTGTCGGATTTGATTTGATTTGATTTTGTCGACAAAATTTTGTTAAACTGGCTGAAACCAAATTTCAGCAAAATCGCTTCAGTAGTTTTTGTTTGACGGCGCTGCATACACACATTCACACGGACAGACTTTTTCTAACAGTCTTATTTTTGTACTATTTTGGATTGAGGGGGACTAGAAACATGGGGAACTTTTTTTTCGATGATATTACTTTTTAAAATTGGACGAATCGACGAAAGAGTAAAATGTTTAATCAAAGACAGATTTCCAAAGTAATTTTGCAAGATTTGGGAAATGGAAAACTCTTTATATTTTACAATCGTGCAACTTTGTTAAAATCGTCTCAAGTATGCTTATCAAGAGAAGACTCGTTGACAGTATCTACTGTATTGTGTTCTAGATTCAAAGCTCACCATTGGGATTTCGCAAACTGTAGGAGGACACGGCCTCAGCATTAAAAATAAATTGTTTATAAACTTTGATAGTATGTACAGGGTGGGCATGGTTGTTATGGAAAAATCAATAACTATATTATCGCTATATTATGGAAAAATGGATGGCGCAGCTTCTTTCTCTTTTTTTGAGAGGAACTCGAAGGCGAAATTCGGAATTCGCGATCTTCTTTTCTTTTAGAGCTATAAGCAACAGTTTGATTTTTCAATTTTTCGCTAAATGTCGGTATCTCGTATCTCGGTTGTAACTCCAAAACAATAGAAGATCGCCAATTCCGATTTTCTCTATTGAGTTCCTTTTAAAAAAAAGAAAACGAGGATGCACCATCCATTTTTCCATATCTCGCCCTGTACATAACGTAGTATCTGATTCCTTAATGGTGGACCAGTCTCGAATAAAATCGGAAAACCAACTTTCGTTGTCTAGTGCATAATTAATTTTTTTCAATGTAGTAACTAGGTACTACTTTAATATTTGTAGGAATTGGAAAAACTTTTTTAAAATTTCTGGTGATAATTTACGATACGAGCTTTAGAATCATATTTTTACTTTTTCGTAGGAAGTCTGGTCGAGAAGTCGCAGACTTGCACTTCAAAAATTCAAAATGCAGAATAAAACCTCGATAAAACTAATATTCTTAATTAAATTCGTAAGAGCTTGTCTTAAACTTTCGACAAAGTTTCAGAAATGTAATGGTGGAGTTAATGTCATTTCTCATTTTCATTATTGCTATATCCACGGCGAACACTCGAGGGGTACTTACAGGGTGTTCATAGAAACGTGAGAACTTGTTAGCACAAAATGGCATAAAAAGCGAGAGTGCGGACTTGCGGACATAAGTTTGTACTCGCCAAACAGCATACAGTGGCCAATAATTATTTCTTCGACTGTACATCTAGAGTCTATTATTAAACATTATTTTGATATACCGGGTGTAAATTAAATCAGGATTCAATTTTAAGAAATGATGAATTTGAAATGATGCTTCGGTGTTGTGTCAAATAAATGGCGTGCGCCACGCAACCGACTGCGCCCTTTTCTCTACCTTTTTTGCGTAGCAGTAATTTGCAACCTTGTTGTACTAATGTATAGATAACACACCTGCATTATACGATCGCTGATGATTTTTTTACGAGCTAGTAAAAATAATTTTTTTATTGAGGAAACGAAAATTGACAACTGCGTTGGCCTTCAGAATTCAGAAGAAGTTTATCCGAGAATTAAACTATCCAAATTATCGCACCTACGTAGATAGTATAATCTATTAATAACTAATATAATTTTGCATTAAAATTGTAATAATTACGCAAGTTTATCAAATTTGATTATTGTAACTTTCGAAGCCATCAAAAATAAATAGATTAAACTTTCGTTGTAGCACCATTTGCATTATTTATATCACAAATATAGTAATTCAATAATATTAGTACTAATAATGTATGTTACGTACTACTCGTATGAAAGTTAGTGTTGAATTATTGATTTCGATCTTGATAATTAATTATGTATAAGCGACCTATCTAATAATTATTATTAAATGCATAGAGTGGCCACTATCAAAATGATATTGCATCTAGAAGGTCAAAGTTAAAGTTTATTAGCTCGAGAGAGTTTAGTACTCAATTTTCTTTCAGTAATTATTGTTTACAGTCGAAATAATTAATGACCATTGTAGGTTGTTTGACGAATACCTATGTTCTCAAGTTCTCAAGCCATTTCTGCAATGAAATTTTTACGAATTACAAATGGAATGTTTTCTAGTTACAACGTACATGAAAAGAAGATAATTAACACTTCCTAGTGCCCAATAATTTTTTCTGAGCCCGAGTTAAAAAATTGCAACGCACCACTTATTGAGGGTCCAGGTTCTATGTTACGCGCTCTAGCACCTAAACTGTTTGTTTGACGCAAAAAATGTAAGATACATAATTCTTGGGAAATTGAATTTACTTTATGTTTGTATCGGGACACCTTTCTCTAAAAGTGTGTAGTTTTCGAGTTATAAGCGATAAACGAAAAATTTTTTTTTTGAATTTTTATCAAACTTGAACGCGCTCTAGCGCCTCAATCGTTCACCCGAGGAAAAACACCAAAGAGATATCATTTCTAGAAAATGTAATGTACTTTATTTTTGTATAGAGGAACTTTTGTCATAAGGTGCTTAGCTTTCGAGTTATAAGCGAAAAGTCGAAAACAGATCCCCAAATTAATGCTGCCACTTAGGAATAGCAGGCGGTTCGTTTTTTACTCATTTGCAATGTTCTTTCTTTTATCTTTTAGTAAAAGTGCACGCTCTCACCGGGCTCTTACTAGAGTCGCAGACGTGTAACTGAGGATATTATGAACTGACTAAAGAAATATTTTTGATACTCAGGGTAAAAGTGGATCCAATCTGGTAACAAAAACGATTTAGGCTCGTGAAGGCTATATTATTGAAGCCAAAGGTGTGTAAAAGGTAGAATCCTTAAACAGGCCACTAGATTTATTCTAAACAAATATTTCCAATCCTTCGTACGCTTGTTTTTTTAACTTTGAAATTAACTACCCACGGGTGATCTGCAGAAATATTTTATTAACTCGTGGCAGTCGCTCTAATGGAAAAAACTTTCAATTTGTACGACACAATAGTTATAGGACATTATTTAATCGAACTGGGGCTTAATTATAATAAATGTAAACGTAAAAATGGTAGTTGGAGGCTTTCCAAATAGAAAAATTCCGCAAACGCAATTTTCAATGGTACAGTTTAAGAAAGAAATTCGCCCATTGTTGTATGGAAAATATACGATTAGAAAAAATTTTCCACAACCTCGCTCCGCTTTAATTGAAACTCCCCAAATTATTTATTATTATTTGTTCTGATTCGTTATTAAGTTATGAGTTAATTTAAAAATTTATTGATGGGTCGATCGTAATTCCTAAACGAGTAGAATTATGTTCAGCCTTCGCGATTTAAAAAATGTGACGACAATGATGTGTGATGAACACAATAACCAGTTTCCTTTGATGTTAATGTTTGTGAAAACTATAAGTAGGCGAAAAATTTAATTCTGCAATACTAAAACTTGATTGATTATCGCGAGCCATATTGGTATTATGGTTGAGGAATTAATCGAAATAATTACGATTTCCGAAACGCTCGAGGACTCAAAATTATTGTCGAGCATTGTGTCGATAAATAAATTAATGCTAGGTAGTTATAATGAGAATGGGAGTAGCAATTTAATTTAATTTGGCATAGCTTTACACGTGTTGCAAATTCGGTAATAAAAAGGAAATTTTTTTAGATTTGCTCTCAAGGATGTTATATTTTTGTTCGGGTAATTTTTAACTTGACCTTCCAAATGAGCTCATTATGTTAAGTGGATTTTTATTAAAATGAAATATAATTTCGTGTGAGTATGGTTAGTCCTTTGTAGGCCCCCCAAATAACGAGACTGACTGTAGCCACTCCAGTTCTAAATTATGTATGCACCGTTTTTTACGTTAACCACCTACAATATCTACCGCAAAACACAATAACACACGAGCAAATAGGTGCTAAAGTTTTATCAATAATGATAGGTGCTTCAACTCGTGTTTTCGTTATGTTTTGCGATTCGTTGTTTCGTTATTCGCGTCTGTCTGGGCCGGAAAATGGATCGGCTCCTATCCGCATCCCACCCACATTATCGCAAACTTCTCATTCGAGAACAATAATTGTTTAGTTAGAACATATTTTTTTTGTCAACTCTGACTCACGGTCGTCTGAACTTGGAACATTTTGTTTATCTCGAGAAGGCTCGTGTAGGAGTAGTACCTACTCCAAACAAGGCATCGAAATTAACGTCTGTTGACACGAAAATAATACAAATGATTCCGAGTGTCTTGGTTTATTAATTTGGCGTGCCACGCCACGCGGTGGAATTATAAAATTTCAATTTAGATATCTTTCAAATTTTTCAAAGTTTGATTAATGTGAGTGCTTTGAAAAAGCACACAAAAGGAAGAGAAAATTAAGTTTTATTATTGTACGAAATTGCAAATTGCATTCTATACGGTTTTGTTCATATTTATATGAGCTCTTATAGCACATTTTGTTAACTGTAATTATGTCCAAACAATTGTTTATATTATCTATTTATAATTGCTTAATTGGCAATAATGGGGCATACGTTTAATTTAATTATCTGAATAATATTGCACTTACAAAGTATTCTCTATTTCTCTCATATCGCTACCTCAATACAACAACTAGATATCTCTGAATTTATAGTTCTGGGGTAATTGGTAATTGGTTTTGAACAAACGAGCCTATAGTTTGCAGTTTTTCAGTTATAAGCCAGTAAACCGTTCGTCTGAGAGAAACAACCTAAGAGATGTAGTTTATAGAAAACTTTATGTACTTTAACTATTTTTGTATAAAAGAACTTTTCTCATAAAATGCGTAGTTTCGAGTTACTATAAGCGAAAAACCAAAAAAACAGTTTTTTGATGCATTTAGTAATTTTTGTCAAAATTTAACGCGCTCTAGCCCTTAAACCGTTTGTCTGAGGAGAAAACCTTCCAGATATAATATGTAGCAAATTTGATGTGGTTTATATTCATATAGAACCACGTTTGCCATAAAGTGCGTAGTTTTCGAGTTATACGCAAAAAACTAGAAAACAGTTTTTTTGTACATTTAGTAATTTTTGTCAAAATTTAACGCGCTCTAGCCCTTAAACCGTTTGTCTGAGGAGAAAACCTTCCAGATATAATATGTAGCAAATTTGATGTGGTTTATATTCATATAGAACCACGTTTGCCATAAAGTGCGTAGTTTTCGAGTTATACGCAAAAAACTAGAAAACAGTTTTTTTGTACATTTAGTAATTTTTGTCAAAATTTAACGCGCTCTAGCCCTTAAACCGTTTGTCTGAGGAGAAAACCTTCCAGATATAATATGTAGCAAATTTGATGTGGTTTATATTCATATAGAACCACGTTTGCCATAAAGTGCGTAGTTTTCGAGTTATACGCAAAAAACTAGAAAACAGTTTTTTGTACATTTAGTAATTTTTGTCAAAATTTAACGCGCTCTAGCCCTTAAACCGTTTGTCTGAGGAGAAAACCTTCCAGATATAATATGTAGCAAATTTGATGTGGTTTATATTCATATAGAACCACGTTTGCCATAAAGTGCGTAGTTTTCGAGTTATACGCAAAAAACTAGAAAACAGTTTTTTTGTACATTTAGTAATTTTTGTCAAAATTTAACGCGCTCTAGCCCTTAAACCGTTCGTCTGAGGATCTTCAATATATAATTTGAAGCAAATTTGATGTGGTTTATATACATATAGAATCACTGTTCCTCATAAAGTGCGTAGTTTTCGAGTTATAAGCGAAAAATTAAAAAAAAATTTTTTTTGGTAAATTTTGGGATTTTTGTCAAACGTTAACGCGCTCTAGCGATTAAACCGTGCCTCTGAAAAAAATACTTAGGTGATACAATTTGTAGGAAATTTGATGTAGTTTTTATTCATATAAAAATAGAAGTATCTTTCTCTAAAAGTGCGTGGTTTTCGAGTTATAACCGAAAAAAGAGCAAAAACCCATTCTCTTCGAGCCACCCCAAGTTAATGCTGCCACTTACAAGTGGCAGACGGTGGTTTTATTACTCACTTGCAACGTTCTGTACTTTGTACTTCATCGTTTAATACATGTGCTAGAAGTCATGGTCGAGCACACGAGGACGTATACGCTTGCTTGAGGTTCTGCGGAATTGATGTTGATGATCTATTAGGCAAAATGACAGTAGCGCCATAGAGTATTATGTAATACCAGGTGGCACCCAGGGCCCGCTTAATTGAAAAGTATTTATGATGCCATTGATTACGTTAAAAGTAACCAGAAGCAATAATTATTAGTTTGTGTTTAAATTAATTTAATTGTTTAGTATAAATGTGACATTTTGTATATGTAAATGATTCGCGTAATAAACATATATCCTTGTTACGTTACACTGTCATTGCCAGTGTCAGAGAACATAAATTTTTGTTCAAGTTCAATCCAAGCAATTATGCACATAATGTTTGTTTCTTATTTTGATTATTAATTTATTGCAAAAGGTACGATTAAAAGCTCGAATAAATAATTTAAGATAGTTTTGATATTTATACGGTCGTTACAATTTCAACGCAGTTTTGAAGTCAGAAATAAATTTAGCTTTTAGACTCTATTATAATATTATCTTTGGCTACAATTCAGATACCGAGATACCGCTGGGGATATGTAATTATAGTATCGAGAAGCTAATAAGGATCAATTTAACGATTATTTGTTATCATTTTAATGCTTTACAATAGATAAATATTTAAAGAACGACTTTGAAGAAGTTTTTCTAATTTCCCATTTTCTCGAGTAGTTTTTGTGTCTCCTCCGAATATATGTAATATATAGCAGAATCGATACACACGTCCTTTGGAAGCAAGTTTGCAAATTAACTTAATGGATGTCTTGAAAATATAACGAAAAACAAACTCTCAAGGTTTTGACGGGAAATAATAGGTTTGAAAAAAGCAGTCTCGTGCTTTTACGAAAATGAAATTGAAAATAACCAAGTGTGCGAGGTAGAACACAATTACTCGCTTGTATGTCACTGGTGTTAATTATTCCTATTGTTCATTACTACTTAAATATTAATCTCATCGTTCATCACTAACTTGTTTGCTTTTTGTCGAAAAACAAATTTGAGAAGGCCACGAAATTGGCTATTATTCGTCTTGTATAACAATTTTTACCTGGTCATAACGAACTGGGCAGCGGGCACTTTTGAGTTTGCGTAAGGTACCAACACGGGATTGGGTTGATTCAAGAGATGCTCTTTTTATCACCTTGCATGTTATAGTAAACGCACAAAAGTCATCGACATCGTGTCGTGAAAAAACTGAAAGAACAATAACGAGTCGGAAGTGATGTAACTACTAATCCTCAAGAGGCATTCCAAAGCCTTCGACTCGAGCCCAGTAGGGTTTATATAATTGAGCCGATTGTTTTTCCCTTTGGCGAGTTTTTTATGAAAAATTAACGGGTTGCCGTTACGCCACTGTTTAAATCTGCAGGAAAAAAACAAAATAACAAGAGATTTCGCCTCCACGAGAAACATATTGATCATCTTGATGCAAGATGAATAAACAACTTCTTACTCATTAAGAATTTTGACCTTCGACCATCAAAAAGACGTTAGCGTCCATTAATATCCTGGGTAAATTGAGTCGAAAAATCTTTGCCAATTTTTTTTCTTGATGTACGTTTTTGCGATAAAGCGGCAATTATTAAATATGATTTATTGTTCGAAACTTTTTCCAATTTTTCGTAACCGAATTGAGAAGTTTGAAAAAATATTATTGATGAACTAATTAGAGAAGAATTGTTCTGCCAGATGTTAGATTTTTCTGCGGCTTAACTGGCATTAGTTAGTAGGCGTTGAGATGAGCGCGAAGTTGGCACTTGTGGATTGTTATTGTCAAAAAAAGCGTTTCGTAAACAGAAATGAACAGCTTACAAGAGTGGAGAAAAACAATTTGATCAACTTTGGTCCTTCAGTTGCACCTTAAATTGCAACCCTCTTCATCAACTCTTTATTGAGACCAGTTGCTGGTGCTTTTGCCATTTTGGAATATATTGTCGCCCAAAACCGACAGAGCAGGCTTACAAGCGGGGGCCGAGCTCGGATGAACATTTGTTCTTGTAGTTAGGTACGTAATGAATGGATCGATCTATCATGGAAAAACTGGGGTGGTCGGCATTGCAAATGAGATGAGCTTTCTGTTAAGGTGTAACAAGGGGTAAATGACTGACAGGCAGACTGATGGATTAATCGACCGGATGCCATTTTTGTTCTAATAAATAAATTTGCATCGTCTGGTTTTCAAAGTCGGTATTTCGTAATTTCGTCCAAATGAATTTTTTTATGCCCACTAATAAAGGATTTATTATACGACCCTTGTTTAAGTAGGTACATATTAAAATCCTTGTCGTAGGCACGTGTAGAAAATTACGTACGACCCAAGTAGCTCGACGTTACCGTGACCCACTTCTCTACTATCTGAGCTTAATCAAAAATATTTGAAAATTTGCACTTAAAATGTGAGAAACGAGAAACGTGTGTACATTTATGATCGCCGATCAGAAATGGAATGTAATAAGTAATAATTTATTGTAAGTTTCGTCCAACAATTGAGTTGTGATTTGTTTTTCATTATTATTAAAAGCGACCTTTAAAATGCTGTTGGTTGTTTCTTGTAATTTTTTTTTGATAATAAACAACTTGAATGTTAAGGACATAATAAATAAATTCTTCTTGCCGCTTCCTACAAATGGAAATAAAAATTAGTAACATAGAAATAAAGCCTTGAACAAAAGTCGTCTGCAGGTCAAACTGTTTATAGAATTAAGGTAAAATTGAAAAATTATACGACTTAATCAATAGACAAATAAAAATTAGGTACATTTTCGTTAAATGTACGAAATTGTCGGCGTTACTCTTTAATCTCTTTTAAATCTTCTTTTAAGAACAAGCAGTGGCGTGCGTTCAGAAAGGCCGAAGTGTCAAAATGTGTCTGAATCAAACGGGCGTTTTCAATAAATATGGTGGTAGCGGTAAGATAAACGAAATGGGTTAGGATTGTATCAATCACAAATCGTTATTAAAAGTCGATTAATTACACACGTGGGTTAAGAGCTATTACCCAAGTTATATTGAATTGCCATTGTTAAAAATAGCGCCGTGATCGATTGCGTCATTTTAGGTTACAATTGTAACTTAATAACAAGACAAACATATCATGAACAAATTAAGAGAGCGAAACTTTTTAAAGCGCAGCTTAAAGAAAAGCTACTTTTAGAACTTTGTACATTAAAAGCTGTTCCTTTAATAAACACACTTTTCCGTTTAAGCAATAAATTTTCAAAGGCGACCTCCTTACCGCCAAATTCACAAAAGGTGTCCGCTATTTAATTTCCATAATGAGAAGAATTTTTTTGTCGTCGCTCCGATGGTCTAAATTTAGATTTAACAATACGTCGATCATTAAAAAAAAAGCGACCAATTTGTAAAACGTGCAAAGAAAAAAAAGGTAATAATCATCTATAAACAATGAGTTTTGAGTTGAGGGTCAAGTTCGAAAATTGACCGTAGGTAGTTACACCTAAATTGTTTTGTTTTTTATAATTTTAAGCGTTGAGTACATACGTACAGGCGTACAGAGAGGTCTGGGACAAGACAAAAAACGTTTCTTTACAAAAGTGTGGGTTAATATAGAATTAATTGTATTTTTTTAATTTCAGGCTTAAGTTTGGACCAAAATCTCTCTATGGGCTCGTTAGGACCCCAATCACCATTAGAAATGAAACCAGACACCGCTTCTCTATTAACGTCTGGTCAATTTAGTCCACCACAAGGTCCAAATAGTCCCGGGTCGTTTTCTTTGGGTCACGGAAGTATTATGAGTCCGACGTCGGGTACTCAAGGACAAAAGGGCACCGGCTCAAATTATCCACCTAATCATCCGCTGAGCGGCTCAAAACACCTATGTTCCATTTGCGGTGATCGAGCGAGCGGAAAACATTACGGGGTGTATAGGTAAATAAAATGATCTATTTAAAGAACCACAAACACGACCTTCTTGTGAATAAATGATTAATCGTTTTTGAATAATTTGATGGTATAGTAGTAGCACCTTTCAAACTTTTGTACTCTAATAGAAAAAGAAAATGTGGTTCGAAGTGGCATTTTCTATTTTTCGATCAAGGTTTTCTATATTCATTTTTTTTATCTTCTTTCTAAATTAATAAATATATTTTATTACTCGCAATTAATATTAGTAATGGCGTAGCTTACTTATTTAATTTATTGTAAGATCAAGAGTATTAAACGAAAACAATATTATTGCAAAAGTTCTTGCGAAGAATATAAATTTTTCGTATCTCATAAATTTTATGGCTTTTCACTTAAATTAATATTTAGCAGAAGGAATAATAAATTACCTAAATTTATAATGTTATATTGATTTTATATCAAGAGACATATTTATTCCGCATATTTGAATACATATTTTTGTTAGTGGTCGAAGTTGCCGTCGTGGGGAAAAATCGATATTTATTTGATCTAAAAATACAATAGAGCAACCAGTAGTCGCTATACGATTGAAAGAGCGTGCAAATTAATAAAAAATGCAAGTACTGAATAGACATTAGGCATTTATCAAAATATGCGAATCGGAAATGTGTGCGGGGAGGGGAGGGGCGAATAGCCAATTCCATTCGAATGCCACCTAACCTTGAAGGTTAAGTACCCATCAGAGCAATATAGGGATCAAGTTATGGTGGAAAATCCATCCATCCATGGTTGGAAACATCCGATCCGGAAGTGTGGAAAACTTGAAACCTCGAAAAAGCCGAACTTCGTGCAAGGAACCTTTCGAATGGTACCGAACTTGGCTACTTTAGGGCATTTGATCAGGCTCCTTCAAATTGTTCTTTATTCTTTCTAATATGCAGGATTTTGAATGGAGAGGCATCAAGTTGCCTCAAAATGAGGAAGAAACCCGAGAAGACGAAAGTTTTTATTCACTGCACAGGTGCACAGGCTTACAACGTAAAAAGTTTTGCAATATACGGGGTGTTTTGTTTAAGAAGCACTTAACCTAACTTTGCTCTGTTTAATGGAATAATTTATTTTTTGATACTTTGGTAATCGACCCGAGTCGTGCATGCCCCAGACATATTTTATTGCAGCCATTATGTTGGCCAATTCGTTTTTCTTATACTCACTTGGTTTAAAAAGTCAATTACACAGCGAACGACGTGTGGGCGCGCATTGTCTTGCATTAAGACAAACTTTTCTTGGATATATGAGACGAAAGGTACCACATGGTCTTGCAGAATGCCCCTAATATATACCTATCTGCATTTAAAGTAACTGCATCAATCACGACCAACTCTGTGAGTGCCCCTAAACAGATTCCGTCGCATACCATAATCGAGCCTCCACCAAAAGAGACAGTAGAAGTAAAATTAAATTGGACATTTTATTCTCTTTGACGTCGATACAATCTTTCCCTACCATCAATCGAATTTACACAGAAACGACTTTATCTGTGAACAAAACTTGAATCCATTGATCGTTCCAATTCTGGTGTTCTCGAGCAAAGTGTAATGGCGCTACTCGACGATGTTTTTGCAGTTTTGGGGCTTTTATAGGCGCATACGACTTCAAACCAACTTCTTCGAGTCTCCTTCTTACTAAAGGAAAGAAAGAAAGAAGAAATTATTCTCAACTGAAAGTGAACCAATTTGAAGAAAAAGGTTATTTATGCCCCCCCCCCCCATTAATTTTTTGTGGGATACTTTGAAGAAAATACTCGGAGGTTTCTCTAGCGAAATCGTTGGCTTTCAACACTATGGCGTCCAATATAAACTTTTGGAGTAGACTATTAGATATTAGATACCATACCCATTGCAGTATTTTATTTTATGGTAAATTAAATAGGTGATATCATAACTTTTAAATGGAACCATATAATTGTGAGCCTGATTTTTGATGAAAATTTTTATTTTCTTTCGATTTACATTGGGCATGAACTTCAAATTAGCGGTTTTTCCGATATTGCAATATTTTTCTAGAGATGCAAAATTACAGTTGAAATGGTTTTGAAAAATTATCGATATGATGTGAAGTATAAAAACCGCTATTTAGAGCATAACTTTCGAAAAACAAATATTGATGTTGATGGATTAAAATTGAAATTTTGTGAAACCGAAAGGATGCCACCAAGGATGACAATATAAGCGTTAACATCATTATTAACAATGTGTAAAATACTGCTGTTACATTTATGTAGGCTCTCGTGTGTGTGGTTTATTTTTTGCCACTGCACTTACTAATGGACTCGTGCAATTTTGCATAGGATTTTGAACCATCGAACAAATCTTGATTCTCACATTAACAAATTTAAACGTGGTAGCCTTGACTTTGACAGCTAATTACAATATTAAACTTGTTAAATTGTTAGTTGATTGCCATCAACTTGACTACAAGTGGTGACTTATAAAAACATAAGATTATTATTATTATTATTAATCGCGTAATTATCGATTTATTTCTTTAGTTTTTGCATTTGAAAGTTATTGTGATATTGAGGAAATAAAGAGTTATGTTTCTTGTCATAATCGCAGCTGCATTGATAATTTAGCTTAATACGTTTAACATCTACAGGGTGTTTCTAAGAGACACTATACTCCATTCAAATTCTAGGTGCAGTAAATATCAACATGCGGCAAATTACGGAATATAATTATTTTTTTTTTAGATTTTGAGTAGGGGCTCGGTGCTCGGTGGTGCCTAGATATTTAGGGAGTTGGAATAATATCTGCAGTCAATTGCAGTCGTTACGCGATGATCACTGTTGACATTTACTGCACCTTGAATTTGAATAGACTATAGTACCAAACTCAATCTATTTATAAAAGTAAATCTATTTTTTATAAACCCATCGTCTTTTGTTTATTAAAAAATTAAAGAATAATGCATGGCATCTCGTCATCTCGATTAGTTTGTTACATGGTGAAATTTGCGCAAAAAAAGTTGGTATGTAGGCGGGTGTGCACTTCCCTGAGCTGCTCGCAAAAGCAGTCTATCGCTAAGAAAATATGGGAATATCGATGGGCAGCGAAACTGCCTTGCCAGCTTCAAACATTTGCAGGTACAGGTAAGCTATGGCCTGCTATGGAAGTGCACAAGAGCTGCTAAGCTGAAATCCAAAGCTCGTGTTTTTACTTTTTACACTGTGCTGGGTTAGAGTCGAAGGACACCACGGAAATAAGGGTAACGATAAAGCAAACTAACTAGCCAATAAAGGTTCAAATAGCCTTCACTGTGGCCAGTGAGCCTGAGCACCTGAGCATTTACAAAGCTTGTATAATATTGTCAAAAGTTGTCTCGAATTAGAACATATTTGGAGCCTATACAGAGTTCAAAAGTTACAAGACTCAGACTCGGGTGAAGTGGTCTCTCAACGTACCATCTTTGGGAAAAGTTGCGTGTCATACAGGGTGCTAAAAACTTGCGTCACAAACTTGAAGGAGGAACAGTATGACCCAAAATATGCAGAAAAGGCTTAAAGAATATGGTTCCTGAAATGACTGGTTTCGGAGATACGCAAGATTTGTGCGTTCCAACTGCGGCCCATTTTTTTGATTGCCGTGCTCTAGTGTTTAATATGCCACTTCACCAGAAGTGACTTTATTTGCCTCTTTACCATTTAATAGGGAATGCCAAAGGCTGGTTCTGGTCCAATGGGTCTTATTTTGCTGCCCTCTTTAGCCAGACCGTTCGCTTTCTCGTTCCTCAGTATGTCGGCATGAGCTGGCACCCATATCAAGTTGACAACAATTTTCCCTCCTAGCTCGTTCAGTCACATGTTCGAATGGCGTAAATTTCTACTTGAAAGACGGTTGTGTGCTCCCCGAGGCTTAAGCTTACCCCTTGCCACAAGTTGTCGTCCTCTATGATTTTGCGGATCCATGTTTATTAAGACTTCTGCATATTTTGGGCCATACTATTCCCTTTTCTAGTTTCTGACACATGTTTTTTAACACCCTGTAGAAAGGACGGGATTCTATTTTATTTTCGAAGAATACAAAATTAATTATTAATTATTCTTTTGATTAGAAACCTTATGATTAATTATACCTAATATGATTTGCCAGCCGCAACTACCACGAACGGAACTTTTCAGTTTTTTAAATGTATTTTGAAGAGGTAGACGTATGTATTAATAAGCAATTAAATAATTTGAATATTTTTTCAAGTAGTTTTTAAGTCTCTCGTAGACAAATTAGCAAAATTTTGGAAGTACTTAAATAAATTTGAATAGGATTAAGCTTTTATTATGGAAAAAACTCTTACAAATAGTAAAACAGGTTCTTTGTTTGTTTGTGAAAATTTCTGGAAAATATTCTCTAATCTTAATCTAAATAAAAAAACAGAAAAACCTAAAATTCGAAATAACAAATAACGAAATAACAATCAGAATTAGATTGGATCGAGAAGGCCTAGTAATGCCTCTTTTATTGTGTTATATTTTTCTCATTAAACAAAATTTCCCATCCCGAAAGCCTTCGGTTAAATTTAATTTCCTCATTTAATAAGTTAACAAGTTCGTTTATTATTTATACTAAAGCAAAATCATTAAATAACAATTAGAGATCGGCAAACATGGCAAACTTTATCGGAAATTTCCACTTAAAATTGCCATTTTCAAAATTAAAGATAAGTTTGAGTTATTAATTACAATTTGAAATAAGGATCCCTCACAATAATACTGCTCCCACAACTCGAGGCCTCCACATTTCAAGTTACATCACAATAGCCTTGATATTGTTATTATAAATTTGCCCATTTCAACAAATCGCGTTGTTCTAGCTTTGTCTACCAAGCCGTAAATCCTGTATTTTACTTAATATCACTTTTAGCATTAAACACGCAATGCTGCTGGTCCGGATTTATTTTAAAGATAAACAATAAAAATTGAACGACATTAAAATTAGCCGGGAAAAAACACACGTAATTACTCATAATAGGTAAACATTTTATTAGCCACACGATAGTGTTAGCTTATCGATTCGTTTTCCCTACTAGGAGGCTTTTTTCAAAACAATCCTCGATTCGATCCTGTCCTCTTTACGTGCTCCTTGAAGTAGATCACGATTTAATTATTGAGTGGTACTTGCTGCATTTATTACCGACCTTTTAATTATTAATTTACATTTCAAATATAAAGTTTGCACAAAATTAGATTTCCGACTTTTACAACAATAGAATAAAATGTTATTAAACTATGGACCTACTGCAAGGTTGCTACAACAAACAATAATTGATTAGCTTAGTTGGAAGGTCAAATATAAAAGGTTATAAAATTTTGGTTGTTAACTTATTATTGAAGTGGCTATTATCGAAAAAAATTTATAGGTGGAAAAAGGAAGAAAAAAGTATTGGATTTTCAGTGCGAATTCTTATTTCTAACTTCATTATTGTTAAATTAACACGTTATTAGCACGTAATTAACACGGAATTAAGAAATTATTAATTTAAGATAGGGGTAAAGGGGTAACTGTTTTAATGCGAGTTAACAGGAAAAATTTAATTTCAAATATGCGCCCAGGTGGAAATTTGCCGTTGGCCAAATTTCAAGTTGATGTACTATTATTACTAGTGTACGTTTCGAGAAACGCATTATTTGCCAAATTTACATTTTTGGTCTCTAAGTAAACATATAATTTGCGAAGTAAATCAAAAGCCCCATTCTAGATACTCTTTCCTGGTTTTTATAGACTTTTTGTAGTGATATTTTTAAATTATAGCGAAAAATACTACTCTTTTCAGTCTGTGACCAAAGTAACTGAGAAGATTAGGAGCGATATAAAAATCCGCATGCTTTTAATCCCCCGCCCCCGCCAAATTTTAAACCTTTTCATTACAAGATACTGAAGGTATGTGTTTTTCATAGTTCAAAAACCAATAATAGAAAACGAGGTCAGAGGTAACTTAATAAGGGCATTTCTAAATAGTCCGGGAGGCAGCGAACACTTTTACTAAACGATAAAGTACAATAGATGGGCTTTCGCTTGTAACTCGAAAACTACGCACTTCATGAAAAAAGTGCTTCCACATAAAAGTGAGCTACATCAAATTCTCTACAAATTATATTTCGAATGTTTTTTTTCAGACGAACTGTTTAGGCGCTAGAGCGCGTTAAAGTTTGCTAAATGTTAAAAATCTGCTAAAAAAATGTTTTATCGCTTATAACTCGAAAACTACGCACTTTGAGAGAAAATGGTACCTATAGAAAAATAAAGGACATTAAATTTTCTACAAACTGTGCCTCCTAGATTTTTTTGTCAAACGAACAGCTTTTAGTCGCTAGAAGCCCGTTGAAGTATAGCGTCTCGTGAAGAGTGGGTTTTCGCTCTTTTTTCAGAATTTCGCTAACAACTTCAGAATTACACACTTTTTGAGACAAGTGCTTCTATATAAAAGTGAACTATATCAAATTATATTTCGAATTTTTTCCTCTCAAACGAACTGTTTAAGCGCTAGGGGCTAAGGTTCGACAAAAATTTAAAAATCTGCCAAAAAAATGTTTTATCGCTTATAATTCGAAAACTACTCACTTTTAGAGAAAAATGTACCTATAGAAAAATAAAGTACAATAAATTTCCCACAAACTATCCCCTTTTGATTTTTTTAATCAAACGAACAGTTTAGGCGCTAGAAGCGCGTTGAAGTATAGCGTCTCGAGAAGGATGGGTTTTCGGGAACCTAACAAAACCATATTTATGGTAGATGAAAAATTTATATACCAAAAATAGCTATTTTGTGTAGATTTTAGATATACATATTGTAGCAGACGGTTTTAAGTACCTACAGACTTCGTGGTGGTAGACACCTTTGTAGTTGAAGAAAATTCGGTCTTCGGGCTAATTTAGTTATGGGATTTTCAAAAACAGTTTAACTCGAAAATCTTTAATATAAGGTCATATCTAATCAATCGATGGCATGGGCGCCGCCAGAAAATTTTGCAAGGGGGTGCAAATTTCTTTTAAGAGTCGGGCAAGGGGCATGGCCTATTCAGAAGCGTGTTTATAGTTTTTGAAGCCCTCGACCCTGTCAAATTTTGGGGTCTCTCGTTTGAAGAAAAGAGTAAAATTAAATAGCGCCGCAGGCAAAAATTTTTTATTGTTCAAGGTCAAGCGGCTTAAAATGAAGTTTAGAAATTTTAGGAGCGATTGATAGTGTCTTCAAAAAAAATGTTTCACGAAAACAAAGTAGGAAAATTATTTCAGGTAAACAAAAAATATTATTGAAGAATCTCGAGACTCCTTTTGACCTATGATAAATGGGGCCTGGGCTCTATTTTCTTATTAGGTATCAATTTCAATTTATAGTTTACATCTAAATGACAAACCCGGGTGAAAAAGCTCTTACGCATTTTCCAATAATTAAAACAATTAAAATGGGTAGAAAGAAATTTTAATTACACAATTCTTATAAAATGAGCTGTTTTGGGGCCCTTAAAAACACGGGGCCTGTTTTATTAGGTATATGACCCAGCGCCGAATTTAACGATGTTGTCGCTGTACGACATATTTATTATGTTAGGTATAGGTAATATTTATTAATAAATAAAAATGAAAGTCTAATTTAAAAGAGTTTTTCAAAAGCCAGGGGGGTGCAAGTGCACCTCCTTGCACGCTCCTGCCGGCGCCCATGATCGATGGTAAAATAAATTTGTAAAATTACACATCAGATGAAAGCTACGAAGACTGTCATAAGTCATCAGTCACAATAGTATTCTTATTTTCGTAGGTGACTAAATTCTCGTTTTTTACAAATTTGCCTTACTTTACTGATGATTTCAGAAACTAATTTTATATTATTAATTGCATACGTCCGTCGCTACGCGAAAATGTTAAACATTTTTAATTAAAAATGTATTATTTCTTCAATTTGTTAATAATCGGATAGAAATAGTGTAAGGCGACACAGAGGCGAAAATGTATTTCGGGCTCATGCGTTGCCACTTTGCCAGACTATTCCATGCATTTATCCGGAAAATTAAATTACTATATTTTGACATTTATGATGATTAAAAATTAATCAAAATAATAGGGAAAGATTATCAGAAACTGACGTTTGACACGAGTAGCAAAATTCAAGAATCAAACTCAACTCACGTTTGCCGGTTTGGGAAAGTCAAATGCGAGTTGAGCTTGATTCTTGAATTGAGCTCTTGATAGTCCGGGAGGCAGCGAGTACCTTTACTAAACGATAAAGTACAAAATTATTAACGATGCAGGGTGAAAAAACATCGCACTGATCATTTGGAGTGGCAGCATTAAATTGGGGGTGACTAGAGAACTGTGAATTCTTGCTCTTTTTTCGGTTTTTCGTTCATAACTCGAAAACTGCGTACTTTATGAGCAAAGTGCTTCTTTAATAATAAAAACTACATCGAGTTTCCTACTAATTATATTTCTTAGATTTTTTTCCTCAGGCGAACGGTTTAGGCGCTAGAGCGCGTTAAAAGTTGACAAATATTTCAAAATCTACCAAAAACTGTTTTTATTTATTTATCGCTTGTAACTCGAAGCCACATGTACGATATGTACGATAACCGATATGATATGTACCGATAGAAAAATTAAGTAAATTCAATTTCCTACAAATTATGTCTCTTAGATTTTTGTCGTCAAACGAACAGTTTAGGTGCTAGAAGCGTGTCTCTAACTGGGAATATACACGATTTTCAGTTATTCATTTTTAGAGTTAAAGCTGGCAGTGTGGCAGTTATTTAGGAGGTCAGTTTTGAAATATAAATTTTCTCTCTAACTTAATAGTCCAGTAATTTTAAACATCCTACCTTACATAAAATAGGGTAGTTATGATTTTTTGCTAGATTATCTCTAAGACGGAGACCTAATGATAAATCCAAATGTTCGACCTCGGTAGACCTCCGGCTCTTTGTCAAAAACTCGAATAAAAGAATGGCTCCGTGTATTAGTTATCAAACTTTAAATCTACTTAAAATTTCTCTGTAGTAGGTGCATAAAAAACATTTTTAAAATTCTTTTCGCGTAGTCTTCCATCTTAATTAAGCAAAAACTAAAATTTACCTCAAGGCTTTTGCAATAATAAGTGAATAATTAAGTTGAATGTACAATTTGACGAGTTTTCTTCTCTAAAGTTTAAAGTGAACATTTTAATTAATAAATTGATTTTGATTCTAGTTGCGAAGGTTGTAAAGGATTTTTCAAAAGAACGGTACGCAAAGACCTATCTTACGCTTGTCGAGAGGAGAAGATATGTATAATAGACAAAAGGCAAAGAAATAGGTACGTTTTGGTCTTATTTTAATAATTCCTAATAATCGAAACAATTAATTTTAGGTGTCAGTATTGTCGATATCAAAAATGTTTAACGATGGGAATGAAAAGAGAAGCCGTACAAGAAGAAAGACAAAGGACTAAAGAACGCGATAATGCCGAAGTGGAATCGACTTCAAATCTTCACACAGATATGTCGATAGAGAGAATATTAGAAGCCGAGAAGAGGGCGGATTTGAAAAACGAACAGCCCGTCGAATTTGAGGTAAATATTTAGAACGAAATATTTACGCTAATTGTATTTATTTAAATTTAGAAGAATTCGTACTTGATTAAATTAATTTAAATTGCGTTTGCAAGGTTTGTTATTGCAATTGCAATAAATAAACACACAGCATCCCAAATTAGTGCCAATTTAAAATTCTTGCATTTTATTTGGCAGCAATATATTTATAGATCACTCTGAGTTATTTGTAGAACACTAGTGTAATGGCATTGAACTATTTGTTTTTTCCCTAACTAAATTATTTTAATTGAAAAATGTGAGTTTTCATTCGCAAATGATGCTCGGAAGTAATTTATTTAATTTTAAAGAATTTGTGATCGATTTTTTATCAAGAAAATTTGTAATTTAAATAAATAGAACTGGTAGGTACATAGATAAAGTATGCAATCTTTAATAAGGCCGCCTTTCGAGGTTTCTGCCAAATTTTTGGTCTAAAAAGATTTTTGAAATTTGCTCGCGTTTAGTGTTACTCATCTTGGGAATTGGTTACAGTGAAAGTGGATACTCATTGGGCCTACTTTTTTGTGCCATTGTAGGAGGTGTCCGGTTAAGGGAAAAACATTTCAGTAGTTTTAAGTTATACAGGGTGGCTCTAAAAGGTTTAAAAACTCTAGCCCATACTCCTGAGACCAAATAGAGACGATTTAACCAAATTTACCTCTATCTCAAAGTGCTTCGTTAAGTCGCTATGGGACCCCAAAAAACTTCCAAGACATTTATATATTTTTAAATAACTAAAGTTAAATTAGAAATATGTAACAAAACCTTTTTCAATAAGAAAAACCATACAAAGAGGGAAGCACTAAACTTATTTATGTATCCACGTCGGTTTATTAGAGCTTTGCACTCGTTTATGGTAGATTTTTGTCCACTTGGGTAAAGAAATTTAGTGTCCGCGTCCGTTTATAAGAGCGCCCGCTTTTCAGAAAGTAATTTACGTAGCAAGCTTTATGTAAAAATTTGGGTCCAAGAAATTTGTCCATTTAAGAGAGATGGCCGCTTATTAGAGCTGTCTGCAAAGAGAGCTTTCATTGTATAAGGAAGCTTTACTAGGCTTCAAAAACTAATTTGCATCAAATTCAGTCTGCAAGTTTGGAGTTCTTAATTCAGATCGAAAAGGTCAAGTGTAAAAATACACTCGAATTTTTTTTATTATTCAACAGTTTTAAATTTACTGCATAAGCTAAAAACTGAATTGCAAGTCCGTCTCTTAAATAATAATTTTTATGCAAATCTGAAGAAGTAAAGCATTGTAACGACCGTCTTAAAATTTAAATTCAATTTACAATTTAGATTTTATGAAAATTTAATTATTTATTTATTTATTTATTTTACAGAACGCTGTTACCAATCTCTGTCAAGCAACTAACAAACAATTATTTCAACTCGTCGAATGGGCCAAAAATATTCCACATTTCACATCACTACCTATACAAGATCAAGTTTTGCTACTTAGAGCCGGTTGGAACGAATTACTAATTGCAGGATTAGCTCATCAGTCGATAGATGCCAAAGAAGCACTTATCCTCGCTACTGGTCTTCCGATACAAAAGTAAGAGTCAACTCTATTGTCGTAAGCTCTCAAAATCGATAATAATTAAATGCCACCCCCTTTTACAGGAAGGAGTCGTAAAAAAGTTTTTATGTTAAGTACAATAAAAGCTCAATTTAATGGATTAATCAAGGAGTATCCTGATGTTTATTAAATCCGAATGGATTCCATTAAGTAAATAGAAATTTTGTTGTACTTTTCAAAAATATATTTTAGAACGCACTTAAAAGAACGGTAACTGATTGCGTGTGTTGTTTTCAGAAATACATCTCATCAAGTAGGTATTGGAAATATATTCGAACGAATACTCACGGAACTTGTAACCAAAATGAGAGAAATGAAAATGGACCGAGCCGAGATAGGTTGTTTGCGTTGTATCATATTATATAACCCAGGTGAGCTCTTACAAAAACACAGGCTATTTACTCTTCTGTGCTGGTATGGGAATCTCCCTCATTACTAAAGAGGAGAGAAACATTTAAATTAGCCAGTTGATGTGTCACAGATCAGAATTTTTAATCTTCTAAACCTAAACGATCAATGAAGGCTCACAATTTAACACTAAAAACAATAATTCGTTACAGATATTCGTGGAATTAAATCGGTACCAGAAGTAGAAATGCTCAGAGAAAAAGTGTACGGCGTATTAGAGGAATATTGTAGAACGACCCATCCGGACGAACCTGGAAGGTTCGCCAAACTCCTCCTTCGTCTGCCCGCTCTTAGATCGATCGCATTAAAGTGCGAATCGAATTTATTTTTCTTCCGGATGATCGGCGATATAACCATCGACTCGTTTTTAACGGAAGTGCTCGATACTCAAACTCCTGACTTGTAAAAAAAAGTTTCTCTACTACTAAAAGCTTTCTTTTTTTTAGAAATTGTTACTCAAATTACTCAACTATTTTATTTATTTTAACAAATTTTATACGATACAGGATACATTATTGCCTAATAGTGTCGTTTGTAATTGCACTTACCTATTTTTTTAAAAGAATTTTCGATGTAAAATTGAATTATCGGACAATAACTTTGCGTTTTTATTGGCGATTTTAAAAAATAGACATTATTTTTCTATAACTGTGTTAAAACGTTGCACTCTTAAATTGTTTTAGATCTCATTTCCTTAATGACCTAAGCTACTTTTTCGGTATTTTGACTAAAAATTCAAATTCTTTTTAATTAGATCTTGACGACTAACGGTATTAGGATATTGTCACGCATGTGTGCAAGTAGACAATTTATTTATAACTTACAAATATTTTACACGAATATTTTTTGATCGTTTAATTTATTTTCTTATTATTTGTCGATCTTAGTGCAATACGGCTATTAAAACTACGTCGTTTTTAAATAGCATTCAGGTATTAACAGAACGAATGATACAAAAATGTACCTACGAATTTTGAAAGTGATGGAAAGTGCCTGATGGCTTTAATAGAAATAGTTTTCAAGTACACACGTTATGTAATTGAATATTTTAAAATTGTAACTTGCGGAAGAACACTTTCTCCTGTTTGTTTATTGAAAGTTAATTCTGTTTTCAGTTATTAACAATGTTGATTCCTAAAATTGTTTGTTACATAATGTAGGCAGCTTAAGTTTGTAAATATGTTTATAAAACATTCCAAAAAATACAAATTGAAATGAATGTTTTGGCCTATATTAACCCTTATTTTCTAAACACTTCAAAATTGATATTTTGAATTTTTATTGTATAAAGCAAAAAGGTAGAATCCAGAGTTGAAAATAAGTTTATATTTATTGAAAGTTACAGAAGTTTAGAAAATAGGGGTGTAAATTTGTTATATAAAAGAATAAAATATATTATAAATACAAAAGATATAGAATTACTAAGAGTGTAGGTATACCAGTTTATCTTAGATAGTAGTCAAAACACTAAATGTTTTTGTGTCTATCTACTAACTGTTGAAGTTTGAAGATTTTAATTGTTGCTAATGATTCAAACTTTATTGATAGTTTATAGTTTCTATTAAGTATTGTCGTCTCTGTAAGTACTATATTTAAAAAAAATATGTCATATTTTTATTGAATAAATATTTTTCTTCGTTTAATATCTAAAGTATTAGTTAAATTAGGGGAAACTTCGTTTCCTAAACGAGATGTTCAGTTCGTTGAGTTGTCGCACATTCTGTTGAAGTTCGAACTGAGAATGTTGAGAGGCTAGAGTTTTGATTCTGATTTTGTTTTTGTTTATGTACCGTACATTTAACTTATTAAAAACAGTAGCCTCAAAAATTTGAACTTAACCAAGATGGTTAGAAAGAAGTATTATTACAATTTTTTGTTCCAAATGTTATGATTATGAAGAACGTATCTACAAATTCTTTATACCTAATTATAAATCACCCTGTATACTTAAGTTATTTAAAATTTTGGGATCTTTCCTGTTATCTCCCCTGCTGGCTGACTTTTTTTACAGACCTTTTTTTCTTAGGGTCACTCATCCAAGTGGTACTATTAAAATATATTTTTGTTCTTAGTAGTAAATTAATTTGTAACTTTTAGAACCTAGCAAAATCATTTCAATTTCGCTTCTGCCATCCATAACCATAACTAATCATAAAGTCGGCGAGTAGGGGAGATAACAGGAAAGGTCCAAATTTTGTTAGTAGAAATACAAAACATGCATGTATTTTAATTTTTATAAGTTAGTGAGAAAGCTAATTTAGTATTTTTTGCTTTTAGATCCAAATGAATACAAGGACTTAATGGATATCAAATGTATCTTGGAAAACTATACACCGCTAAGAACAAGAAATTTCTTATTAGAACTCTATTTAGTATTCAATGAAAGCATAAATTGCAACCTTAAATACATAATTGTACGATGGGTTGCATATACAACCAATTTCTAACTTATTTTACCGTCGAATGAAAAAGCATGGTAGCCACAGCCACTTTCACGAGAGAAATGTCAAAGCTTGTATGAGGTTTCTAACTTTAAATTTAAAAAATTTCAGAGCAGACCGTTCAGATAACTCTGGCCCTCGCACAAATCGCGTACTGGATACTAGATACTTATAAATAACTACCAAGGTGACAAAAGTTATAGCCGTATTTCTGTTCCTTGATTTGATATTATTACAACTGAAGCAAATTGTCAGATGACTGAAGTTCTCGTAATCTCGGCAGGTAAGAATGCTTTTGAGATATTAAAAACTGCTCGTTATAGTAGATCTGTTTATTGTATCTGGGCTCATTTTGTGTTAATTGGAAACTGGAAAAAGTACCTAATGTTCCTATTGGCATTTAAGAAGGAGGTACAATTCGTACACTAAAAGGAGACGCTGCCTCGCAACATTGTATACATACATTTATTTGTTGGACTCGGAATAGGCTGTGTGCCTCAATATGTAAGAAATAATTTCGATTATAAAATTTAAAACTAGAGTAGTACCATGGAAAGAAAAACCAACTACGTGATGCTTGTTAAAGTTGTGCAGAACAACGTACACAAACAGTATCGTGAACTGTTAAATAATTACAAGCAATTACAACTGGTAATTAATTATTATTTTAAATGAAAATTTAATGCAGTAATAATAATCATAAACTTACTAGTGCAAGAAAATAAAGACAAACATGAATTAGCACTTTGAACATAACTATGTAATAATTGGTAATAACTCCATGGCACTATCTACGTTCGTTTCTATTCAACTGCAGTATTAATCTACTTCGAAACTTCAACGATAATCCGTGGTGGGTTTTTCTTTTCCTGGTATTGCTCTGCTACTCTAATACAAACATTTATATACAGTGCTTAGTTTTTAGTATGCAACATACGAAAATAAGTGCAGTCGTACAGTTCCCTATGGTTTATTTTACGAATTACAAGTTATCTGTGGACTTAATACGTTGACGTGTGATTTGTAAAATGCTACAGGGAAGATTACATTAGTACGACTGCACTTATTTTCATATGTTGTATACAGTAATGTCCGCCTATAACGAACCCGGTTGTAGCGAACTCTTGGTTATAACGAACTTATGTAAAAAGTACCGATTTAAGCTCCATAACAGCCTTCTTTTCTTTTTTCGAATATAACGAACCCGGTTATAGCGATTTTTCCGATATAACGAACCTATTTTTGCTCGATTAATTACAAAAGTTGTCGGTTATAGCGAACTCCTGAAAGATTAAAAGGGTATTCCTCGAATCAAGGGTATACAAATACGTTAGTATGAAATGACTAGTTGGGTCAGTTTATATAGAGCGGTGATAGTACAGTAGATATACCCAAAAAATATCTGATAAGTGGAACTAATTCCCACAGAATTTTTTAGTTCGTTGTTGATATCTCTTTGACATACTAAAAGTCTAGAAAAATCTAAGTGTGCGAAATGTCGTTTTTGGGCGCCGATCTTGAGAAATTTTTGAAAAAATTATAAAATATCGTGCGTGGTATCAATTTACAGAAAATTTCATGCTGAAAAAGATTAAGATATTGATTTTACAAAATCAAAATAAAGAACAAAATGTTGGCCAAGAAACTGAAAGCGTTTGCAGTGTTAAAACTCACAATATTTTTATTAATCAAAATGAGTTTTGCATTACAATTGCATATTGGTATGTAGTATGTAGTAGCATAAAATCATAATTTACTACAACTGTGTTTTTATTAATTTATCATGTATAACGAACCTTGGATATAACGATCTGATTTTATTGGTCCCTTGAAGTTCGTTATAAGCGGACATTACTGTACTAAAAACTAAGCACTTTACTGCCGTGTTAAGCAAAAACGCTGTAAGTGACTGATATGAATGAATGAAAGGTACGAATATTGGGGGGTTCGAGTGACCTGCATATGAGAGTAGAAAAAAGGATGCGGAGAATAAAGGTTGTTTTAAGTGGATTGCCTAATTATTTAAAAAGAAATAACGAACATAACATTTGGCGATGAGGATGGTTGAGTAAAGATTAAAATAGTCAGTCGCGTGAAGTATTTTTTGAAGTGAAATAATTAAATAATTTAGTTAATTTAAGGTTCGTATTTGTTTAAAAGATAAGAAGTGAAAAATATGGGGCCACATGAAAGAGTACGTTCCAGGTGATGATTTCGAAGAATATGTAGAGAGGTTGGAGCAGTTTTTTATATTAAATGACGTTAATACAAGTAAAAAAGTAGCTTCGTTGTTAACATTTATGGGTCAAGAAACGATTAGAGTAAGAGTAACACTAAGCAACAAGAAACAATGATGACTGTGTGAAATATACATTTTTAAAATCGCTTACGATGAGATACAAGTTTGTCATCTTTATCACTTTTTATTATAACCAAAACTAATCGCCCGATGAATCATCAAGTCCTCGTCGTATGGCAGTAGTTAAGAATGTTTTTCACTTATTAGAAATTGTTCCTTATAAGTTCGTTTCACAGTTTGGCAAGGAAAATACTACAACTAAGCACTTGCTATAAGAAGGGCTTCTTATAAGGAAACCCGACTGTATTAATAATAATTTTAGTATATTTTGGTGATTGTAGTAATTCGTTTTTCTTCTAACAGTGTCATTTTCTGCTAATTGGAAATCTAAGGAAGTAGCAAATATTCTAACTGGCATCTGAGAAGGGCACAATTTGTATACTAAAAGGAAAAGACGGCATCAAAAGATGTAAAAACTTATTAGCATTGTATTAAAGAAAATGGATGAAATGTTGAAGAAAGGTATGTTACTACATTTTGTTATTGTTAGGACTTTAGCATTTTACTTGTGTTATAAATTTTTATTTAGTAGAAATATGAAACATGTAGGTATTTTAATTACATATGGGAAACCTTTAATGTAGTAGTTTTGTGCTGTTAGACACAAATAAATACAAGGACGTAATTGAAATCAAATGCGGCTTGGACTAGCTGAGAACTGTATTCATAATTTAAAATTATGTGTTGAAGGCTATTCGATTTTTAAGTTTTGATTATTTGGGAGACGTAAATTAAGCCTGTTTTGTAATTTTTCTCAAAAATTCGTATTTTCTTTTTAATAAGAAAAATGTGTTTTTCTGATCGTCATTTACATTTAAATTTTCTCAACGTTTCGCCTTTCAACAGGCTTCTTCAAGGAATTACAATAACAGTATTCATAATGAGACCTACTTAACAAACCTACCGACTAAATAGCTTTTTGATTTAATGTTTCTCACTTCAAGAGTTTTGAATAGTGGATATGTTCCCTAGAGAAAATTTCAAGTTTGTGGATGTTTAAGTTGTAGAAAAATTAAGTCGAGCTAATAATTCTCGCAGCATTAGTTTAATTTATGAATTTAGAATAGACACTGAAAGTGTTGGTATTTTTTGATAGTATAATAACTTTAGAGTACTCCCAACGAAAGAACGACATCCCACATCACATACAAAGTCGGATAAGCATTATCACTTGGTGATGTTCTTTGTTGGAACAATTTTACCGTAAATAAAACTTCATTGCACGTTTGGGAAGGCCATAAAATTTTAAAATATGATCCCCCTAAGCTTATTTCGAATTTAAAAAAAAATAATTGAAGTTGTTATTTTTTATAGATTTAACCCGAAGGATTCTCTGAATGTATCGTGCCATCGCTTCTAATGGAAACCTACCCCTGACGAAATATACTCCAGACTAATTGGATGATGGACTACTTGTAGAACTGGTGATAGCTGCGATGGGCTGCAATCACTTCAACTAGCTTTAAAAATTTTAAAGTACCTGTAAAAATATGCCCTTATATAAAAAAATAAAATTCACTTTAACCTGTAACCACAGACGAGAATGTTTGTTGCACCAACACAGATGTGCAGTCGGACTGACTCCTATGCAACTTAATAATAATTAGTACATTTTATTAACAGAGCAGAGTCAGTCCGGCTATGGTTACAGATTAACTTTAACTGGTGGTTTCTTATATGATTGCAGACAAAGTTCTCATAATTATGTCTTAAAGTCATTCCCAAGAAGAGATTACTCTCTAGAGAGGTATTATAGTAAAACTGACTTTAATATTTTTGGATCCATTTTAAGACTAAATTTGACTTGTCAGCATTCGTTAATAAAATTAATAAATCGATGTGGTTCTAATAATTTTTGATCAATCGATTACTACTTGGTCTACTATTAAAGTTTAAAGTCAATATTTACTATAAGTACAACAACTTTTTAGAAAATATGTTTATGGAAACTTCTTACTTCCGACCATCTAAGGAACAGCTCACCAAAGTTTGTACTGGATATTCAATTACACCCTGTGATGTGTGATCATGTATAAGAACTTAAAATCAAATTTTTTGGTGTAATTTTAAGTTTTGCGAGTTTTTATGTTCAAGAGTATAAAATTGCGCCTATCGAAAGCAACCCCTCATACACCAGCGCATACGATGTACTGTAATTATTTACTAAATCACATGTTATTAATGCTTGTATATGATTGGTCGATTAAATTTTATTGGTAGGGAAAGAGGTAATATAAGGCCGAGTTTCGTCAATAGTTTAGATTTTTATCTCTACTTCAAATCTAGCTCCGAGCCCGAATTTTAAGCTTACTCGTGTCGAAAATTAACTTCAACTTTTTGAATTTTTTTGTCTTGAAAGTTGTTAAGGGCATTGTCCCGAATATCTGTAGCGACTTTTGTATCATTTTGTCGAATATTAATTGCAGGAAATCAAATTTTTAAGGAACAATTATTTATTCATACCACAGCAATAGAATCCAGTATTTTGGTTTGGAAGGCACTTACAATGTTTGTTATTTTGCTCTTCTGTTGTTAATGTATTATCGTATTATTTATATTCATACTTGAAGGCTTGGTAAACACAATAGTTTGTATTTATTTATGCATAATGAAAAATTATTTTTAATTTATTTTTGTCTTGTAATTAGGTATTGTATTATTACTATTATATGTTGAAAACAATAAACGCTAGAAAACTATTATTAATTTTTTTATTTAAAAAATGAAATAAAATTTGAAAACTTATAATAGTCCAAAGACTTTTTAAATTAGAATGTCTTCTAAACTAGAGGACCAGAAACGCCCAAATTGTACAAGAACATTATGCCGCTGGTAGGGCGCAGAAAGACGATAAGCGGTTGGTTGAAATAAATTTTAAATTCAGTGAACAATATTATTTAATATTAAACAATTCATATTCACACGTTTATTATAAGCGATAACGCCTCGTTTCATAACATAATGTCAGATGCTTTTTGAATAAATATTTCCCTTTAATTTATTTCGATTACCTTATCGCACTTCTGCTCTCCTACTACCTTGTCCGAAAATTGTAAAATTTAAAGGAAATTTTTAAAATCCTAGTTTTAAAAAAATCAGAGTTACGCAAATCTGAGGGTGCGAATGTTTAGCCCTACTATCGGGGAATATTCTTGTATAATTTGGGCGCTTGTGGACTTCTAGTTTAGAAGATATTCGACATAAAGCATAAAATTTTAAGAATTAAAACATTCAAAATAGCTTTAAAGTCGAATATCTTCTAAACTAGAGGACCACAAGCGCCCAAATTATACAAGAATATTCCCCGATGGTAGGGCTAAACATTAGCACCCTCAGATTTGCGTAATTCCGATTTTTTTAAACTAGGTTTTTAAAAATTTCCTTTAAATTTTACAATTTTTGGACAAGGTAGTAGGAGAGCAGAAGTGCGATAAGGTAATCGAAATAAATTAAAGAGAAATATTTATTCAAAAAGCATCTGACATTATGTTATGAAACGAGGCGTTATCGCTTATAATAAACGTGTGAATATGAATTGTTTAATATTAAATAATATTGTTCACTGAATTTAAAATTTATTTCAACCAACCGCTTATCGTCTTTCTGCGCCCTACCAGCGGCATAATGTTCTTGTACAATTTGGGCGCTTCTGGTCCTCTAGTTTAGAAGACATTCAAATTTAAAAAGTCTTTAGACTATTATAAGTTTTCAAATTTTATTTCATTTTTTAAATAAAAAAAATTAATAATAGTTTTCTAGCGTTTATTGTTTTCAACATATAATAGTAATACAAAATTAATAATAATACAATACCTAATTACAAGACAAAAATAAATTAAAAATAATTTTTCATTATGCATAAATAAATACAAACTATTGTGTTTACCAAGCCTTCAAGTATGAATATAAATAATACGATAATACATTAACAACAGAAGAGCAAAATAACAAACATTGTAAGTGCCTTCCAAACCAAAATACTGGATTCTATTGCTGTGGTATGAATAAATAATTGTTCCTTAAAAATTTGATTTCCTGCAATTAATATTCGACAAAATGATACAAAAGTCGCTACAGATATTCGGGACAATGCCCTTAACAACTTTCAAGACAAAAAAATTCAAAAAGTTGAAGTTAATTTTCGACACGAGTAAGCTTAAAATTCGGGCTCGGAGCTAGATTTGAAGTAGAGATAAAAATCTAAACTATTGACGAAACTCGGCCTTATATTACCTCTTTCCCTACCAATAAAATTTAATCGACCAATCATATACAAGCATTAATAACATGTGATTTAGTAAATAATTACAGTACATCGTATGCGCTGGTGTATGAGGGGTTGCTTTCGATAGGCGCAATTTTATACTCTTGAACATAAAAACTCGCAAAACTTAAAATTACACCAAAAAATTTGATTTTAAGTTCTTATACATGATCACACATCACAGGGTGTAATTGAATATCCAGTACAAACTTTGGTGAGCTGTTCCTTACATGGTCGGAAGTAAGAAGTTTCCATAAACATATTTTCTAAAAAGTTGTTGTACTTATAGTAAATATTGACTTTAAACTTTAATAGTAGACCAAGTAGTAATCGATTGATCAAAAATTATTAGAACCACATCGATTTATTAATCCTCAATTTTATTAACAAATGCTGACAGGTCAAATTTAGTCTTAAAATGGATCCAAAAATATTAAAGTCAGTTTTACTATAATACCTCTCTAGAGAGTAATCTCTTCTTGGGAATGACTTTAAGACATAATTATGAGAACTTTGTCTGCAATCATATAAGAAACCACCAGTTAAAGTTATTAATTTAATTAATGTTGTATTTGTACCTGCTAGTAATCTGAGACACTTGTCCTGTGTTTGTCATTCTTTTTATATTTGTACTTGGAAGACAGACGTTTCTGGTAATCTTTATTGCAGTGAATAATAAACTACTACTACTACTAGGTATTCAGTTACACGCTTACACTCCGTTATGCAAAAAATCACAATATAATACACGTCTTTTTGTAAAATTAATACCCTATTCATTAACGATTTGATAATTGAAACAAACACTTAATAACTATTTCGACAACCATAATTATTAACTAATTATTTCTAATTTTTGTTATTTTCAAAATGTTACATAATAAAGGACAAACAAAATAATGTTTACACTAATTCAGTTCAACACAACCACAACATTGAAGTTAATCCGTAACCATAGCCGGACTGACTCTGCTCTGTTAATAAAATGTACTAATTATTATTAAGTTGCATAGGGGTCAGTCCGACTGCACATCTGTGTTGGTGCAACAAACATTCTCGTCTGTGGTTACAGGTTAAAGTGAATTTTATTTTTTTATATAAGGGCATATTTTTACAGGTACTTTAAAATTTTTAAAGCTAGTTGAAGTGATTGCAGCCCATCGCAGCTATCACCAGTTCTACAAGTAGTCCATCATCCAATTAGTCTGGAGTATATTTCGTCAGGGGTAGGTTTCCATTAGAAGCGATGGCACGATACATTCAGAGAATCCTTCGGGTTAAATCTATAAAAAATAACAACTTCAATTATTTTTTTTTAAATTCGAAATAAGCTTAGGGGGATCATATTTTAAAATTTTATGGCCTTCCCAAACGTGCAATGAAGTTTTATTTACGGTAAAATTGTTCCAACAAAGAACATCACCAAGTGATAATGCTTATCCGACTTTGTATGTGATGTGGGATGTCGTTCTTTCGTTGGGAGTACTCTAAAGTTATTATACTATCAAAAAATACCAACAATTTCAGTGTCTATTCTAAATTCATAAATTAAACTAATGCTGCGAGAATTATTAGCTCGACTTAATTTTTCTACAACTTAAACATCCACAAACTTGAAATTTTCTCTAGGGAACATATCCACTATTCAAAACTCTTGAAGTGAGAAACATTAAATCAAAAAGCTATTTAGTCGGTAGGTTTGTTAAGTAGGTCTCATTATGAATACTGTTATTGTAATTCCTTGAAGAAGCCTGTTGAAAGGCGAAACGTTGGGAAAATTTAAATGTAAATGACGATCAGAAAAACACATTTATCTTATTAAAAAGAAAATACGAATTTTTGAGAAAAATTACAAAACAGGCTTAATTTACGTCTCCCAAATAATCAAAACTTAAAAATCGAATAGCCTTCAACACATAATTTTAAATTATGAATACAGTTTCTAGTGTCTAACGGCACAAAACTACTACATTAAAGGATTCCCATTTGTAATTAAAATACCTATACATGTTTCATATTTCTACTAAATAAAAATTTATAACACAAGTAAAATGTTAAAGTCCTAACAATAACAAAATGTAGTAACATACCTTTCTTCAACATTTCATCCATTTTCTTTAACAAAATGCTAATAAGCTTTTACATCTTTTGATGCCGTCTTTTCCTTTTAGTATACAAATTGTGCCCTTCTCAGATGCCAGTTAGAATATTTGCTACTTCCTTAGATTTCCAATTAGCAGAAAATGACACTGTTAGAAGAAAAACGAATTACTACAATCACCAAAATATACTAAAATTAATATTAATACAGTCGGGTTTCCTTATAAGAAGCCCTTCTTATAGCAAGTGCTTAGTTCTAGTATTTTCCTTGCCAAACTGTGAAACGAACTTATAAGGAACGATTTCTAATAAGTGAAAAACATTCTTAACTACTGCCATACGACGAGGACTTGATGATTCATCGGGCGATTAGTTTTGGTTATAATAAAGGGTGATAATGATGACAAACTTGTATCTCATCGTAAGCGATTTTAAAAATGTATATTTCACACATAGTCATCATTGTTTCTTGTTGCTTAGTGTTACTCTTACTCTAATCAGTCTAAATCCAATAAATAATTAATCGAACAAAGAGCACGTTCGATATAACAGATCTTATTCATAATATTTTACAGCGAGCAATAGGATATTATAGCAAGTGCATTTTGTTAGCACAAGCGCACTCCTTAAAATCAAATCCGACTACTAAAAGTAATATAAAACTCAAAAGAACCAACAACAAAATTGGGACAAATTCAAACGTAGAACAACCTTCTTTATATCCCAAGGGCCTGTGGTAGCAACTAGTATATTGTTTTGCAGCTAACATCGGTCCATGGGCAACGTATGAGCTAACGACAAACGCAAAAACTGGGATATTTATCTCAAAACTACGTAATTGTAGATACCGCATTTAGGGTTGACACGACAGAGTAGATCCATTATAATTTTAGATAAACTACCCAAACATCTTACCAGGATAAAGCTCATAAAACCTGGAATATCCTGGAGTAATTCAAACTTCTGTTCTGTGCAGTTTTTCAGTAAACATCCATATCTACACCATCACTACTGGCTACAAGATATGACGATACCTACGATTTACCAAGTACCAGAAACTGATTTGCCGATTGAACCAAGTTTAAATTTTTGAAATTCCCATTTTTAAATAGTTAAATGAACGATACATGCATAAATAAGAAAAATAAATAAATCATTACAATCAAAAAGCTCTAACCTCAGAAAGTTGTCACAATGTTGCTCCACACCCCATCTCTGGCTCTTTTTTTGAATCTTAGTGTTTTGAAAATGAAATCTGTAAAAAATACTAGTACTCATTCATAGATGGTAGTATAAAAATTTAATCTTACGAATCTTGTTAAGCTGTGTCTCTATGGTTTTTAACCGTTAGTTGCTCCAGTTCCTAATAGATGGCGTTTGAAGATTAAAACAATATTTAAACAAATCGAATATGTCTAAAAAACCCCCAAAATTTGGCAGAAACGGAAGGTATTTAGGAATTTAGTGCAGACACACTAAAGGTCGATTTATACTATCCGTTCATACACGTAACGTGATCGTAGCGTTTACAGCAAGACAAAGATTGTTACATACTTTTTAAATAAAAGTATTTATACTTAGCGAAACTGCTCCGTTCATACATGTGCCGTCCGGCATTCTTTCAAAGAATGTTTTGCATGATACGGAACGTGTATGAAGACGTCTGATTATGTATTTAACTTAGTACTGATAGTATAAATTACCTTCAGACAATTTAATGCTGATATTGAATTGTTTCACATTAATATTTTTCAATTTTCTGGGGCAAATTGTGGAAAGCGTATTGCGACATTCGAAAATATTGGGAAAATTTTAGTTCATCATCCATAAGTTCATAGAATAATGTATAAAATTCACCTTTTCCTGTAATCAATTCGGTAAAACAAAAACCAAGAGACGCACATAAAATCTGTACTTTTACGAAAGGGGAGGATTCGAGGAAAAAATTAACTAATAATAATACGCTAATGTGACTAGACTTGACACTATTTGCAATTTAATTTTGTACTCCCGACACATTATATTATTTCAAAAACCGTCTAAAAAAAAAATTTTAGAACACCTAAAACATAAATCCCTGTAAGTAGTTTTTTACTTAGGTAAATAGGAAAATAATATTATGATACACGATAAATTGCCATTTGAATTGTTTAAGAGACGAGCATGCCTAATTTTGTCTGCTGCATGTATCAAGAATGATCTAATTTTGTAAAAGATTTCCCAATATCTAATTATAATAGTTCGTTAAATCTTATAATTTAAATTAGTATCAACCCGTTATTTGAAAATCAAACAACACATTATATCCAAGACATTTATGAGAAATTTTTTAATCGTTTAGAACGATTTATCTAAGTCATAAGATAATTTCGTAACTACTACTGCGAACAATACATCAGTACAAATATAAATAACCAATGGTAACTACATTTAACAGTCAGATATAAAGCTATGTCTTTAAGATACAAGCACAATAATTACAGATATTTGCAAAAAGAAAAAAAACACTTATAAATATCATATAATAAACTCAAAATTGCACCAAAGAGTAAATGAAAAAAGGAAGTTTTGCTCTGAGTTAACGGGGAACGACACCTTCTTTTTTACATCGACACCTTGGCTTACAGTATCACATTAGCTATTGATTATTGCTAATAACTATCAAATATATATCGTATATACATTCAAAAACATTAGTGAAAAGGGACTACAAATATCATAAATATTATACTACTCTTATACAAGCGTGAATTATTATAAGATTTGCAAATGTACTCAACGATAAAGTGACTAAACAACACTTATACAATATTACAAATAGAAAGCTAATTAACACATTTATAGTGTAACATCACATTTATTAATGTTCAAATATTATTATAATGAAAAATTAAAGAAGGATCTTCCCTATACATAACAAACAAATTTATAAAATTAAATACTCAAATACAACAACTTTTAACAATAAAAATTTCAACACCCTTTCGAAAATGCCTTTTGCATTAATTTTAAGTTACACCTTGGGACACTTAGGACAAACTGACTAATAAAAACGATACGGTGTCTTTTTAGTCTAATTCTACACGAAAATGTGGTTTTAATAAGCATTTATTTGGGTCATAGTAAGATTTTTATTCAGTCAATATGACTTAAAGTGATACATTTTGGTGTTACGATAACTTCAACGTCGAAAAGAAAAAAAACGAGAAGTTCGCTGTCGAATCTCACTCATTGACTACTGTTTAATTTTTACTCGGCTAAATCGTTGCTCAAATTTTTTTTTTTAAACTAATTGATATGCATTTCTAAATGAGCGAGTAAACTTAATCGAAAGTTTATCAATTCGATAATGTAATTTCGGCGTACGTTTATGCGCATCTTTATACTCATAACTGGGGCACCTTCGCCGATATTATCGTAACGAACTTAGTAAAATATAAATTATATAGTTAACACAAGTGTTTCGGCAGCACCAATCAACTGCACATTTAATGTGACAACACATATTAATAAATATTACGTAAATGTGTTTTTTATAAAACCTATCTTGCAAAGCATAATAATAAAAATACATTCAACAATTATAGACAATTAACTTAAAACGTAAAAGTTCTTAATACTAATATTTGTCTCGATTATGTTAATTTCTTCTTTAGAAACAAATTATAGACTATATGTACACGTAAAAAACGGAAAATATTGCACTACTAAATTGTAAGTTACTTACAATACTTAAGACAATTATTAAAAGACTAGAATACTAATATGTCAAAGTTAATGAATCTTCCCTTCTTTCTAGCACAAAATTATTTACATTTGTAAAAATAAATTTTTTGATATCGACTACAAAACACCGATACTTCAATTCAAAACTGACAACTTTCGGAATGCAAAACTCTATAATCGAGATCTCCATTAATTTCTAAGGAGCAGGTACAAGACAAAACACGAAAAATGTGATGTATAAATTAATCTACAAACGACGGGCAATTTCCAAAATACCTGCACTTAAATTGATTTCGAGTGAAATAAAAATCATTAATTTCGAGGAAACTAATTTAAAGCTTCGTTGGAAAAGCCGTACACTTCAAGCACGCGAATTTCGAAATCGCCACTAGGACACAGAGGAGGATTGTTGAAAGTAGAACAATGATCTGTTTTGCCGTATCTTATGTTTTCGTCCATCCAAATCGCCTGACCTTCTCTGAAATGTAAATGCTAATTAGCGAGGCGCTTTATTAAGCGTACGCACATTACATAAGCATTAAAATTAAACTGCATGTAATATACTAAAATACGTATAAAATATTAAACAAATATATACCCAAGTTACAGGTCTACGTTTAGTACAGTAGAATTAGCTCAAAGTGCTTGAAATAAACGCAATAATTGGGGAGTAGATAAAAATTTGTGCACACGTCTGTTAAAATATCCACTTTTCCAGTCTCCTGTTGTAGAGCGTGTTCGTAGAGGGGTTACAAAGGGAGCAAACTTGATTTTTGTAAAAATTCTCAAAAATATTTTGAGAAATTTCTTTTACCGAGGTTAACTTTATACTCTTGTACGATAAAAATTGGCCAAGACAGAATTTGTTAAAAGTGTGGCTCTCTTCCTTCCACTCGCTAGTTCTACGTTCCATTTCCATAATTTACTTCAAAATAAAGCGTTTTACATAAATATGCTTCTATACAGATGAACGAATACTGAATTTTCTTCAGTTAAGTTATTTTTACATCAATCTACGATAAAAATCTTTCGAGTTACTACACAAATTTTCAGAAAGCGCGTGTTTAAAAACACTAAACGTATAACGACCAGAACGTGTAATGATCAGACGTAAATCTTATTAAATAGTCCAGTCAAATTAGACAAATAGGCATTAGAGGGAAAAAACTTCACGAGTCACAACATACTAAAAGTTCCGGATATATAGTTTGCACTTTAAAACCTAATTTTATTGTACTAATCGTCTCAAACTGAAAACTGAATGGCCGTTTTCGTACATTTTTAAAATTCATTAAAACAAATTGTGTCATTACCCTCCACCTATGGTGATCATTTTCGAATCTGCAGCCATAAACAACTCGGCACCGTGTTCGACTTTATCTCCTTCGATTCCAACCCAAGGATACTTGGACCTCTCTGGATAAAGGGAAAACAAAAACGTCTCGCCCGTACCAAAATACGTCTGCCTTTGTCCACGATTATCCTTTGCGTTTCTCTCGTACCACCGCGACGAACAATACGCCCCAAATACCTGCCAAAATTAAAATTACCAACAATTTGCGATACAATTTTATAAATTTCAACCCACCTCGTTATTACAAGTTTTGATCATGAGGAGAGTAGGCTCGTGTTGCTCGACTCTCACGTAGAACGTCGTTAAGGAGCAACCGTGTTCTTCTGTTGTGTAGAGAAGTATGGGTTGATACATCGTAATTCTCACCGGCAGCCAGGACCACAGAGTCAAGAGCTAAATGATAAACGATAATGACATGCATGTTGTACCCACATTTATTGTGATAATAGGCAAACAGTAAAAGCGCAAGACACATTTATGATTGACCTGCTTAGTTTTGGCTCAAAAAATAAAACACAAACTACATAATTTCTTTTATGGGCTACCACGAGCTCGTTCTCGAAGCCATAAAAGAAATTTCTTTCTTGCATCATGCAAATTTGCAGACACTCAACAAGCCAAGCTGTTAATAATAGTCAAACAAAATGACAAATGCAAATGATAAAAATAAATCAAAGTCGATTCGCAAATTATGATTTTAATAATTTCCAATTGCAAAATATGAAACTTCCTACAATTTTAAAAGTCACACTTCTAGTAATTGGCGAGCATAACAAAAATGCAAGCGTTAGCATAAGATAGATAGAGGAAAATTTTGAGTAAGTTGACTAATGTTTAAATAATATTCTAACCATTTTCCTAGTTCTGGAATGCAATTCGGGATCGTGAAATACGGGATTAGGAAAAGGAAACCATTTGGCTAGGTGTAGATAACATGGGGTCTGAAAATTAAAGTTGGAATTTTTAAGGGCTAGAGCTAATAAAATTGTTTTTAAATAACTACATGCAAACAGCGATATGCGTATTGGCTATTTTTGAAAAAAACTTTTACATCGATTGGAAGTCGTGCATAAATAGAATAATAATTATTTTTGATCTCCAATAAGTAGCCCCCGATAGAGCTAAAATAAGGTGCGATTTTGTCACAAACTAATAATGCACATGAAATGTTTGTGGCCACGTGTACCTCACTAAACACCATACAAAAAGTATCAGAAGTTTTAATCCTCCCCAGATGGTAGAAGTGCATAACTGACGTAACATTAGAGTTCAACCTGGTCTCATAATGAAAATGAAAGATTGTCGGCGGGCCGATGATACGACCGTGATGTACAAAGTGCTGCCTGGGCTAATAGACCAGTCAACTAACGGTTTCACCCTCGGAACAATCTCATAGTTTTGAAACCTCGCATTCCTAAAAGTCCCAATTCATCAGAGGATAGTTTTAGCGGCAGTGGTCGAAGACGTGTTCCTTTTTTTGGTTTTTCGTTAATATCTCGAAAACTATGGGTTGGAGATAAAACGTGACTATGAACAAACATAAAGCTGATAAAATTTCCTACAAAATTTAATATATGCATGTCTTTTCTATTCCTTAAGTTTACCGAGTTATAGGGCGTTGAAAATTGGCTTTCTTTGTGCCGAAACCACCATTGCACTTGTCTGGATACGGATCATTTAAGAAGGGGGAGCTAGCTACCTGCACTTAAACCATTTAATCGGACCCATTGTACTTCCTCCAAGCGGCCTCGTGTCCAACAGATCTCGAGCCATCCTACTTACAGGACGAACTCCAGGATTCTGGCGAGAAGGAAGGCCATGTCGAGCCAGAAGTCTCCCAATACAGATCTTTTTATCTACGTCGAATCCATTAGAGTTTGTAGGTGTCTGTTAAATGTATATTTTGAAGCGATGCCGTCTACATGCATCTACAGAAGAAGGTAGCTTCTTGGACTATTAAACGTGCCAGCGGTCCCAAACGCGCCTCTAAAGTTTTAACGGTTTCGCGCCAATTCAGTCAAAACGAAATCGCCTAACTCTACAAAATTTGCAACGTAAGTTGTACTCAACCAGTAGAATACGTCGCAACAAAGAAATTTCAAAATTAAATGTGCCAGCGGTCCCAAACGCGCCTTTAAATTTTTAACGGTTTCGCGCCAATTCTGCCCAAACGAAATCGCCTAACTCTACAAAATTTGGAACGTAAGTTGTACTCAACCAGCAGAATACGCCGCAACAAAGGAGTAATGATACTTTAGATGCAAACTCTTAGTATTGTCGGTAAACTTTGAGAATACAAAAAACATTTTGTCGAAAATTTTAAGCTTTTTAAGCTTTAAGTTTGTACATAGTCACGTTTCAGCCCCAACCCATAGTTCTCGAGATATTAACGAAAACCCGAAAACATTGAAAAGTCCTCGGCTACTGCCTCTGAAGTTCACCAGAACTTCAGAAAGTTCATCAGAACTTTTAGGATATTCATCACTAGATACTTTCAAATAAGTATGTGAAGTTTTAAAATTATTGGATTTTCTGTTTTCGTCTACTAGAAGGAGAAAAGAGAGGGGAAAGAATGGAAAAATATCCACTTCGGTAGGCATTTTTACTAAAACAAACATGACGTTTCAAGTGCATTGATTTTCTACGGGTGGAAATCTATTATACTCGTGATGGGTCGTAACAAGTTTTTTTACTTCTAAAATAAAATATTTTATGGATTATTCAGACTCATATCGAATTATTAAAAAAGTATCCAAGTGACAGTATAACAACAAACCAAACGATTATCCACGGCCTTCTTTAATTCAAACTACGGAGCTTTAATGTCATCTTCATTATTTACGAGCTTTGGACATTCATTTTCGCCTTTGGCGAGTAAAATATCTTAATAAAAAATTAAACGGCTTTGATGGTCTAAATCCTAAATAATATGGAAGAGTTTTCTAAGATACACGTCGATACACAGTTGTAATAGCGCAACAAAAACGCACCTTTAGGCCCAGTTGTATAAATGAGCTAGTCTAGGAGTCAGAGTTAACTTCGCGATTAACCTAAACTCAACATAAATAACAACTAATTCTGAGGTAAATTGAAATAGTATATTTGACTCTAGAAACTTGTTGGGTTAACCCTGGATAAAGTGCCTACGAGCTAACCTAATCTAATCCACGTTAAGATCTAACCTTATACTCAGATCGTGGAGTTAACTCTGACTCCGAGATTGTCTCGTTTATACAACTGGGCCTTAGTAAGTTCTAAAACGACATCGACGGGCATTACTTAAATAAAGGAGTAAACTACATCTAACTTACATCCTGATGGTCAAGTATGCACGATTTAATATTCTGTATGGGAAAGACGCCCATTGAAAGAGCGCGAGGACCTGGAGAATGAGCTCCCTTTTTTTGATAGCAGCACAAAAACACAATCGTACAACTATTATGGGTTGAAATACGTACAGTTAATATTAAACAAAGAACAATATTCGACATATATGTATATCGAGGTAAAAACACCCAACACCGTCTTTGATGTCATGCAATTTTGACATGTTATTAAAATTTCTTCTTTTAGCAATTGAACACTCACAATTAATTACGTTCAATTGTTTGTTTACATGTAAATTTAATTTGGTCGCGAATAGTCTTTTTTACATCTTTTCAAACCGTAAAACATTTACGACAATAATAACAATTGCGATGCAAAACTATAAAAGTTCAAAAAATTAATTTCCATAAAAACGTTAATGATGATCAATGAGGCTCTTAATTGTTGTTATATGTTAATGTATGAGCATCATTCAAGTGCAATGAGACGAACAGCATTATTCAACAAGGACTTTTGCAGTAGATTCAAATTTTGAGTCGTGCACTTTTTTTTTGAAATTCTAAAATTTGAAGATTACTGCAAAGTAGGCAACGTTTCAAAAAGACAAAGTGGACAGTCAATGCGTACTCATCAATATAAAACTAATACAATACCATTTCATTGTACATCTCTTCGGACATTCTCTGAAATGCAAATGAACGGTCTACAAAGAATTTATAGTCAGAAAACACCCAATTTAAGTAAGAACTGTGCGATAATAAATTCTTAAATAGTCGTTTCGGGGCGTAAATAATAAGAGCACAGCTCGACGTAATTTAGGTGCATTTAAACAACAGTTAGTTAATAATAAATAAATGTAAAGAAAATTATTATATTACTAAGAACTACCTACAAGAGAGAGTTTTCATTAATTTCTTACCAAAATAGAAAACAACACAAAAAATATTTACAATAGTACAATAGGTAAAAAATCCATCACCAAGTAAGTAGTAATAAATGCAAAAAGCAAAAAATATACATTATCGTTCAAATTAATTATTAAAAAAATTACTCTTCACAAATCATCGGTGATGCTCGATTTTAAAAATGAGATGCATATAATATAACTCTACAAATTATCAAAAAAGAAACTAAAAAAAAGTAGGAAAAACTCACCTCTCGAATCGTAAGAGTATGCGATACCATCTGTATATTATTTTGACTCTGGCTATTGGGCAAATTTTCGGTCGATCTCGAACGAATCAATTGTCTCGATCCACTTATTACGGTCTTACTTTTTAATACCATCTCCGTACGCAAAAATACTCTCGAGATGTAAGCCGAACTCAATCCGCGAATGCCGAAAGCAACCTTTAAAACCTTTTGCGGCAACATTGGCATCTCCTTACAAAACTTGGTCAATGCCAAATCCACTCCGTTCTTTTGAATTTCGACCATCCACTCCGAATTGGAAGATGACGAACTTTTGTGAAACAATACCAGGATTGCCATGGCTACTCTGTAGAAAACCTAAAAGTTAATTTTGTGCTGCAATATTAAAGGTATAAACTTTTTTAAATTAAATTTTAACGTATTTTTTATATATTTAGCTATTGAAGAGACGGGACGATGAGAGAGGTCGATGGCGTTGAAAATCTACTAAAGTGATGGGTGGCAGTGTATGTTTGATACAGTGGGGTGATACGAAGAAAAAGGAGCAAAAGCTTTTACTCGCATAATTTCGACCATTTCACGCATTTCATGAATAAAAATGTTAGTAAAAGGTTTTGCTTCTGATTGTGAGCATTTGCTCTATAAATTGTGCATCTAGTCAATAGAAGGATTCACCTTTGTTGTAGCTGATCATATGCACACTACTACTACTCATGGCAGAGTTTATGTGCAGGAAAGCATTACAAAGTACGAAAAAGAGCTGATAATTGAGATTTTAAAACACTTTATCAGTTTATAGAAGAAGTGCATTGGATTGCAACTCAATTTGTGAGCGGAAACAACGAAATAGAAATGAAGACTTTTCTTGCGGTATATGGCCAATCGTGCGTCTCAAACTGGAGTTGCTGAAGAATTAGGCGTTCATCAGCGACCGTATCAAAAAATACGTTCGTGATGCACAAAATATTACTTGATGAAGCTCATATTTACGGATCGTTTCCGTAGACGTCGGATAAAGTAAGCGGAGTACAGCAGAAATGGCAAGAAACATATCAATTTTCATGTGCTATTGGTGTAATTGATTGCACATGCGTGCAAATATTAAAGCCTACGCATCACGGCGATGAATCCATCAATAAAAACGTGTTAGCGACGTATATGCGTATATGCTGACCATTGGGCCAGGGTGACCGAGCGGGCCGAGCATCGGATTCAGGTCTGGATGTACTTGGTTCGAGACTCGCTGACACCACTAGATTTTTCTACGTGTCAAATGCCTTGTCCCGGGTGGTTCGGATCCCACCTAAAGCTGTAGGTCCCGTCTGTAAATAACCTGTGTCGTTGAAGCGGACGTTAAAGACCACGTACAAAAAAAAAGAAAGAAGTTGACCATGTTCATGACGCTAAAATTTGGAAAAATACAGAAATACGTATAATTACACGTATCCTGCGGTTGGTTATTACTAAGGGATAACGTTAATGGGCGCATACAGCGGACGTATATAGGAGCTCTGTAACTGTTGAGAACATATTTTGAAAACGTCTCTTGTTAACGTGCGCTCCTTTCCCAACTGTTACGAAGTGGTCGCCACTTTTGGTACCGAAAGATGATCCATCGCCACAGGCCTAGTTACGGGAGTAGGACTGAAATACAGGTGGGGGGGGGGGAGATTCATTTACTCTACTTTACGGAGCACAAAGAGGGGGGGGGTAGTTTGCTTTCGGTTGGAAACACAAATTCGTTGGAAACATAATCTCAAAACTCAAGTACACGCCTTCCTAGCGCAACTCAGTGAATTAACAAACCAGATACGTGGGGGGGGGGGTTAGCGGATTACGATAACCTCCGCCGAATGAGACCATCGAGACCATTTAGAAACCCAAACCACGTGTCCGAAAGGGTCTACAACAAATTGTTCACGAAAGAAAGGATGATAATCGAAAGGTGTTTCGATTACCTGAAGAGGGCGTTTCCAATTTTGAAATATATGTGTCGAGTAAATTATCATCAATTGTTGTTTTACGCAACATTGCCAAGTATTTACGAAGTCCAGACTTTGAAGATGATGAAGAAATTGATAATTTAAATAATGGTAAAGTGTATGAATTAGAAGATCGCCTATTTAAGCGTGTCAGAGCGAGAAGACTTGAAACTGTTTTCTGCCAAAGCTGATACTTTACTCCAGCATAATGCTCAGAGGTTTTGCTCATACTAATGAGCATTTGATTTCTTTTTATTAGTACCATTCCTTTCACTCGTCAATTAGTGTAGTCTCTAACAAATCGACAATACTGAATAGTGATATGAAGAAGTTCCAACTTTGGTAGCCTTAAAATGTTTTGGACTGCACTCAAAGTAGCGATCATCAGCGGTAAAGAATTTTTAACATAAAAAATTTCGAACTACTCTCCCAGCACAAGTTGCCCATGCTCGTTTTCTTGGTATATAAAAAAGGTAAAAGAAGATAATTCGACAAGATCCTAAAAAACTTTAAGAACCTCCGAGTAACGTTTTCGTAGAGTGAGACAAATTGAATTGCACTCATGAAACAACAACAACAACAACAACAACAACGATGAGTCTAAAATTCAAGATTGTCTATCGTTGGGCCAGCTTCAATTACTGTCGTTGTTTCAAGTTCCAAAGCTTAATTTTGTGGATCAAGATTTTTAAACGGCGGAAAGAACAGTGCAGAAACGAAAACGGCACAACAAAGTTTTCGAAAAAAAGAAATTGTTTACGCAAAGATTAAAGGGCCCATAATATTTTTAGTTCATTAGTTCTGCCACAGTTCACAGTCCAAAGTAAATATTTGAATTTTAGATTTTAGATAATATTGGCGTGTAATTTAAAATATTAAAAATTTTTGATTCGGGAAATATTATTAAGAGACGCAACGGAAAACAGACTTTTTTCAAAGCCAAAAATACGTTGGCAAGCTCAATATACGCCCAGTGACAACGATAACACCTGTAATACATATTAATAGAGACAAATTATGCTAATAACCAACTTTACGCTTGACTTACCGTTTAATATTTTATTAGGTACTAAAATAAATCAAATTTTTTACCTTGATGCCTTCGTGAAAAAAACAATCCATAACTCGTACTAAATGAGCAAAAGGTAATCCTTGCAATATCCACCACATCCAGTCGATGTAAATGCGCTCCACTCTTGTGCTGGGACAATGTCGTTGAAGATGGACAGCAGCACTCTTCTGTAATGATTAAATTAATATTATTAGCTTATTAATCGTTCATGTTTATTACGGTAAAAATCGAAGATGGGAATATATCTCTAAATCAGAAGCTCAATAGCCCAATGGGTAAAAGCCCATTGTCCTAGCACTCAAAACAAAAACGGTAGGTAGTACCCTTACTTAAATTTATTATTTAAAACGAACTTCAAGGGCTCTTTTATTGATAAAGCATAAAAAATCTTGAGCTATGAAAATAGAATAAATATTAGTAGTATACTATTTTTAAAATTTAATCTAATCTTCACGTAAGGTGGTCATAATGATCATGAAATATTATAAGGAACTTTTATGCCAAATTTTGGTGTAATCGGTGGAGATGTTTCTAAAATTAGCTACGCTATCCGGCTATCAGTATTTTTAAATCTTCGATCTACCTGCCCTCACCCTGTACCTATAATTTATACACCAGGTTATATGGAGCAGGGCTACAAGGTAATTCACTCCCTAGAAAATCCGTGAGGTACTGCGAATCCAACCTCACCAGAAAGTAACATTCTGCCAGGTGTACCAATGTCAGAGTAAACATGCTAAAGGCTACCGTGATTGATAACGGTTAGAGATCAGGAAAGCCTTCACTCCATCATCAGCTACCACAAAAGCGCTCCCGGATCATCGGTTACGATCTGAAACAGACCAGGTTTACCATGACACTGCTCCAGGAGCCAGGAGAGTGAGCCCCGCTACCCTCTAGCCTACATCTGGACACACCGACAGCGGAGCCTGCGCTTGCTACAGTGATAAGATAGACTGCGAAAAACCTAAACACATACTGGTGGTCTCGCGTCTTCCAGTTACTATTTAAAGTATAACTGCAGATAGACAAATCTATAGTTTTTCCGGTGCAGAGATTGCAGCAGTCAATGGATCAGATGATCACGTATGGCCTCGCCGAGGGACCAACGCACCGAGACAGCGGGTGTAATTAAACGACTATGAAACGCAAACGTTAATCCGTTACCTACATCTAATCAAATGCATGATAAGGTAGAGCATCCGCCGTTTTAAGGGCAATCCACTGGAAGTTTTCACACAGCAGAAATACGGACAAACTAATGGTTTGAACAACTTTTTGAAATGGCAATTTGGTTTCTACCGAGTTTCTACATATGATTACAGCAATACAATACCACCGCAATGAGTACTTTAGAAGAGGCCATGAAGTCATTTTACTTTCTTGGGTGGCAAATTGACAAACATTCAATACAAATTCAAAAAGCTACACGGATTTCACCAAAGTCGTCGACTTAGAAACTATTCATCATTCGAGTTCGTTTCTCTAATCAGAACTCTCACACAGTCAAATTTATGGGCAAATCTCAATGTTTAATACCATCATAACTGAAAACAATGGCGTTCATATTTCCACGTTTGATAACTGCATATTTATATATTTTAAAGAACAAGAGCACTAAATTCTTATACTGAATACGCCAATGTGTAGGCTAGTGGTGCAGGAGTGAACGAGTTTATAGAAGAATTCTGGGTCATGTAAAAGATTATATTAAAAACAAAACAGAATTTTTTGAAAAAGGTTTACACAACGGACAAATCAGTGACGCTCTTCCCAGTTTCCAGTACAAGTTTCCCAGCAATGAAGTACTCTATATTTACACTTCTTGAGAAAAGTTTGTCTATTATGAGAAAAAATCCCAAATCCGCCCTTCTCAAGCACTTCTGTGTATTATCAGCTCTCGCTGTACGAGAATCCGCCCATGTACCCTATATGGTTTAGTTTTACCCCCAAAACCACCCTTACATACTTCAACGCGCTGCGTCCTAACACCGAGTTAAGAGCGATACAACAATTTTTTAGCCGATTTTGAAAGTTTTTTAACTTTAACGCACGCTAACGTCTAAATCGTTCATCTGAGGAAAAAACTTAAAAAACATAATTTGTAGGAAATTTAATGTAGCTTATATTTGTATAGAAACACTTTTCTCTGAAAGTGCGTAGTTTTCGAGTTATGAACGATACAACAATTCTTTAGCCAATTTTGCAAGTTATTTTGACTTTAACGCGCGCTAACGCCTATATCGTTCAGCTGAGAAAAAAAACTTAAAAAACATAATTTGTAGGAAATTTAATGTAGCTTATATTTGTATAGAAACACTTTTCTCTGAAAGTGCGTAGTTTCCGAGTTATGAACGATACAACAATTCTTTAGCCAATTTTGCAAGTTATTTTGACTTTAACGCGCGCTAACGCCTAAATCGTTCATCTGGGAAAAAAACTTAAGAAACATAATTTGTAGGAAATTTAATGTAGCTTATATTTGTATAGAAACACTTTTCTCTGAAAGTGCGTAGTTTCCGAGTTATGAACGATACAACAATTCTTTAGCCAATTTTGCAAGTTATTTTGACTTTAACGCGCGCTAACGCCTAAATCGTTCATCTGGGAAAAAAACTTAAGAAACATAATTTGTAGGAAATTTAATGTAGCTTATATTTGTATAGAAACACTTTTCTCTGAAAGTGCGTAGTTTCCGAGTTATGAACGATACAACAATTCTTTAGCCAATTTTGCAAGTTATTTTGACTTTAACGCGCGCTAACGCCTAAATCGTTCATCTGGGAAAAAAACTTAAGAAACATAATTTGTAGGAAATTTAATGTAGCTTATATTTGTATAGAAACACTTTTCTCTGAAAGTGCGTAGTTTCCAAGTTATGAACGATACAACAATTCTTTAGCCAATTTTGCAAGTTATTTTGACTTTAACGCGCGCTAACGCCTAAATCGTTCATCTGGGGAAAAAACTTAAGAAACATAATTTGTAGGAAATTTAATGTAGCTTATATTTGTATAAAAACACTTTTCTCTGAAAGTGCGTAGTTTCCGAGTTATGAACGATACAACAATTCTTTAGCCACTTTTGCAAGTTATTTTGACTTTAACGCGCGCTAACGCCTAAATCGTTCATCTGGGGAAAAACTTAAGAAACATAATTTGTAGGAAATTTAATGTAGCTTATATTTGTATAAAAACACTTTTCTCTGAAAGTGCGTAGTTTCCGAGTTATGAACGATACAACAATTCTTTAGCCACTTTTGCAAGTTATTTTGACTTTAACGCGCGCTAACGCCTAAATCGTTCATCTGGGGAAAAACTTAAGAAACATAATTTGTAGGAAATTTAATGTAGCTTATATTTGTATAGAAACACTTTTCTCTGAAAGTGCGTAGTTTCCAAGTTAAGAGCGACACAACAATTTTTTAGCCTATTTTGAAAGTTTTTTAACTTTAACGCGCTCTAACGCCTAAATCGTTCATCTAGGGAAAAAAACTTAAGAAACATAATTTGTAGGAAATTTAATGTAGCTTATATTTGTATAGAAACACTTTTCTCTGAAAGTGCGTAGTTTCCAAGTTATGAACGATACAACAATTCTTTAGCCAATTTTGCAAGTTATTTTGACTTTAACGCGCGCTAACGCCTAAATCGTTCATCTGGGGAAAAAACTTAAGAAACATAATTTGTAGGAAATTTAATGTAGCTTATATTTGTATAAAAACACTTTTCTCTGAAAGTGCGTAGTTTCCGAGTTATGAACGATACAACAATTCTTTAGCCACTTTTGCAAGTTATTTTGACTTTAACGCGCGCTAACGCCTAAATCGTTCATCTGGGGAAAAACTTAAGAAACATAATTTGTAGGAAATTTAATGTAGCTTATATTTGTATAAAAACACTTTTCTCTGAAAGTGCGTAGTTTCCGAGTTATGAACGATACAACAATTCTTTAGCCACTTTTGCAAGTTATTTTGACTTTAACGCGCGCTAACGCCTAAATCGTTCATCTGGGGAAAAACTTAAGAAACATAATTTGTAGGAAATTTAATGTAGCTTATATTTGTATAGAAACACTTTTCTCTGAAAGTGCGTAGTTTCCAAGTTAAGAGCGACACAACAATTTTTTAGCCTATTTTGAAAGTTTTTTAACTTTAACGCGCTCTAACGCCTAAATCGTTCATCTAGGGAAAAAATTTAACAAACGTAATTTGTAGGAATTTTAATGTAGCTTATATTTGTATAGGAACACTTTTCTCTGAAAGTGCGTAGTTTCCGAGTTATGAACGATACAACAATTTTTTAGTCAATTTGGCAAGTTTTTTTAACTTTAACACGCGCGCTAACGCCTAAATCGTTCATCTGAGGAAAAAACTTAAGAAACATAATTTGTAGGAAATTTAATGTAGTTTATATTTGTTCTTTCATCCTGCATAGTCAAAAATTTTGTACTTGTCGGTTTAGTAAAAATGTTCGCTGTCTCCCCCACTACATATAAATACCAATATCAGAAAATTCTATACAGAAAGGTGAAAATAACCCTGTCGCCCGCCTATAACTGATAATGTAGAATAACCATATCATTTGGCACTGAACCAAGATTATCATTTTTAATAAAAATTCCAAATTTTCACTTTTCTTGCTCAATTTAGGAAAATGTGTTTCGTACATGGGGTTGATCAGCCTCGTTTGTAGCTTTACAAAAATTATTACTTAAATAATTATACACTAGTAGACTAATATAGGTATAAAAGAGATATTATCCGTTTTTAGTTGCCCTGCTTCAGTAATTTGCTCTTCCTTTGATAGATGGAAGTGTAAAAAAGCAATACTTTGTGCCTAAAAATGGATGTATTTAAACTGATTCAACAGATAAACAAGTTTAACGTAAATAGATATATTTTTAGAAATTCCACCTATCAACGAAACTTCGAAGTAAGTACTTACTTAATTCTATAAATATAATTGTAATGTTTAATGAAAGCACATAAACATTCGTGACTAAGGTAAGTTTTATACCTAGTACTAGTATTGCCTAAATTATGCACGTTGCTATTTTGGGCTACATACGGAATTTTAATTATAAATGACAAAAACTATAATAAAATTACGAGTGAAAGGAAACGGCCTGTCCAGCCGTGTTCCAAAAATAGTCCATTTATTTTAAAAAAACGCGTCCCTTTACTTGAAAAGTGATAAGTCCGCCTTACGAAATTATAGGCCATCAGACACCTGAACAATGAAACGTGCTATTGTTTAAATAATTATTTCTAAATCCATATTTTACATATAGAAGCTAAAGTCGAGAAAAGTATAGTTATTAACCGCAATAGGTGGTAGACCATAAATTATGCTATTATAAGAAAAGTAACTTTCTGAAATACGAATTGTAATTTCAATTAAAACCACAACAGTTAATTGTCAATTATCCGTGGATTTTAATCAATGCGAAAATAATTGAATTCTATTTTTATATTTCATACTCAAACCATTCTTTGTTGTAAATTTCAAAAATAAATTTCATTTATTTATTTGATAATACCACTAGATTAGCACACTCGCAATCTCACAATGAAATTGTCCAAAGAGCCCTGCTTCAAAAATATTAGTCCCTTTGACTAATAACCTTTAGGTGTACGTAATCCAAGGGAAAAACTTGAACCGCGATCGGGAATCAAACCCGAATCTCCACGGTGTCGCGCCCGATGCTTTGACCAATAAGCTACCTCGGTAATTGCAATTCCCTTGTATTTGACGCGTCCTCGCGTGCTTCGGAGTCCCTACAAATGAAAGATAACCAAACAGAAGGCGCTTCGCCTAGTCAAAATGGGAATGCCGAGATGCCGAGTGTTAATTTAATGCTGCAAACTTAATAGCCGACATTCGAATTAGTAACGGTAAATAAGATGAGAGAGTAACGATTTAAGCCCATAAATGATTCTCTAAAATGCATCGATTGAGCAGAAAAAGTGTGATTTTCTCCTATTAGCACGAAAAGCGTATCTTTCTCCTTATGCACGGCATGATGAAGGTTAGTACACTACCTGTCGATGCCGTAAAAATAAATTGGAATTAAATAAATTAAATCATGTTTACGCGAACGTCTTATACAAAAAGTTAACTAAATTAATTATACCTTTAAGGTAATTAATGATGTCACTACTAGATGTTTACTTTTGTTTTTTGTGCTACAAATACCTACAAATTAATTTTTTAACGAATGTAGTTAAAGAAACTTGAATATGTATTACAGTCACTGAGTCACTAATAAATTTTTCTAAAGCATAGATCGTGCAATCCTATAACATAAGAGTAAGAATTTGCCTCGAGCAGGGAGACGCTCCCCAAGTCATTTAATTATTTAAAATTTTATTTAGTTAATATTAATTTGTAACAATTAAGTTTAATCATATCATATTGAATATTATCCGCCCTTACTGGCGTGTATTTCATTTATAAAGAAATTTGTCAAACAGCCAAATAGTATTAATTTCCATCGGCATAATAAAAATACATTAAATAATACAGTCCACTAATCCGGTAATGCTACTCTTCAATAACAAAAAAATAGTTTTTTGAAATCATAATATGTTTGAAGTGCCGGTTTTGGAATAAACTTTTGAAGTTTTTCTCCTATTACATTCCCTCAAAGGCAATAGTTATTATAATTATATAAGTTACCCCTTTTTACTTTTTCAATCGCAATCCATTCTATCATTCTAATGAGACGTTATCACCACATACAAATCCATGATCTTATCACACTGAACACTTAACGTGTACCCTGAATTTGAAATCAATAAAGCTATTTTCCATACTTCTGTGTACCTGTTTAGTTTGAAGTCATTACGTCATTACCATCGTATTGATGGAATTTACAGTAATGTGTATCTCAAACGGAGAAACTAATAAAAAGTTTACCGACCAGCTTGCGTCTGTAGACTAAGCAAAAGCATGCATTTAAATATCTACACCTATTATACAACTAACTGTAAGTCCAAATTGTCCTATTCTTGTATTATTCTAACTGCATTTAAAAATAAAAATTACATTAAACCCCAATAACATGAAACATGATATACTTATGCTACACACCACAAAAATAAGCATAATAGTACATAATATGTATGTATTACAATTATTGTTTAAATAATTTAATTTTAATGCTTGTATTGTATATCACAATCATCATTCATGAATTATTAAAATATCCGTCAACAAAATAAAATTTATTCCCAGATAAAATAATACATAATGGTTACACAATAATCAATTTCTTTCTCTATCCAAAGTATTTTGAACTCCTTCCTATTATAACAAAATCGTCAATAATATTATTGTTTATATTACTTTAATTATTTGAAAAATTGAATAATGTATAATCTGCAAATTAAATTTAAATAATAAATCGTTACATTTTTAATTACTACTGCTTACTAATAAGGTTTGTGGAATGAGCAAAAAAAATATTTTTATAGTAACAAAATTGTTTACTAGCAATAACCAGACCAGATAAACAATAATATATTATACGCAAAGAATATCAAAGATTATAAGTACTATAAATATGCCTTTATATAAATTTTATTAAGTAACATTAGTTGGTTGTAATAAAGTTTTAGATAATAGGAAAATCGCATGTAATAATATATTTTTCCAAATATAGTTCCTCTAATAAAATCGTCAGTAAAAGGCACTAAACTAATAAAGTAAAGTTGTAGAATATAGTGTCAAAAATGCTATCAAAAACATAGCTTCCTATTATCCTATTAGAGACAGAGGTTCACGAGCTATTAGCGATTTTCTTGACATAATAATGCTCTTTTTCGATTTTTCGCTTATAACTCGAAAACTACACACTTTATGAGAAAAGCTCTTCTATACAAAAATAAAGCACGTTAAATTCCCTAAAAATTATAACTCTTAAGTTTATTTCCTCAAACGAACGGTTTAAGCGCTAGAGCGCGTTTAATTTTGGCAAAAATTCCAAACTCGACCAAAAATCTGTTTTTTAGATTATCACCTATAACTCCGTAACTACGCACTTTTAGAGGAAAATGTTCATGTACAAAAATAAAGTACATTCAATTTTCTACAAATTAAGTCAGTATATTTTTTCGTCATACGAATAGTTTAGGTACTAGAGCGCGTTGAAGTATAGTGGTTCGAGAAGGATGGATATTAATTTGAGAGTCAAACTAAACCATAAAGTACACGAAAAATTTATACACAAAAAAATTGCATATTTAGGGTAGATATTAAATACACAAATACAGTGTGTTTGCCGAGAGTGGCGAATTTTGTATTCCTTCAATATTTATTACTACTATTTTTGTTGTATGAATTAAAAATACCTTGCATAATATTTATTAAAATTGAGTTTATACAATCAAGGTCGTAAAGTTAGGTGTATAGATAAATTAATTAATTAATTACAAGTATTATCTCTTTTCGAAATAGATAATAATTATCTATAACTAGTTTAAAGATAAACAATTGCATTGTGTTAAGAGAATATTCGACATGATGAAAACTTTCTATAATAAAGCACGCAATTCCTAAGTAAATGTATCAAAAGTTAATATAATATACGAATACCTGTATATACAGGACGTGCCCCCCCCCCTCCAAAGAGGTTATTTTTGGGGAACATTTTAGAACTGCAAGTTCTTATAAACATACGTCCGTCCGCAACGGCTAGATTTTCGATATATCGAGTGTTAAAATAAATAAAAACGCCGCTAGAAAGATTAATCAAATCAGGTGCATCAAGGTGCGATTTCGTTGCAACGTTCAGCGGTCGCGGCCGGACGCGACGTCCAAAAGTCGAGCACACGGTCGAGCACTGTTTCTCTCTTTACTCACATTAAAGTGCATTGTAGCAGTGCTCGACCGTGTGCTCGATTGCTGGACGTCGCAACTAGATCACACCTTTAGTTACAACGAACTACGGTGTATATTTGCGCTAAAATTAACTTGTTGTATCGTTACCAGGGGAGCACATGTGGGTTGCAAGGTGGACACTTTGCCAGAAGAAATTGTTACGCTTCAATATCAGTCAACAGACGGTCCTAGGGCTATATAGGCAAGCGCGAACGTATCACCGGGCAGTCCGGTGCGAAGCCTTGGCCCTGGGACTCCGGGTCTTCAAATTTTCGCAAACAGACCCGAACTCGAACCAAATTTTTATAGACGAGTTTATTTTGCAAAATGGGAGTGAATAATATTCGTTAGGACCAGTGGCATAACTACAATGGTTCCGAGGGTTTCGTGGAACCATGTCCATGATTTTCAAGAGTTCGAAAGAGGACCACAAGATTTAAATCGTGTTATCTAATCCAATTTAAGAAAAATTATAATGAACTACTTCAACACACAGCATTAGTAAAATTAGCAGCATTAGCAAGAAAATTGCTTAATTTCCCCCAAAATTAAAAATGCCTAAGCTCTGTTGTCTTGAATATTCCAAAAAAATTGGCCCATGATAGTGTAGCTACGCCACAGGTTAGGTCTCTAAAACACTAGAAAATTAGGACCCATATTAGACGTTTTTGGCACCGAAGACCATTCAGTGCTAGATCCGCTACTGACTATTGGGTATTATTAGGTATTGTAAATATTTGTAAACTGAAAACTGATGAAGAGACGCTTTTATGAAAACAAACGTATTTTAAAATACTAATAAATACTGAGTGCCAATTGTTTGAGAGTCATTATTGACACTACCTAACAAACTTTGGTTTCAGAACTGGTTCAGAGAGCCACAAAATATGAAAATCGGTGAAAGAAAATGGAATAAAATTGTGCAAGATAATAATAGTACTGTAGGGGGGGGGGGGGCAAGAGAGACTTAACGTCTCTGAAGACTTTCCCGTCTTCCCAGAGGTTTCTCCGGTTCTCCGGCCATCACAATAATAGGGGCATCAACTTGTCAACTCAATATACATATTAGAGAAAAATAAAGGGGAAGGCAAAGACAGAAATCAGGACGAAGAAAAAAATTCAATGGTCAAATTCAGAGGCCCGGTAATCCTCCAACAATACTATATTTTGTTCATCTGAAATAGTATAGCAATGTAATTCTAAATTCTGTTAATTCTTCTTAATTATTCTATTTCTACTTTGTTTGTGTGAAACATCAATCTTTTTGCGAGACACTATATCAATCGCTAGTAAAATTCCCGAACTTCATTTAAACCGTTTGACTTTAAGGTTGCGATTTTGCTCATGTTAGAAATCTTGCAAATAGTGCTTTACTGGAGCGGTTGAGCAGCGAAACCTATTGAAGTTACAAAAAAATGATGTAGATAAAAAATAAAGTAGAAAGATTGGGCTACAATGTAAGTAAAATTTTGTTGCTGAAATGTTGATATTTAATAGAGATAAGGCTTACTGAAAGTGAGGAAAATTGCTTGCTTTTATTTACCCACTTTTGGGCCATTTTTAAATAAAAAATTCTGAGATATACATATCGTACTCTATACTTTCTTCTTCACTTTAAGACTTTAAGACGGTTCTATAAAGCATTAATCAAGGTTTAAATATTTATCGTCGCGATAAATAAATTAAATGGCGACGATAGAAATGACAGTTGTGCTATAAAGCGTCCTCCGAGAGTTCCTCGACATCTTTTTGAATAAAATTTTTACCCCGAACTGTTCTTTATCGTTATCCATATTAGTAAATAGGTAAATACTAGTTAAATATGCAAAAATAACCAAAATAACTTGAAATTTAAATTTTGACAGCTATCAGAAATGGAATTTTCTGATTGGTCAATGCCTAAATTAAAAATTTTATGTCTGAATTAGTTAATTCCGGAATTAGTGATCTTTATAGAACCGGGGGTTAGTTTTGAAGAATAATTAACATAATGAACCTGAACCAACCGCTCCAGTAAAACGCTTTTGAATTTTTATATTTGATATATTTGATAACAGTCGTCGTTATTCCTAAAGTTGCTTACTTTTCAAAATGAGCATATACCTTTCTCACTCTAGAATATCGCAACCTTAAACGCAGAAAAAAATTTCGTCTGCGGCGCTTTTCGCAAGTGCCCCTATGACAAGGGCCCTATAAAACCTGTTTGTCCACAATACTGTTTTACATTTTAAAAGGTTCCTCAAATATTAGTTGTCCCGGGCCTGAAAGGCCCCAATTATTAATATTAAAACTTTCAATAAATATGACATGTATAAACGATTTTTTCCTTTTTTAGTACTCGTTTAGTTCAAAACAATACTTCTCTGCACATTATTCAGATTTAATTCTTCTACGCGGAGTTTCCGATAAAATGACCGACTTATTCGTTTTAAATCGTTAAACGTTAAAAAATATCGATACAATCGAAAATGATATTTTTACAAATGAACTTTGCTTTGGCTTATTTTCAAAATTTACAGGTTTTTGTGGTGATTCATTTGTCGTTGAATTAATTAATTTTTTTTAAACAAAATTTGCGCGAATAAAACGAAGGTCGTACAAATTGGGCACTATAAATGAAAATTTTTGTAACACGTCGTCATGTCCATTCACACGCCTCCGCTTACGCAAATTAAATATTTATAGCTAACATTTTTTGTCTATTACTCAATATTTAATCCGCCAATGTTGGTGGTTCCTTAATTCTATTCTTATTGTGTGAGCAATTTTTGGGGTATTTCCTGCTTTCTATAAAGATTCTTGCAAGTTATCTGGAAACAACAAAACCACGCGCGCGTTACGCGTTATCATTAACTTTCATTAGCTCCAGGGATTAGCAACTCCTTACATCTGCATTCTGCACGGATATTATTTTACACCAAAACTAACTAGTACCTACATACATATTGACTATTGTAGTCTGGCCCCTGAGAATCGTAGGCGCAGTAGACGAAAACTCTCGCACACTGACGCTCTCCGTTCTTGAACTTCGCGCATTTCAGGGCCAAAGCTATAGTAATCATCGACTTGTCAAAAATATTTTTACCCAAATATGCGTAAATATTGTGCCGTGCAATTCGACTATTATAACTAAGGACCATCATAGGCCATTGCTCTAAATTGAAACCATAGTAATAACTTTTGCATATTTGAGATAACATTATAAAAAAATTAATTAAAAAGATAATAACATTGTAGTCCATTAAACTTTTAGCATAATTTATAATAATTATTACGTAACATTCGTGTATAAAATGAGATGAAAATTACACTCGGCTGAAATTAATGCTTAACGGTAACAAATTGTTACTTTGGCGCACACGAATAATTACCTTTTACTTTTTAACCCACAAATAACCTACTTCGTATCTATTTACTAATTGTTGTAAACTAAATCGTATTAGTAAAGTTAATTAATAAACTACATTTAATACAAATCAATTTGTACTTACCACATGTTTCTTGGCAATTTGCATTACGGTCTTCCACGTTACTTCGTACAAAAGTTTAGTTTGGGTTATGAACATCTTTTCTTTTGCAGCAACCAAATTCGTCATGCAATGATAACATTCTTCCTCTAAAATAAAACGAAAGTATTATTTTTCAAAAAATAATAACGTTATTAAATTTTTGAAGCTTAAACTTGCTCTCTGATGACATTTACAAATGTGTCCTATATCTATTAGAGAGAGATTCGTTTTTAGACAAGAGAAAAGCCGTAAAGTTAGAGCAACTTAACAAAATTTAAAGCTTTTCACAAAATAGCGTGTATGAAGCACACTTTTGGGGTTTAGGGACATAAAATTCCAAGATTCTATCTTTTTTTATGGGTATCATTAAACACGTGTGAAAATATTTTCAATTGTTTAAAATTAAATTATTAAATCACATCGAGTTACCTAAGGATTATTTTAATAAATATGACATTGCGATTACGCAAAAAAAACAAAGGCGGCATCTAAAATTGTTTGAGTACACATTTATCTATGGTCAACAAACCACACAACATGCAATAGAAGATAACTAACTATACATTTACAGCTAATGTATCGCAAACACGAAATATAATAACAAAATTGGAGGTTCAAATTACTTGTTTTAAAATAAAATTGTTTCAAATAAAAGAAAAATTATTCAAATGATGATAAAGTCGTAAATGTATACCTTTATAGTTTTTAGAACAGAACAATCAGATAGTGATTCAAAGCAAATCAAATAATTGATCTTCAGGCATCGCGAGCATAATCACCAAGTAGGTACTATAGAATTCAAAAAGCATGGTTATGAGATGAGACAAATACACTTTGTGATGATCGACAGGGCCGTAGTCAGCTTTGGCGGGCTCCGGACAAACCTTATTTCCTTGACTCTGCTTTACCGGGGGGGTCCGGAAAATTTTTGAAAATTACATACTAGGACATCACTTTTTACGCTATTTCAGCTCATAAAAACAGTATACAATTACTGTGACTTTCGGGAGGGTTATTTTCTTTATGTTTAACGTTAGCCGGTTAACACAGGGAAAATTTCATTTATCAATTATCATTTCATATAAAATAAACATTTTAGGGTTTGTGGGGTCCGCTACCTAAACTTCATTCAAGCTGAGGATTTTAAAAGGGCCAGGCCGGGCCCCTAAAAACAAGGCTTATGGCCGGGCCCCGGACAAATGACCCGAGAAAACCGGTCTGACTACGAGCCTGATGATCGATACACTTCACAAAAGTTGATGCAATCTTTAAGAGCCATAAATTTGCAGTTGAGGATGAGAAGATTCCAAATCTCCAACCCACAAAAATATCGGTGCAATTCACGCTTTGGAATAATTTGGTTGAACGCGTTCATCATAATATGATTCAGATTCAATTGCATTTTGGTATTAGCATATTATAAAAGAAAGCGATTTAAATATGGATCAGAAGCTAGTAAGAGTAGAAGCATCATGCTTTATCTCTGGCCGTTTTAAAAACGACGCCGATATCTTCAATAATGTTATTACCATGAACGAACTTTTCACGACCCAGAAAATGAAATAAAATGAATAATTGGCAGATATCTGATTAAACAAGAAATAACTACTAATAACATTATAAACACTCGAATAATTAAAGAAATGCAGTAGAATAAAAATCTTCACATATGGTTAGATATTACCCAATATTACTCGATTTTTCTGGCTCATTTCAGTCTCAGAGATATGTAATTACGTCCTTAGGTTATATCGATCTAACAAACTTCAATTTTAATGGGCGATAAACAAAACATGTAAATATTTAATTTATTTTCGTTTAAGCTTAAGCATCCATGCGGATATTAAAGAAACAGCCCTTAAGATACAAACGTGCACGTGAATTCTTAGCGATCAAAGTAACTTGAAGATGTTAAATTGGTGTAAAATGCATCTTCTGATCTTCTGCCCAATAACAAAAAAATACAAAAACCCAATAAAAACATTATATAAGGTACAGCTATGTCACAAAGTAATTCGCCTTCAAACTCAACGATCGAGTTATTAGTAAAATCGAAGGAATTCCACGGCTCCTAAAACCGCGCATTAAACAAATTCTATTGAATCGAAAATTTTCAAAATGTTCCAGACTAAAGCTAAAGGACCACTACATTTTGTCCATAAATTTGAAGAACTTTGTAAAACCCACTTTCAAGTTATTCGCCTTCAAACTCGACGATCGAGTTATTAGGAAAATCCGAGGATTTCCACGGCTCCTAAAACCGTGCGTGCATTAAACAAAATCTAATAAATCGAAAAATTTCAAAATGTGCCAAATTAAAGTTAAAGGGCCACTATATCTTGTCCATAAATTTAAACGACTTTGTAGAACCCACTTTCGAGTTACCCGCCTTCAAACTCGACGATCGAGTTATTAGGAAAATCCGAGGACTTCCACGGCTCCTAAAACCGTGCATTAAACAAAATCTAATAAATCGAAAAATTTCAAAATGTGCCAAATTAAAGTTAAAGGGCCACTATATCTTGTCCATAAATTTAAACGACTTTGTAGAACCCACTTTCGAGTTATCCGCCTTCAAACTCGACGATCGAGTTATTAGGAAAATCCGAGGACTTCCACGGCTCCTAAAACCGTGCATTAAACAAAATCTATTAAATCTAAAAATTTCAAAATGTGCCAGACTAAAGCTAAAGGACCACTACATCTTGTCCATAAATTTGAAAAACTTTGTAAAACCCACTTTCAAGTTATTCGCCTTCAAACTCGACGATCGAGTTATTAGGAAAATCCGAGGACTTCCACGGCTCCTAAAACCGTGCATTAAACAAAATCTAGTAAGTCTAAAAATTTCAAAATGTGCCAGACTAAAGCTAAAGGTCCACTACATCTTGTCCATAAATTTGAAAAACTTTGTAAAACCCACTTTCAAGTTATTCGTCTTCAAACTCGACGATCGAGTTATTAGGAAAATCCGAGGATTTCCACGGCTCCTAAAACCGTGCGTGCATTAAACAAAATCTAATAAATCGAAAAATTTCAAAATGTGCCAAATTAAAGTTAAAGGGCCACTATATCTTGTCCATAAATTTAAACGACTTTGTAGAACCCACTTTCGAGTTACCCGCCTTCAAACTCGACGATCGAGTTATTAGGAAAATCCGAGGACTTCCACGGCTCCTAAAACCGTGCATTAAACAAAATCTAATAAATCGAAAAATTTCAAAATGTGCCAAATTAAAGTTAAAGGGCCACTATATCTTGTCCATAAATTTAAACGACTTTGTAGAACCCACTTTCGAGTTATCCGCCTTCAAACTCGACGATCGAGTTATTAGGAAAATCCGAGGACTTCCACGGCTCCTAAAACCGTGCATTAAACAAAATCTATTAAATCTAAAAATTTCAAAATGTGCCAGACTAAAGCTAAAGGACCACTACATCTTGTCCATAAATTTGAAAAACTTTGTAAAACCCACTTTCAAGTTATTCGCCTTCAAACTCGACGATCGAGTTATTAGGAAAATCCGAGGACTTCCACGGCTCCTAAAACCGTGCATTAAACAAAATCTAGTAAATCTAAAAATTTCAAAATGTGCCAGACTAAAGCTAAAGGACCACTACATTTTGTCCATAAATTTGAAAAACTTTGTAAAACCCACTTTCAAGTTATTCGCCTTCAAACTCGACGATCGAGTTATTAGGAAAATCCGAGGATTTCCACGGCTCCTAAAACCGTGCGTGCATTAAACAAAATCTAATAAATCTAAAAATTTCAAAATGTGCCAAACTAAGGACCACTACATCTTGTCCATAAATTTGAAAAACTTTGTAAAACCCACTTTCAAGTTATTCGTCTTCAAACTCGACGATCGAGTTATTAGGAAAATCCGAGGACTTCCACGGCTCCTAAAACCGTGCATTAAACAAAATCTATTAAATCTAAAAATTTCAAAATGTGCCAGACTAAAGCTAAAGGACCACTACATTTTGTCCATAAATTTGAAAAACTTTGTAAAACCCACTTTCAAGTTATTCGCCTTCAAACTCGACGATCGAGTTATTAGGAAAATCCGAGGATTTCCACGGCTCCTAAAACCGTGCGTGCATTAAACAAAATCTAATAAATCTAAAAATTTCAAAATGTGCCAAATTAAAGTTAAAGGGCCACTATATCTTGTCCATAAATTTAAACGACTTTGTAGAACCCACTTTCGAGTTATCCGCCTTCAAACTCGACGATCGAGTTATTAGGAAAATCCGAGGACTTCCACGGCTCCTAAAACCGTGCATTAAACAAAATCTATTAAATCTAAAAATTTCAAAATGTGCCAGACTAAAGCTAAAGGACCACTACATTTTGTCCATAAATTTGAAAAACTTTGTAAAACCCACTTTCAAGTTATTCGCCTTCAAACTCGACGATCGAGTTATTAGGAAAATCCGAGGATTTCCACGGCTCCTAAAACCGTGCGTGCATTAAACAAAATCTAATAAATCTAAAAATTTCAAAATGTGCCAAATTAAAGTTAAAGGGCCACTATATCTTGTCCATAAATTTAAACGACTTTGTAGAACCCACTTTCGAGTTATCCGCCTTCAAACTCGACGATCGAGTTATTAGGAAAATCCGAGGACTTCCACGGCTCCTAAAACCGTGCATTAAACAAAATCTATTAAATCTAAAAATTTCAAAATGTGCCAAACTAAGGACCACTACATCTTGTCCATAAATTTGAAAAACTTTGTAAAACCCACTTTCAAGTTATTCGTCTTCAAACTCGACGATCGAGTTATTAGGAAAATCCGAGGACTTCCACGGCTCCTAAAACCGTGCATTAAACAAAATCTATTAAATCTAAAAATTTCAAAATGTGCCAAACTAAGGACCACTACATCTTGTCCATAAATTTGAAAAACTTTGTAAAACCCACTTTCAAGTTATTCGTCTTCAAACTCGACGATCGAGTTATTAGGAAAATCCGAGGACTTCCACGGCTCCTAAAACCGTGCATTAAACAAAATCTATTAAATCTAAAAATTTCAAAATGTGCCAGACTAAAGCTAAAGGACCACTATATCTTGTCCATAAATTTGAACGACTTTGTAGAACCCACTTTCGAGTTATTCGCCTTCAAACTCGACGATCGAGTTCACGGTTCCTAACACGGTGCATTAAACAAGAACATCTACTATGCAATTTAGAAGGGAATTCTGAGATTTTACTAAAAACTGAATAAATATGAATTAAGACCTACGCTACGATAGCTACAACTTTAAATACAGGTAGCATAACCAAATCGTAAAGCCTGGGATACACATGCTACGTACTAGCATGAAAGCACGCTAATTTCGAGCAGATGCTAGTTAGTAGCATACAATTAGCATGTGTATACGAAAACAGCATGCTAGTAAAGAAGTGCGCTACTTAATCGCACGTTGGTCTATTTTACGTGCTAACTAGCACCAAACGCGAGGCATGAGTGGAAAGAAGTTTGCTCAAAAGCAAGTCTTAACGCGTTTACTGCGAGCATACTTATAGCACAATACAAAAACAAAATTTCAAGGGAAAATGCGTATCAAGTCCATTTTGAATCACAATTAACAAGCAAGTGTATCTCGAGCTTGCTAGAAACGAGTATGCTTGTAAAGTCTGTAATTTTACTAGCAAATGTACAGACACGGATAGCATGCTATAAATGAGTATACTACCAAGTAGCAAACAAGCATGCTTTTTTAATAGCATGTGCATTCTAGGCTTAAAGCCTGGGATACAAATGCTACGTACTAGCATGAAAGCACGCTAATTTCGAGCAGATGCTAGTTAGTAGCATACAATTAGCACGTGTATGCAAAAAGAGCATGCTAGTAAAGAAGTACGCTACTTATTCGCACGTTGGTCTATTTTACGTGCTAACTAGCACAAAACGCGAGGTACGAGTGGGAAGAAGCTTGCTCAAAAGCAAGTCTGAACGCGTTTACTGCGAGCATACTTATAGCACAACACAAAAAGAAAATTTCAAGGGAAAATGCGTACCAAGTCCATTTTGATTTTGAATCACAAATAACTCGCAAGTATATCTCAGACTTGCTAGAAACGAGTATGCTCAAAATAAGTATGCTTGTAAAGTCTGTAATTTTACTAGCAAATGTACACACACGGAGAGCATGCTATAAATGAGTATACTACCAAGTAGCAAACAAACATGCTTTTTTAATAGCATGTGTATCCCAGGCTTAACAAATGTAGAAATAAAAACTATATTAAAGTTCAATAAATAAATAGGTGCAAAGTATTAATTGCTATCAGTGCTTCCCCGACTATACACACTAGGACACTAGGACCTACGACGAAGAAGTAGTCTCTTTGGAACAATTTTTCTTTTTTGTTTTAATAAGAAAACGCAACATTTCTTTGAATTACACGAAATTCTCATACCGTTCTAACGGGACGATTTACGTAGCTCAAATACAACCCGAATTCGTCTGTAAGCAACTAAAAAATTTATAGACACCATAAAATACTTGTGTATACATTATTGAAGCGCCTACAATAATTATTTTAATACGAATAATTATCGATTGCTTAGATTAATGACATTTCTAATCGAAATGTTACAATTATTTATTTAAGTGTCATCAATCAGCGCTTCAAATATTTACACAAATTATAATTTAGAAAAAAGTAATATCATGTACGTACTATATTTATATAGAAAATAAAAGGTCAAAATTAAATTTTCTGGGGGTCATGGACGTTTTCAAACAATGCCATTCAAAACAAAAACAAACTTCTTTTCTTAATATTACAATCACTCTATTCCTGTGTACTTAACAGTTTGAGACTGATGCCGAAACGAAAGTCCACAAGCTCGGAAAATACAACATTTGCGGTCTCCTAAATATTGACAAATATTCCAGAAGGAGAGAAGTTAGAGGTGAGCACGGTTAAATTTATGCTTACAGTGTCTCGTATTATACAGGAACGTTAGAGAATCCGTTAGAATGAAACAAATTTTAGATTAGATTTCAGTTTGTGAGTGCTCTTGAAAACGTGTATTACAATAGACAATAGCACAAAACAGTGCCAGACTAATAAATGTCTTAAAACTCCGAAAACTTACCATAAGGCCATTCGTATGCCAAATAAAGAAAATTAATTATTTTAGTACATACTATTGTGTTGTTCTGGTAATTTTCTTCTATGATTTTAACCGCATCAAAAGCGAAATAAATTACAATCGATATAATTACAACTAGGTATACATAATTAATTAAATAGTTTTAAAACTTTCTATAAGACACTAGTTTTCACCTGGAAAAACAAACTTTTGAAATTAATAAAGAAAAACAGTTTGGCTTGGCCCAAGAGCAATAATATTATTGTAAAAATAGTAACAGGAAATTACTGGAGACGAAAGACACGAGAGTTCTGAAACTATTATAGACAATTAAAAAAATTCGGCCAGAAAAGCACGGAAATAACTACGGCAAAGTGAAGAGAGATATACTCGCACTTATATAAATTGATTATTGAAATTGGGTATTTTAAAACTCTAGGAATAAAAAAATACTTCACGTTCAATTGATTTTTCCGGAGTCCAAAATTTCTTTATATAAGAATCAATAAATAAGTATCTCGTAACAAAGTAGCGAAAGAAAACCGAGAGGGTAAATAGTAAAGTAGTAATAATAGTATTCAAATATATTACAACATAGCAACTTGCTCTAAATTATTATGGGCACTAATAGGTAACCAATTAATGCGGATAAGAAATTATCTACAATCAACAATACTGTTATCATCAGCATCACTTGTGTACGCGCGTAAGTTATTAGTATTACCAGTATTACATTCATGATGTTTGTTTTTAAAAAAAATCGATCTGCTCGTGATCTGGATCAATCGTTACCTAGAGGGGTTTGAAATCACAATTACACGAAAATGTATTGTTTAAATAAATATCGATTTAAAATTAGCCAAAATAAACAAGTCGAGTAGAAGCGTACTTACTACGCCCGGGAGGCAGCAAACACTTTTACCAACTTTTACTAAACCATAAAATACAAAACTTTGGACTACGCAGGATGAACGAATATTGCAAATTAGTAATAAAAGAATAAAACCGACCTGTTAAAAGTAGTAACATTAACTTCGGGGAGGCTCGAGAAGGGAGAAGGGTGGATTTTGACTCTTTTGGGTTTTTTGGCTTATAACTCGAAAACTAAGCACTTTATGAGAAACATTCTTCTATACAAAAATAAGGTTCATTCAATTTTCTACAAATGATGTCTCTCAAGTTTCTTTCTTCAAGCAAAAGATTTAGGCGCTAGAGCGCGTTAAAGTTAAAAAAATTCCAAAATCGGCCAAACATTTTTTAAATCGCTTATAACTCGAAAAATACGCACTTTTAGAAAAAAGTGTTTCTATACAAAAATAAGGTACATTCAGTTTCCTACAAATTATGCCTTTTAAATTTTTTTCGTCAAACAAAAACTGTTGGAGTTGAACTTTTGGGTAAGTATATCAGACATGGCGTGTTCGAGAGACAGAATGCCGAAATGCAAAATTTTTTGATTTTGACCGATTCAGACTAAAAGAACATTGCAAATGAGTAATAAAACCAACCGTTTGCCTCTTAAAAGTGGCAGCAAGCTTGAGCGCGGCTTGAGAAGGGTGGGTTTTGCTCGTTTTTCAGTTTCTCGCTAATAACTTCAAAACTATACACTTTTTGAGAAAAAGGCATCTATGTAAAAGTAAACGGAATAAAATTTCCTACCAACTATAAATCCCCCAAAGGTTTTTTCCTCAGATGAACGGCTTAGGCGCTAGAGTGCCTTAAAATTTGACACAGATTTTAAAAAATGCCCAATATACCGACCCAAAAGTTGAACGCACTGTATCACCTCAACTGTTTGTTTGAGGAAAAAAATTTAAGATGCATAATTTGTAGGAAATCGAATGTACCTTATTTTGGTACAGCAACACTTTTCTCCAAGAGAAAAGTTACGAGTTATGAGCGATAAAAATTTTTTCACCGATTTTGGAAGTTTTATTAACTTTAACGAACGCTAGCGCCTAAATTGTTCACCTGAAGAAAAAATCTTAAGAAGCATAATTTGTAGAAAATTTAATTTCCTTTCTTTTTGTGAAGAAACACTTTTCTCTAAAGTGCGGAATTTCGAGTTATGAGCGATAAAAATTTTTTCACCGATTTTGGAAGTTTTATTAACTTTAACGCGCGCTAGCGCCTAAATCGTTCACCTGAGAAAAAAATCTTAAGAGATATCATTTGTAGAAAATCAAATGCACTTTATCTTTGTCAACTTTTGTCATAAAGTGCATAGCTTTCGAGTTATAAGCGAAAAACCGAAAAAAGAGCCAAAATCCACTCAAACGTTTTTTGGTCAGTTGATGCAGATTCCTGATTTTCCTAGCCTAATTTGATAACGTCCTTGGATCGACCGAGCCAGTACCTTAATTAACAGATTTTCAATTTCCATATCCATCAGGCGACTCAAAATAGTAGTTACTGGTATCGTAGTATAAATACCTCTAACGGAAAGTTCCAAGCCGAATAAGATCATAAGATGCGCTTCCCAAATTTTGATTTAAAATTTTTTTATTTTTGTTACCAAATTTGTTAATAAGTTTAATTCGTTCTTAGATTGAGTTTACAAGTGTTATCACCACGACAGAAGTTAATGTAAATTATAGTATTTTCCAATTTAGTAATTCATTATAAATTAACAATATTAGTATTATTTGTTTGCTTTTTCTTACATTAATTAAGATATTAATAAGATCTTTCTTATTTTTCATCTAGATGTGTCACATCGAGCTATACTTGGAAAATTACGGGTTTTTAATGCTTCAATCTATAAACTGGCTATAAAACCCGCTTTCACAATTTTTTCCACGAATCGAAGATTTTCGCTCTAATGACTAAATTAAATTTGAAATATGTACTGCAAATTGAATTTGTTCGAAGTACTATTAGCACATCTACATAAATTTTCAAAATTGTTTATAACTAACTCATAAACAGCTTATTTTAGTCACACATTAGAAATTTAGTGTATAAAATAAAATATACCTATTACGACGGTAAAAATTGAAGTTTAATATTATAACAATCTCAAATCACAGTACTTCGAAAAATCGAACCAATAATAATTTAGAAATGAGTTCGTTACTCTTGGATTTTGTAAATTTTAAATTTCCACCTGGGAAATTTCATTTATCGACTCGAACTCATTATTTATAGAAGAAGTTGAGCGTTTGAAAACAAAACTATAATAAAAATACTATTTTCTCCCGGTAAAAGTAATAAATACGTAGGATGAAACGTAGTTATCATTTTATTAATGACTCCCGCATCAAGCTAAAATTGGTTTTAGCTTGATCCCGCATCAAGCTAAAACCAATAGAACTAATAGTCCAGTCAAATTGAACAAAAATATGGCATTTAAGGAAAAAAATCCAAAAGTTTTACAAATTGGTATGGCTGTAGTTAAAACGTACTAAAAGTCCCAAAAGGTAGGGGCAAGCGGGAGCTATCTAAAGGCGACTTTTGCTCGTTTTTTTCAAATAACTCGCCCCATATAGATCATACGTTGATGAAGGTTTTAATGCAAGTTATAGAACACAACATTATTAGCTACAATATTGGTTATGTGTTTTCCATAAGTTTAACCATTTTCGAGATATACATAGGGCTACAGTGAAGTCGTTTACGGACGTTTACGGACGTATACGGAAAGGTATAAAAGCTCTCGCTAATGAGAAAAACAAGACTTCATTAATATGCTGTCTCAGAAATGGAATAGGGAGGATATTGAAACCACAACAGCTGGGGGGATGCCGATATTATTATTGTGCGATCTGAACTTGACAAAGCATCATCTAAACGAGGCAACGTTTTTGCTGAACGCTCACAGTGATATTTTCGCCGAAATTAATGCCCATTGAGGTCTTTGTCCTCTACGTATTTGCTCAGCACGAGAAAAATGAATCGGACTTTTTCTGTAGGAAATTTTGTCTACTTTAATATTGTATAGGGATAAAGTGTACGTAAGGTCAATAAAATGACGTAAAGTCTTTAAAGAGCCTCCCTCCCGCTAGCTACCCCACCGGGACTTTTAAAATAGCTAGAGTATATCATGTAAAAGTACATGAATCAGGGTATAACGAGAAAACGAGGTCCTATTTAATAAAGGCATTAAAAAGTAACTTTTCAGCTCTAAAAGCCAGCTTGACCAATAACAAACGCCAAACAACAATTTCGCAATTAATGTGTCTACATTTTAATTGGCGCTTTTAATGAAACGAGTAATTTAAATACCATCACCATCAAAAGACGATAAACTTATAATTTGATTTTTAATATGCCGAAGAGCCATTACATCTATTAGAGGACGAAAAAATCAACTTATTAATCGTCAAAAGATACTAGTTACAGTACTAAATCTTGCCCCACTTATCAATTTCTCCAAAAACTATCGTTCAACTTTAATCGACACTTCACGGATAGAACTAATCTGCTTTTATGTAATATAACGGGTATATACGCGTAGGTCTCTATTTTGATAAAAACATTCAAATTTTAAATATATGCCATAATCAAGCTGTGTACCCACTTAAGTTTATAAAGCCAGCTTTTACAGCCTCTTTAAACATTTTATCTTTACACATAAAATGAGAAGTTACACAATAAACGTTTTAGTTCTGATCTTTCCATTATCTATATCAAACAGTGGAAAACTTTTAGGAAATTCAAGAGCACGCCGTTTGAAGTAATGAATTTCAGTCGTGACTACCAGCATTAATTTTGCTTAAATGTAAATAGAAATAGAACTTGCTGTTGGGGAAACTCAAATATTTATTTTCCTACTAGAAATGACTGTATATATGTGAAGTCTTAAACATATCAAGTAATTATGCTATACAGCTATACGATTTATTAATATTGATATAGGTACTGTAGATACGAGTGTACTTTAAGAAGTAATACACACTGCGTACTTCGACCGCTAATCGCTACCGTACAGAATTTTTCAGGAAAATGCCTACCACAGAAGTAAGCGAAACGTCAGGAATCGCAAATAGAATCTTTCGACCACGGCTCATTTAGCCCTAAAACCTCAACCTCCAACAAAGTTTAGTTCGCGAACAATTTAGAACGTCTATAATAACCTCTCCGTATAAATAAAACAACAATTTAGCGGTTAGCGAGTGGTATTGTCTAAATTGTAACAGTAGGGAGTACCTACATACCTAATTATTTTTAATTATTACTTGTCAATTCGTAGAAACGTAGAAACATAACGTATTAATCAATTGTATTATTTATGGATGAAATAATTAATACCTATGCCAAATGCAAAATACCGAGTTTATATGCAGTTATTTTACTTCCTTGAACCTCAAAGTTATAATTACGAATGTTTTTCGCCAATAAATAAAATGAGTTTCACAGATAAATAGATCAAATTTTTTGCAGCACATAAAAAAAAGGTCACTGTATTTTGGAAAAAATGGTATTAACAGTATTTCGTTCCATTTTTAAGGGATGCCAAAGAATTTGCACCGCTAATTCCTAAAACGCCCAAATGCCCATCCACACCCACGGCCACACATCGACATTTCTAATTTTATACTTAGTTACAGATTCTGCACTTAAAATTGTTTGCATTAAAACTGCAAGTATATACACACACAATCGCACATGTACGATGTACGATTGATATAATTCTGTCACGTTGATGTAAACGCAAGAAAATTTTCTTTACAATATACAAACACATACCACATAACATTTGTAAATTAAAGTTGTTAACAACTAGTACTGACAATTGAGTTAAGCAACTTCACGTATTTACCAATAAATAAATAATGGTGAGAAAATCGAAGTGTGGCCAACAAAATAATTATTTTTTCAAAAAGAAAGGATTATACCTAGTTAAATATTAAAAATATAAAAATAATTATTTTATCGGGATCCGTGCCAATAAAAATAATTGCCAACAATTTTAAAGAGGAAGTACAAATTTGTCCCGTACCGAGTAATCAAAGCATTTTTTATTAGTTTAGTTGTCATCGGAAGAAAGGTTGGAATTAAAACAAAAAAATGTACCTATCGTAACAAACACTTAAACGAAGTGCGCAAAAAATCTTAAATTAATTCAAACGGTAAAAGTGACACATGGTTAGATTGTGAACTTAAAAATAAGCCATTTGGTATACAAATCTAATATGGCCCCCATAAGAAAAAATAAAGTTGACATTAAAAGACCAAGAACAAATCGACTAATCGAAATGGTGGATACGAAAGGAGGTTCAAAAGTGGCACTGAAAATGTATTTACAGAATTAAAAAAGATTAACAAGTAAAAAAGTTATGACTAAAAAAAGAAAATGAGAATTTTCGTTTCTTTCAGTTTTCGCGAAAACGCACAAATTTATTCGAAATTTTTTTTCAGATTAATTATCAGCACTCAGCACCGAATTTAGCAGCCTGCCAACTTTAAACCTATGATGCTCTTCAGATAAGCGAAATCTCCATGTTGCAGATAACGAATTTCAACACTTTGTACACTAAACTTCAAAGCGCTCTAGCGCCTAACCTAAACCGTACGTCTGACGTAAAAAACTTAGGAGACATAATTTGTAGGAAATTTTGTTGAAAGTTTGTTGCCGGATTTTGGAATTTTCGTCAAATTTTAACTCGCTCTAGCGCCTAAACCGTTTGTCTGAAGAAAAAACCTGAAAACGTGATTTGTAGAAAATTTAATTCAGTTTACTTTTGTATAAAAGTGCTTTACTCAAAAGTGCGTAATTTTCAAGTTGTTAGCGAAAAACTGAAAAAATGGCATTTTTCTCAGAACGCATCACTATTGCAAGGTGGCAAAGCAGAAATTCAGCATCCCAAAATACACAAAGAACTATAAATAGATAAAAAACCTTCTATATTTTTTCCTGGATTGCCTATTATTTTCCCCTAAGTCCTAAGTGATTGGACTAGTAGTGCATTTTTTCAGCCAACGCGATAATATGGAAAATATGAAACTCTACTATCAGTAAGTCAGGATTCTCTGGATCCTTAACTTTAATATTAACCCGATACAAACTGATTTATTTACAGGTCATATAATATACAGTGTGTTCATTTGAAAACTTCCCACCTGGAATAATTCGAACTCTAATAGTAATTGATACACGCACTTTTAAGAAATAACACGTCGATTTAGATGCGGAGGGGAAACTTCAAAACCACGGTTGATTAATTTTTATGTTGCACCCTTTTAACCCCAGCAACCCCTACTTGGAAATCTCTAATGGCAACTCCTAATGTGTGATTGTTCGGTATCTCAAAAAATTATGAACCGATTTAAATGGATTAAAACCGATTTTTTATGCCTTTTAAAATGACGTGCCACACATTATGGGTTACCATTAAAGATTTCCAAGTAGGGGTTGCTGGGGGTTAAAAGGTGCAACATGCAAATTAATCGACTGTGATTTTAGAGTTCCCCCTCCGCATCTAAATCGACGCGTTTTTTCTTAAAAGCGTTCATCAATTAAATTTCGAGTCATTCCAGGCGGGAAGTTTTCAAATGAACACACTGTATATGTCTTCGTAAAGGTGGACAATAGAAATAGCGACCCATAAATTTTTTCAAGATTTTGCTGAAAAATACTCTAACTGGGCCCCATACTTTGTTTTTCCTTTAACAACTTTCGTAATGAACAAAACGGAGAGCGTTTTTAAGATACTACCACCATCAGCCAAATATTTTAATCCAACTCAATAAACAAAGTATTTTTACTTTCGGGCGTACAAGTACAAGATATATTTTGGTGTACTCTTTTTGACGTATTATTCCCAACAATAATTCAAAATAACCGTACTTGACCTAAATATTTTATTTTAAAGTACCTACGATGATAATTTTTGAGATATACAACAGATTTATTAGATTACGAATTATATTATGGAAATCCTATAGTATTCCTTTTCTTGCTTTGTTGGTGGAAGTAGTAGCTACCCTGAGAGATGAATTACAGATATTGTACATATTGTCAATATGTACCACCAAACGCAATTTATTGTTCGATTAAATATTGCGAAAAACAAAAAAGGCGGCCAGGAAAGGGTTTTAGTATAGTAAAAGATGGTATCTTTGAGTGTTTTCTACATCCAAATTAAAATCATCGACGTGGTTTCCCCCTTTCGCACAAAAATGCTACGTATACATAGAGACGCCGCCGACAGTTACAAATGATTTTACTTCCAACAGCATTATTGCGGAAAAAAACGAGGAGCAGTAAATTTAAAACCCACTATTATTCTAAAATTTTCTTGAACCAAACCGATTTCCTGCAAACATTTCCTGAACGCAACGTGACACTTTCGTACTGAAGACAAGAATCATAAAGCCTTTCGAGATTATACAAACGAATTATACAATCTACCATACATAAATTAATATTCATATGTACATGGGTATACAAGGTTTTTTCTGCTCTTAAAGAAAGAAAATTAATTGAATATCTGTTTCCTGAGACGAGACGACTCCACAGGTCCACAGTCTACATCACCCGCTATACCCAATATAGTAACCCAATGCCAATATGTTGAAGGAAGTTTGCATGTCGTTTGTTTTTGTTAAAGCAACAACAAATGATTCAGACGACAATTCTTCAACCTTGTCAAAATCATGCAAAATTTATGAAGAAATTACAAAAAAAATTTAAACTTATTAACGGAAGCATCCAATTTACGGCACTATGTGCGAATATCACAAGTTAACGTTTAACATTAAGATTTGTAACAGTAATGTAACTACACTTCCATCACATTCGTTAATTGAAAAAAATGCACAATGAAGTTAAAGCAGGAAATACACCATTTAAAGAGTACTAAATCGTTTTGCTCGTAAAGACCTTACAGGATGTTTCAGAAATAGTCATCACTATCGCCACAAATGGGCATCCGTCTCCGTCGTCTAATTAGCAAATTGTTTGTGCTCCCGAAAAGCCATTTTTTGAATAATTTATATCAACTGGGGGACTATACTTGATTAAACAGGAACAGGACGTGAATGACATTGGTTTATGACAACGTAATGCAGTTGAAAAACCATCATGGAGTACGTTACAATTAAGAGAGCTCTCTCGAGTCGTTAATTCTTTATTTTCGATTACCCTCACTTAAACAGATTTATTTCTTTCATAAAAGAGCGTTTTGAAGCCCACGTCGAGCTTCCTAAGGTACTTGCTAAGGTAGTTGATCTTTAGCGACAACAAACAATCGATACTCACACTCGCTGGCGTGCTGGACTTTAATATAACCAATTTTTGTTTGAAAAATTATTTTATAGACGCCCAAATAAACAACCAACGCCTTTTTCAGTCTTTTCAAGGTTACAGAGGATGCCGGCTTATGACATGACTAAATGAGCATTATGCTCATGCATTAACAAGACTGATAGAAATCAACTTCCCCTGGTTTTCCTATAGTCCGTTCCTCAACTATAGTAATAATAAAAATAGAATCGACACCGATTACATTTTAATTAAACAAAACCATACGCAGAGTGCATATAAACAAATCAAAATTTATCGCAACACTCTGGTCGCAAGAGTTAGCACTAAAGATAAACTATAATTAGAAGCAATTTGATTAAATTCTCTGGGGTCTTCCTCATTTTTACTAACCATAAAATTGGAGCAACTCCAAATTTTGCAATAATTTTTTTTATTACCTCGTTAGATATAAAGTTAGATAATATTATAAACTTGAATATGTGAAGCATGAATAATTAATAAGTCAAAAACAACTATGTACTTATAAAAACAAAGACAATTTATTGTAGTCCTAATAAACTAATAAATAGGAGAATTAGCAACAATTTGCTGTATCCTGCACAAACATTCAGCTGCGCAAATATAGTGAACCAAATTTAATTCACTTAAAACTAGTCAGAATTTATTACAAATTAAACGTTAAACGAAAATAATAATTTTCTTTTCTCAATCAATATCAAATCCAGCATTCAACTGCGCAAAAATAATTGCCCACTTTTCCGAACTACCACGAACCACAAAATTCTCCCTTGTTTCTCAAAAGAAAACGAGAGATTAAAAAACTAACCAAAATGACCTTCTCAAATAAATTTTTAATTACGTTCGATTAAGCAATTTCTCTCCGACAACCCCAAACTTATTCGGAGTTCAAAGATCAACAATAATTTGTGACGTTTAAAAATGTCTTTCCCCTTCCGACAATTAAATTCGTCGTATGATTACTGGCCCAATTTGCATAATAAATGACAACAAAAATACATGTAGACGAAACTTAAGAAATACGTATACAATAATAACACATTTTTGTGCCAAACTAGTTATCAGATAATTTATTCCGAGATCACGGGAGTCAATATCTTAAGCCAAGCTTTTTTCCTGTGATGTTTTAAAATAGGTTTTTTTTAAAGAAAAAATTTGTTCGTCCGGGCGATGTGCGAGCAATTGGATTTTAAATATTAATTTTCTCTTATTGATTTGGACTTCCCCGAAAGCACTTAACTCGCACAAAATCGAAAACGAAAAATGATTAGCGCTACCACCGTACCACCGAGACGAGAGTGCGCTCACTCTCGCCGAAAATTTCTAGTTTCTCTCGAGCAACGAATTTTTATTAATTTGTTAACGAGTCGATCAATCGCATTAAATTAATTCGGACCAACTATACAGGGTGTTTGGTTCACCGGCGTATATCTGAAAGAGGGTGGTAGATGAGTTCGTTTGGAACATATTTAACCGTGCAATACCATTATACAAAGTGCCACGGTTTCAAAGATATAGTCAACTTAGTGATATGGCTGAATCGGACGATTTCCCGTTATATAAATTTTAATTAGACGCTATTGTAAGCGTTTAATTCTTTACAACGTAACAAGCGATAAAAAAAATTATACTCGATTGAAGTTCAAAAATGTGTTGCTCTAATATTAAACATTGATTTAGTAAGCCACGAATGAAGAAGAGTTACAATACAAGTTTATGTTCAAGCATGTTTAAAAACTTCCCTTATACTTGCCCTTTGCATAGATATATCACACTCCATTGTTACATTCAAATTACCTACGAAATTGTAAAATTGGCGTTACGAAAAAATTTTTGTCGTAAACAATCTTGAACTACGTCCTTAGTCTATGTGTGATATAGACAATCTTTATCGTACCTCAAGTGGTGAATAAGCAGCTCTCGCTAATGAGAAAAACAAGACTAAGTTCATTAATATGCTGTCTTGGAAATTAAATAGGGAAGATATTGAAAAACATCAGCTGATGGTGATGCTGATACTACCATTGTACGAGGTGAACTTAATAAAGCATCATCTCAACAACAAAGAAACTTTCTTGCTGAACGTTCGTTCATCATATCTTCGATAAAATCAATGCCAACTTAATGTCTACTTAAATTTTGTATAGAAATTAATATATTTTTCGTAGGTTTCATAGTTACGAAGATATAAGCAAAAAACAAGGTCAATTCTTGAGACAGTTCCCCCTCGCCCGAGACTTTTAGTATGTTGTACAGCAGGTTCCAACGAAATATACCATACCAATTTTCAAAACCCTGTCATAAAATTATGTACATATCTATAAATGTATACATATGTACATACATCTAATAATGCACTTACATACTTAAAAATGCTTCATCATACAAAATTTCTTACAATGCGTTTAAAATAAAAAAAGTTTCAAAATCGCAGACAATACATTTATTAAGTGCATCCTAACAACGTGCAAAATGTGCAAAAAAATTAGCAACTATCATAACGCCACTAATTGCTTTTCTAATCAGCAAATCAATATTATAGATGACCTTTATATTATTCTGCCACAATAAATCTTGAGTGGAGAAGATCTGGGAGTTCAAAGTTCAAAATACGATTGTTTAATTCGACATCCTGTATAAAACAACAAGGTATACAAATTAGAGGAAATAATTCTTAATTTAAGAAAACATTATTCGACGAAAAAGCAGTTCGTGCAAGAATTTCCACTTTTGATCAAAAAAATAATCAATAACTTAGAGATGTTTGCAAATTTCCAATCTGCCAAGTTCTCATTAAAATTCGTTTGGCCAATCAAGAGTAAATTAGTGCTTATTAAAGCGAATTCGTTTTAATTAAAAATAATGTACTTGTGTATAACTACAGATTCGCTTTTTGATTAATTAGTAGTCATTAATCGAAAATGAGAATAAAAATTTGGGCGAACTTTCATTACATGTTTGTTATTCGTTACTACTTTTAATAATTCTGGATTACAACTCCATTAAACGTAATGTCGAACAGGAAAATAGCATCATTTCGTTTTTTATTGCAACTGTTTGCAAGCCGGCAAGCCACCACCACCACAATGATTTCTTAAATTTCGAAAAAAGTAACATTGGCTCATTTGGAACTTTTTAACTCGCACCGCGAGCTTCAGCAACGGCGATGTTCACGCCATAAATTTCGTGTACTGAAATATAAATACTTTATAAAAAGAAAAAGTAACGAGATGAGCAATGGTTAGGAGAAAATTGCGCAAGAGAATGCCAAAAATGTAATATTTCATTACAAATCATAACACGCTGAATCACACAAAATACTATTTTCAGTCACCAAGTTGGTCTTCTTATCAATCTAACTAAAATCCAAGCATTTTTTCATTAGATACAATCTACTATTACGCACATAATAATAAGATAAGCTGAAACATTTGGAATTTTATCAGGCTTTCAATTATCACCTTAAATGCTTCAATTATATTTGTATAAATGTAACGTTACCATAATCTTCAAGTTTAACACACATTGAAAAATAAAGATAAGAGTTAACGTTACATCATACCAAAGCATATTTACTATAATATAAGGACCCTTTACAATTCAACAAATAAGCACGGTAAGGACGCACGCAGGTGCGTCATTTCAGAGCGTCGCACTGGAACGCTCGAGTGCTCGTTCAGAGTGCAAGTTCTAAGCCTGCACGCCGAATTGTAGGCATGGAGCGTGCAATTCGAAATTTACCAGTGTGGTGAAAAGCAAAAGTAAAATGAAAAGTTGTTTTGTTTTGGCACAAAGGTGCCAGTTGGCACTATCGGGTTCGCATCGTATTCAGTAGATCGTTTTGATTGAGCGTTCGATTGGACGTGCTGCACTATTATTGGTCGGATGGTTAGAAAAAACTTGGTCCTATGTTTAAATTTCCGTAACTCACGAAGTGAGAAGCTATTAATCGGATTCTGAGTCTGTTCGCGCTACAATGACAGACAGCGCCGGATTACCCACTAGGCTACTGAGGCTGCAGCCTAGGGGCGCCAAGTCAAAAAGAGGCGCCAATTGCCAATGAAAATAAAATTATGTCCAATAGCAATGTATTTCTGCCCATTGTTTTAATTGAAAAATGCGTAAGATAGCTTTTTTACTCGGGTTTGTCGTTTAGATGTAAACTAGTTTATCAATAATTATTAAAATTGATACTTAATCGGAAGTGGGACCTAGGCCTGGATTCACCATTAGTCTAACTAGACTAAAGTGCTAAAGTCTAGAACCCTGGGTCAAAAGGGGCCGCGGAATTCGCCAACAATATGTTGTGTATCAACACTATCAATTGCAACTAAAATTCCTAAACTTCATTTTAAGCCGTTTGACCTTGAACAATACAAAATTTTCGTCTGCGGCGCTATTTCCCTCTATTTCTTCCCCAAATAGGAAAAAGGGCACTGGGATTATTATAGCCCAGGGCGCCAAAATCCGGTAAACCGGCACTGATGAGAGCAGGAACTAAATTTTAAAACAATGGCATTTACAGCTCGGATAGTAAAGCCAGCAAATAATGTAGTGGTCTGTCCGTGCATAATTTTCATAGCCCAAACTACAGTATGTCCACTTCCCTGAGAACAAACAGGAGTTTTTATAAAGTATATTTTTTCGAGAAATAAAAAATAAAGATTGTTTCCCCCTTTGTAACCCAATCCGCGAATAGTGGACATACTGTATAACAACGCGAGACTAGACATTTGAAACGATCGCTCCATCAGTAAAACCAGTATAAAACTTCATTTTCGCGGGTCTATTGGTCAGTCCGTGGCAAAGGCAACAAACGAAGAGGAAAATATCACGAGACCCCAATGAGTAATGAGCTAATCACCTGAATTAAGAGTGCAAAAATATTTATCAAAGTGTGACAATAACTGTAGATGAAACGCTAGCGTTGAGAAAAAGTAAACGTCAAGAAAAAGTGCCAAATCGTCGTTCTTCGACTTTCCGTTCCCAATAGGTACACCACTGATTAGAAAACGATGTGACAACTTTGAAAGGTAGTGCACATGCACAGGGAGGAGCCATTACGATACCAAAACCCTAACGAACTAAAACGAGAGATTGGCGCAGTTACACAAATAAAAGAAAGTTTTTAGGACGAAACCTGATATATGTGTGATTTTAGATGAGATCGCGCTCCGCGTATTTCTAAAGAACGAGCAATCCAGGTAATGGTAATCCAGTCAAATTAGATTGATTTCCAGGAAAAAAGAATAAAGTTTTGAAATTTGTAAATTCATATTCCTTAGGGCATCGGAAACGATAATAAAAAAAGTTTTCCTCTGCATGGTGGACGGAACTATTAAATTGAACAAGAACATTCCAAAAATGGTTTTGACTAATTAGATAGGGTGCCTTGGAAGCCAAAAATACCTCAGTATAAAAACGGTAGATGTAGCCACACAGAACACATTAGGTCTGTTTATTTGTCTGCTCTATTTACTCCAATTGTCCAAGTGTGACGTCATTAGAGCAGGACAAACAAACAATTTCGGATCAATTAGAGCAGATCGAGTAGACAAATAAACAGACCTATTGTCAGAGCCGATTGTGAGAAAATCTGTTATAAAATTTGAGTCAACTTTGGTCCTTTAAAAGTAGGCAATTTTGAAATTATTTCTAAAATTAACTATCTATATCAAAACTAAAGCCCTATATTTTGTCTATATATTCCTGTTTTTAGATTTTTATATTAATAACAAACATCTCAAAAGTTATAAAAAAAACTAGAGAATAGAACAATCGTGATATTGGCCGCAGTTTTAAATTTAAAAATTTGAAAAGGTATTTTTTTAATTAGGGCCCATGTGTAGAAACTTATAGCCGAGTATAAATGCCGCAGGTTAAGATTTTCCGAAGTGCCCCCAAAATAACCCTTGTTGGACTACCCTGTATCGATTTCGTTTAAAAGCTTATTTTGTCGATGAAATTTTCCTAAAGTGGCCGAAACCAAATTTCAACAAAATCGCTTTAGTAGTTTTTGTTTGACAGCCTTACTTACATACATACACACACACTCACACACAATCACACGTTCAGACCGACTTTTTCTAAGATTTTTATTTTTGTACTGTTTTGGATTCAGGGGACCCGAAACATGCCGAAATTAAATTTTAAAAAAATACCTTTGTTCGATCATATAGATTTTTTCTGTGGGCGTCATAATTTCCGAGTTATGAATGAAAATTCATAGAGGAATCAATTAGTTCCCCCACTAAAAATAACCGATAAGAAAAAATGCCCGAAATTCCAGTAAAAACAATTTGAGAAAATTTTCTAAGTTTCATTGTCAAGTGGAAGTTTTCACTCCCGTTGCGTCGTGATTAAATTTATTTTCTACCAAATTGCATTTCCCGTCTACCACCTCATAACTGTGGGTTCTTCAACGAAATATTAAGCGAGGTCGTGGTTTAATCCAGTTTAAAATCCCATTAAAATGTTATTAAATTAACTTAAATTTTAATCAAAATTCCTACATCTACTCACTGCTTAACTGAAATATCATTTTGCAAGGTTAGTTAGAACAAACGTAAGCGACTACAACAAACTATCAGTCACCTACACCTATTTCATCAAATTGCATCATTTTTCATTAATGCATCTACCTATCTACTAACATTTATTAGCACTCATCTATTAAACCAATTATGAGAAATACCTTGTGGGTTGTCAGTTTACAATAAATTAAATATTTAATCCTCGAATAAGTATGAATGAATATAAAAAGATAATATAAAGATACAATGACTAATTAAACAACAATATAAATAAAAGTTTATGTAGCTTCAAGTTTACTCATAGTAGTTAAACCTTATCCTTGCATGCATTTATCTCAATTTGAACTACATTAACTTCAAATTAATTTTAGAACGAATTTACTGTTTATACTTAGGTAGTTTTTCTTCGAAAACATAATTTTTTAAATAAAATATTTGAACAGTAACAAAAATATTGTCTGGACCTTTATATCTTAAAAGTTAATAAATAGTTTTTTTGAGTGCAAGTTCAATTGAACTATCAAGATGAAAAGACTTTTTTGCTTTATAAATTGTCAAAATATTAAATAAAATAACTTACCCGACATAAAATGCAGAAGTAGAGCACAAATAGGATATAAACTGGGACTATAGACGATATCTGGACAGGCGTATCCTAGTACGGACACTACACGATCGGCTATACTACGGCCACGATGAGTTAAATAATAGGCTTGACAATGAGAGGGTTCCACGAACGGAGGCAAACTAACAGACTTATCGGGTAATTCGTTACTACCAAAAACTTGATTGACCATATCCCAATAAAATCCATCTAAGTCACTCGATTTGCTATTGTGGTGCTGACCACAAAGCAGCGGCCACAACTGTCCTCTAATCGGATCGTTAACGGGCCAACCGTTATTTCGAAGCAAATTTTTAACATCTTGTTTTCGTCCCTGCTGTAGTAAAGTTTGTATTTCTACAAATGTCTTGAGTGGTCTGTTGGATGGACTTGGGGGCACGACAGTTATAGCACTCGAATCCACATGAGAAGAGAAGCCATCTAAAGAGCCCGCCTCTTCCTCTAAAACAGACAGCATGGTGGGCATCTCCAAACTCCAAACCTGTAGCCCCCTTCAGAGCGACAGCTTATGTGAGGTCCTGCACCATCTTATCGTCTGTAAAAATCGTCAATTAATATTTCAAAAAATACAGAAAAGTACAATTAATTAGTGTACCCCACACATACACATACTGCAGAGGATTATGTAGTTAGTTGAGGGGGCTCAATAAATCCGACCTCTAGCAGTACGACGATAATAATGACAATAAAATAGAATTTAATCAGATAATATGCTGTCGAGTTTGGGCATGTCTACGTGCTTCGAATTGTTAAATTACATAACATACACCCCCGTTCTAATATTTTTAATCATAATAAGCGAGATACTTACACTTGTCAATCTTGTAAGTATTAATTGTGGATTATTAATAAACAATTTAACCCGAACATTGGGGCAATGTACGTTCGCGACACAAGAAGAAAGGTAATCGATATGCTCGGACGATCCTTTTAATTTCAACTCTTCGCCAATTGCAACACAGCACAGGTAGCAAATACTTGCGATTACGAAGAAAGGCAACCCAACTAGGATTTTTGTAACACCACGACCCAAACAGTTCAACTTTACTCACAATTCGACACTTGCACTAATTGATTAAAAATTAAACATTCATTAAATCAACACAGTGTCTATTTTTCAACAAACTGTCATTAAACTTTATTTTATCGCCATTTATAAATTGGAAGTGTCTATTGTACGTGCTGTTTGACAATGTCAACTTTGAATTTGCGAATATACCGGCACGAGTCGATGCGTAAACGTAAACTGCGTGCGTAAACTTTGCAGTCAACCACTCCTCTGAAATATTAAAATCTCATAGGAGAACGTGATTAACGTCACACACACGTGGTACGTAGTCACGCGGTCTTTCAAAAATGATTAAGATACTTAACGAACATCATAATAAAATTCGGCAATTTTACGAATTTTATTACTAAACTTATCCTCCCTCTATAGGCAACCCAAATTACATGCCTGCTAGGAGTGGTGCCTATCAAACGGTTCTTTTGTAATAATTTATAGCAATAAAAAATAATCTAAACAAGCAATTCGGCTGTTTTAAAAGTCCATACACCTTTAAATAAACATTATCCTTTAAATTAAATTTATTTATTGAAAGAGCTTAATATTCTTATGTACCGTTGTATCTTATTTTTTAGATGTGAAGTCTACGTAGATCGACATTTATTCAAGTTAGCATAATAGCACTAAATAGTGTATATGAACAGAAATATAAGCTTTTGAGAGAATCCATACTTCTTACGAGCATTATGTGCTCCTCCTGTTTTACCATTGAACATTAGTCTGAGTCTTTACAAAAACTTGAAAACCTTCGGTAAAATGCAATTCGCTCTAAAAATGTTTCAAATAGTGTCAGTTCTTCAGCATTAAGCAAATGAATACATATTATTAAGTACGTAATTTCATCCTGGGATATAGATTACTAGTTCAAGAAGAAGTACTGTCCTAGAGCTTGTGGATACAACGAACTCATCAACTTCATGGACCTCTCCCATTGTTGCTGGTTATTGTCGCGAAATTTGAAACAAGTTAAGAATCTAATTGCTGTTTGAACTTCATAATATAAGATATAAGGTCAGGACAGCATCTCGAATGATGATTTTTGTACAAAACCTAATAGCCCGAGATGAAGTTGGAAGCGAGTTGCAGCACCACTCACAGAGAAATCCGAGAATCAAAAAATCTCCAGCTCGTTCTATGGATTGAACTTCTTTCTTAATAGATGAGAAATTTGGTACATAAATTAGAGTCGCATTAAAGTGCCAACCTTTTAAATTTAATAGCACAGTACCTACTTATTGAACTGATGCCAATTGGTAACCAAGCTCGCCATGGATTTGTGAGTCAGAATTAAAACAAAGGCACGCTTGAACTTTTAAGAACAGATAATACTTTTGTCAATCGAAATGTCAATCAGTTTTGTACAATTATGCGTCGAACTATCCCCAAGGAGGCCAATCCTTCAACAAGCGACGCTCAAAGTGTAAGTTTAAACGCATTTGTCATAGATAGAAGACCACCAGCAGATCTTGGAAAATGGAACAATTTTAAAAATTTTGTTTGGAATAAAGAAACACGCAGATTTTTTGGTCGAACTTGCAAAAGCTGGTGTATTGGAATTAAATATAGTTAAATTAACCGATTACTGAATTAACAATCATTTTTAGTGCAAATACTTGTTTACTATATTTCTTTCATAACGATAATGTTGGGTTTGCTTGTATTGTTTATATATATAGTTACTAACTACATTAGGGAACATTATAAACTACCAGTAATTCCGAAAAAAATAGGTTAATACGAAGCTACATTAGTTCCATTAATTAAAACTTTTATACTTAGGAGCGGTGATAATAAAACCCGAAAAAAGTTCATTATTGTGGTACAAAAGTAATAGCGACGAAAATGATTTTTTTGCAAATGATAATCTATTTACTTACGATAAATCCATGGACGAAATTTTAAAAAGTTATAAATATTATGATATAATTTTCCAGTTATCATTTTTATGTTCTTATAGAATATGATGTAGCAAACACTAGCAGAAGTGATTTTAGTGACTGCGGCCAAGATCGAAAGTCCACAAAACCATGTATCTTTAATAGGGAAAGTATAGGGCCTTGTGGGAAGTTTGGATTGCATCCATACAATAGCAAACCGTGTCTTTTTATTCAAGTTAACAAAGTGGGTGTATTTGGATTCAAAATATTCAATTTGAGTTTGATTATTTTTTTAGAATAAAAAGTGGGTTCCAGAATATTACGATCCTAATGATACATTGCCTAAAGATATGCCAATTTCTCTAAGAAACGTTATAGAAGCAGATTCTAATAAGAAGGTTGTATAATCAATAATTACATAAACACAATTATAATAAGACCACGGCTAATCTACTAACTTTCAGAAAGTATGGATCCACTGCGATGGTCTTGAACCGTACGATACGCAGCACTTGGGAGAATTAACTTATTACCCTTCGCAAGGAATACTCGGCTCTTATTTTCCGTACGAAGGCCAAAAAAATTATTTGCCACCTTTAGTGGCAGTTCAGCTTAATAATGTGCAAAGTAAACATTGTTACAAAACTTAGGCGAGAATACTAATTTAATTATGAATACGTATTTCAGAAGGACTTGTTATTGACATAAGTTGTTCGATGTGGGCCAAAAATATTAATTATGAGAGTTCCAAGCAATTTACGAGTAATGCTCAAATATATCTTTCTATGGATTACCTTAAATAAGCGCGTGAAATAATAAAGTCCATATTTTGATGCCCTAAATGTTTGAATAAAAAAAGTTACCAATACGCGTTAAAAACTGACCTACAACTTTAAATGGATTTCTAACTACCCAGAACTGATCAAGGCATAGACACAGTAGAATCTAGATCTAATGTACCGCACGAGTTCAATATTGAAGCTCGACCAACTAATTGGTTGTAGTACATAACTTTATTTCACCCGATTACTTAAAGATTATATCTTAGTTCCTCTACGTACACGTAGGTCTTATGGTATCATACGCTAGAGCAAGTTCAAAGGAAGACAGCACAAAATTGATACATTCAAACATTTTGTTAAACTTAGCAGAAGCACCTCTTGAATGAAATATATTTTTTGCTACAGACTACAAACTGTGCCTCTCTTCAAATTTTTAAGCAGCTGAACTTAGACCTAATAGAGAATAGGCCATCTATCCAGACTTGCCTTGTATAATATTTATAAATATGTTGAAATAATACTATAACAATAATAAGTAAAAATGTCTGTGCTTTGCTCGAAATGTTTACTATTTTTGCTTTACAAATTTGATACCAACAAACAAAGGTGCCACTTATTAATAATTCAATCAATTAAACAAATAACGACTAAACTACATAAAACATTGTTTTTTTAAAGTTTGAACTAATATATAAATAAATTGATTCGGAAACATATCACTTAATATAATTCTACAAGAATAACAAAATGCGCTACATATTAAGATCACAAGTTTAAAAATCTAATCAAGTGATATCTAAATTACACAAAACTATAAGTACGTTTACTAAGTAGATAACTACAAAATAATCTTTCGAATTTGTTAAGACACAAGAATTTCGAATTAAGGCAGTAAGTTACTAAGGCAACGCACGCGACTTAAGCTGTGCCAAGCCGAAAATCAATCGAGTCGATTGTAAATCGTGTTCTTTTACACAGCAAAAATGTTAATGAGAATTAGAGCTAAGGGTTTAAAAATCTTAAGTGTAACAGATTTTGGCACCGATGTGTAACAACAACCAATACGTGTAAAACCACATGTCAATTGCCCGCTCGAATTTCACACGCGCTAAAAATGCAGTTATAAAAATATTTACGCTTATAAAATGAGTTGTGTCATAGGAGAAAATATTTCTTTTCAAAAAGTAAATTCCAAAAACGGAATAAAGGTCATCGAAAAACAACTTAATAAATATTTCGTACTTTAACTATAAACTATAATTATATAAAATAAAACATAAATAACTATCTCACTAATAAACATTTTTAAGCATAACGTTTTAAAGGGATTTAGGACTTAGCGAATGAAGAGTTGAAAGTTTCATGGCACTTCTAAAATGTGTTAATCTAAAATTAAGGGACAATCTTCTTACAGCAGCGGGCGTACATACACTAGAAACAATTAATAAAAAATTAAAATACAAAACAAGCGTTTTAAAAATTTGATTTCACGACTAAAAACGAAAATAAGTACGCCGCCAAAATTTCATTCGAATAACTACTTTAAGTGCTACCATCATTAGTCTTCTCTAAAGACTTCGAATCGTACACATCCTCTTCTATGTTCAGGTGGGCCACCTTCGTATTCGATATTTTTCGCCCAGGCGCGACACTCGATATTAATTTGGACACCAACTAAAAGTATAAAAGTGTAAAATATAGGGTGTTTACGGTTTTCTCAGTAATATTTTAAGGGGTGATAGTACAGACCAAAAGAAGTCGAAAAACCCTAAAACTATTTTAGTTTTTACAATAAACGATTTAAAAATCTACTAATCTACTTCTAATTCCCCCGGTATCTTCGATTTCCGTACGCTCACACTGTTGAACTTTTACTTGTGGGGTTGTATAAAGACCATTTTTGGTATCCAGGATCTCCGAATCCGGGTGCAAGCAGCAGCGGTGGAAATTCGTCAACGAGGTTTATGCCTTGAGAACTATGTGGAGCCGTGGGAACATCGAGCTCCGAGCCCGAACGTGGTGATAATTTGGAACATCTTTTGTAGAAATACAAGTAAATAGTAAAAAAATGATAATTGAAGTGGACACTTAGACAGTATAGTAGATTACTAGATTCTAAACAAATTAATCGTTTATTGTGAAAACTAAAAGAATTATTATCTCGCTTAGGAGGAAACTTTTATGCATGTAATCGTAATCATAATTACGATGCAATGTAATCAAATGGAAGCTTTTACACGTAGTGATAGGAAATGCAGCCGGAGCTAAATTCGACAATTCAGAATGCCGACACCGTCTCCGGTTGCCGATTTCAGTGTTATCTTATCAACTCTTTTACACGTATGCCGGTGCCGGAGATATGTTTGCATTTTATTAGCAGTTTATTCAATTAGTAGCTTCGTTGCAGTACCATATCGCAGTTCTGCCATAGTAAATTTATTTTAATTCTGATTTTGTACTGCAACGATGAGTAAATTCAAATACGACATAATTAACCTCATTGAAGTCGTAGAGATTAGGCCCTGCTTATGGGAGAAAAACATCTAATTGCTATAAGAATAAGATTGAGAAACAAAAAAAAGTTTGTGTGTTCCTACAAGATTTTCTTGAGAAAGAAAAAAAGAACAGAAAAAAATAAGTACAGACTCCTGCCAAAAACCGGTGTGTGTAAAAACGGCCGTCACGCCGTCACCGATTGCTCACCGTTGCCGGTACAGACTTTGGCAAAAAACTGGTGTGTATAAAACGAAAAATAAAGCTGACGTGGATCAAAAAGGTACAATTTCTAATGGCATTTAAAAGGATCCGTAAAAACTTTGCATCCTGCATTGCATCAGCCAGTTCGACGTGATTCTACTAAGAGAAAAACATAATAATTTTTTTTCATTTTAGGAGAACTTAAGAGTTTTTTAAATTTGAGATATAAAAGTTCCAGCGACATGTCGTATCATTTTTAAACCTGCGTTTATTAGTCGAGATTCGTACATTTGACAGACTTGTCGTAAACAAATTATTTCTTGTTATTTTATACGACACTGCATGCATCCCGAATTTAACATTAAATTTGTCAATATAGTAGCCAAATATGAAGTGCTGGATGATTACGGACATAAACATTATTCAAACCCACAAATTCAGGAAAAAACGTGGAATTCTTTTGATTGACTGCTTATAAATAAACTGCGATGTATATTTTGAGTAAAATATGGATATACACAAAGTCTTCGCTTCTTTTTTTCCATTTTTTTTTCTGTTTTGTACTAACGCCACTAATAGAAGTGCATCTTCATCAGACGACATGTTTTACATGAATGGACGAGGTTCCCTGTTTGTTTGATATATTTTGTCGTATACGACGTGTCGACTACATGTCGTATCAAAAATGTTTTAGACATGTCGTATAAATGGATGATGGGCCTTATCGTGAAAATATCTCGTAAATATTTTGAAAAAAACATTTAAAAAGTCTACAGCAACCAGTTTTCGTTTTACAGGAACATAATGTAAACCAAATTAAAAGAAAACTTTGTGGAGGTTTATTTAAATCTCTGATTAAATGAAACGGTAAAGGCTCTATGGACCTAAATATATAAGTCGCTTAGCTTCTAAAAGAGTCTGATATAACTAAAAATCCGTTGCCACCTGCAACGCCCACACGAACACCCATCAGTTCTTTAAAATCTACTTGTACTATTAGAGACTAGAGCATAGGGAAATAACATTGTAAATCACTTATTTGCAGTTTGTTGCTCGCAATGTTATTCCCCTATATTCTGCTTTGAATGTTTACACTCGGTATAAACGTTCGGTATTGGATTCTTGATACGAATTTATATCGATACGCCAACTCAATCCTAATTAAATACCTGTAGCATTTACGACTTGAACAGCTATCAACGGACTCAAGTATTCTTCTTTTGTGTGATTGAAAGGATAATAATAAGATGGGAAACCTTGAGACGGATAATAGTTAAACTGAATTACGTGCTCCTTATCGCTGGGATTTTCTCCTTTACAACTAACCCACACTTTATTGCTCTGCAACAGAAAAAATTGTTTTTAATATTATTGGGCCTAACCAAAATTTTTATACAATTAAAGCGATTCTTTTGTACTTTAATGATTTGGTAATATAAATTTCGTCATACCTCGCCCTTAAGTTCGTCGATTTTTATAACATCCTTTAAATCGCCTGGCATATTATTGGGCAGCTTACTCGATTCGTTATAGTATTCTGGAACCCAATGGTAGATCTATAAATAAAATAGAAAAGAAAATCGGTATTGAAGACGAAGTAAGACTCATTTACCTTGTTCAGCTTGAGAAAAATGCACGGAGACCGATCATTGTAACCAAAATCTGGACCGTTACAAGCTCGAAAATTATTTATAGGTACAGGACAAGCACGGCCATCTTCTGGTTTATGATTATAATCACAATATGGTACTATTTGATTAGAGGCTCCCGGATTTATTTTATCGTACTCTAAAACGAAAAAGTTGTAAACTTTTCTTAAACTACTTTGAACGAATATACTTACGTTTGAAGAAGTCTTTCATTAACGCGCTGTATTTGTCTCCAGTTTTATCTTTTATACTGTACTTGATTATGGAACCATCTGCGACGTCGCCCAATGGACGAAATCCTAAGCCAGGATTACCCCTCATTATGCTGCCTTCGTTCGTATATGTGGGTCTATCTTTATCTAATGTGGCGTAAAGTCCAGCGAAGCATATCGCAAACAGTGCTGCTAATACTGCATAGAATAATGTGTAGAAGAGTATGATTCGAGCTGAAAATAAGAAAACAATTATTATCGGTATTACCGGTACTACTTATAATAAGAGCTAAAATTAATATGGCTAATACTATACAGGAGGATGCATCGAATTTCTTGTTAAGGATAGATACAGATGAAATTTTAAGCTCATTGAGAACATTTTTTAAATTAAAATTGCATAAAAATAAACAGTTTATGTCGATGCAAAAATTCAGAAATGCGTCCTGTACAATTTATTGTGAAAATAACGTTTTCAAATTTATATAATAATTGGGATTACTTCTTGAAATAATACAAATGCGTCTGACCATTTAACAGTTGATTAAATTTCCGGTAGCAATTCTATTATTGTGGTATATTCAACTTCCGTTACAACGTAACGCTAATTAAAAATTAATTTTAAAAACAATTAGGTTTGTACATTTGCACCAGTATTTGCACTCAAACTTTTTTTCGCTTTAGATTTCATTAAGATTGCCCTAAAAATTTTCACTTACTCCCTTCATTTTAAACATTATTATTGCAGCGGAGCCGAAAAGTCACCAGCTTCACAGATTTCGTATCGTATGAGAGCTTAACACTCAGCAAAGCATATGCATCCTTTACTTTTTACTGATACCCAAAAGTCAGTCCATATCCACAAATTTGTGGAAGAGCGAGATAAATGTAGGTCCTTCCTCTGCCAAATTACAGTTTGATGAAAATTAGGACCTGAATTTTCTTGAAAATCATAAGACGCGTACCAATCCACCAATCCATCATTAGTAAAATTTTCGAATACACTTGAAAACCTCTGCTTATTCGTCCAAATAAAATGTGCAGAGGATGAGCACCTTTACAATGAAGAATTAATTATTTCATTCATTCATTGTGCTCGAGTAATTTATAGTAGATACCACGAGCACAGTCGCAATTTAAATACCAACACTAAAGTTAATTATAAACTTCGAGTATTTAAATTCAAGGTGTAACTTGTCGAGAAAATGTTATTTGTGCCAATAATTACGATGTTCAACCACAAAATTAACACCGCGAACGATTTGACAATGATGGAGCTTGGGAGGAAAAGTTACAGATTTATGATTTATGGCCTATTTAGTTACGCGTTCAATATGACTTAAGAGGACACGATTTCCTTGTACAATAATTAAGAAAAACCACAGTTCGTTTAAATATTCGAAAAGATATTACCGTCAAAAGCTTCTACTTTTGGCAGCGAGCCTTGAACTTGATGCTTATCGCGACTTTAAAAAATTGTAACAACACAACAACAGAAATTAGAAAACAATTGTGCTCAAGTGATTCTTTAGCTCTAGAAGATGCGTCTGAAGGAATAAGCGAGAAGTAGGTATCATCTTAAACGAACTGCTCCATTTGCAAAAACAAAAGACGAATTAAAACAGTATAATACGTATTATTATGATAAGCTTTTTATGCACAGTTGACTAAAAACAAATTGGAATTAAAAGAAAGCATGTAGGTGGGTATAAACGATTCACTAATGATTAAATCAGAAAAGAAAATCGACAATTCTCGTGAGTTCCCACCAGAAGCAAGATAATGCACAAAACAAGTCTTTTAAAGAGTGATAAGCCGATGAGGGAATAGATAGGTAAGATCAAAAAATAACGAAGAGCAACAATTTCTCCACTCTTCTTCCCACTCCCTATTCTGCCGTTATCCAGATCTCAATCC